>JAPVLO010000462.1:1447500-1576127 GCA_027257055.1 Cephalopachus bancanus | reverse complement strand
ATTCTTCTGCAAGAAGAGTTTCCCACCCACTGGGTAAAAGCTTGCCCAGTTCTACTGACACATTTTTCTCCAATCACCTCTGAGGTAAGGATCCAACCGTGGGGTTGGTTAATTTCCCTGGCAATTATAGAATGATTCCATTGGAGGAGTTGGTAAGCATCCAAACTGGTTCCCTTCCAAGGCCATTCCTCAGCCATAAGCACTCCCCTACATGTCCAGCATTTAGTGACATTAAATTCTTGGGTGATCCATTTAGCTAGGTCTATGAAGAGGTTTATCCTACGGTAGAAAACCCTAGGCTTAAGTTTTTGTCCTTTTGTAGTTGATTGTACATGGAGTGTGAGGACAGCCTTGGTTTTGGCTGTGCTATTTTTTTGTATAGTTTCCTTGAACAGTTGGGTTTGGGCATGGTTATGGGTGCCTCTAGGCACAAAGTAATCCCAGCAGGCCCAACCCCCACCGTGGCTGTTGTCTGGTATGTTGCAGCTATGTCCCGCCATGTACTTAGCTCTTATCATTCCAGTCCAATATGCTTTACCTTTGTAGGAACATAGAGAGGTGCTAATATAGCAGGCTGCAGGCTGGTGCAAATAGGAAGTAAAGGTTGGTTCCCAGGACAACCATCCCCAGTGTCCCTTAGAGTAAAGCAGGGTTATGCAATTGTCACAGGGTGAGTAATGGGTCAGGTTTGCAAAGGAGGCCAAATGAAAAGCAACCAACAACAATGAATAGGAGGAAGAAGAGTACTAGTAAAACCCTTTCACCACATGTCCAGTCTGCTGGTGCAGCTTCTGCTAATCCAATAGCAAAGACTAAGGCGAAGGCTGTAGCGACAGATGGAGACAAGGAGCTGCAGTACATTAAGAGTTAGTTTCAGCCGGGCTCGGTGGCTCAGCCTGTAATCCCGTGCCTTTGGGAGGCCGAGGTGAGTGGATTGCCGACCCGCGGGTTCGAGACACCCTGGGGAGCGAGACCTCGTCTCTACAATAAATCAAAAAACCAACTGGGCGTGGTAGCGCATGCCGTAATTTCCCGGGTACTCGGAAGGCTGAGGCGGAAGGATCGCCGGAGCCCAGCAGGGCGAGGCTGCGGGGCCGGGAGCGCCCCGGCACTCCAGTCTGGGCGACAGAGTGAGACTCCAACTCAAAAAAAAAAAAAAAAAAAAAATTAGTTTCAGAGAACAAAAACAGTTTACCTGTATGCCAGTTTCAGTCTCCTCACGCTTCTGCCAAGCGTTGATCAGCCAGCTTCTGGAGTGGCTAAAGCACGGCGGCAGATCTTTTCCGAACTTTGGGGTGTGTGGTTTGCCCTTTTCCAGATGGTCAGTTGGTGTGGGACTGATGGGTGAGTCACACACTCCCAGTCTTGAGTGAGGCACACACTCCGAGTCTTGGATCCAAGGGATCACTTCAGCAACATTTGCTATAGTTGGGATAGACAAAAGTAAATGGGCCCCTTCAGAGGGGTTTAAGGGGCTGAACATTCCATTCCTTTATCCATACCATGTGTCCTGGGTTAGAGGGGAGTGCATCTGTGGTTAAATTTACTGGTAAACTTTCTCTGACTTGGCGATGTAAGGTGTTTAAGGCTGTACCTAGAGTCTGCAGGTGATGGCTGATTAGGGTGATGTTTTCTAATTCCTTTAAGTCCCCTCATATATTTCTGACAAAAGGCGGTGGCCTTCCACAGAGAATCTCAAAAAGGAGAGAAGCTTGTCTGCTTGGTAGGGCTAGACCCAATTCTTTTTTATTTTTTTTTAGTTGGAGTCTCACTCTGTCGCCCAGGCTGGGGTGCAGTGGCCCCTCCGGCCACCCACCTCAACCCGCTGGGCTCCGGCGATCCTTCCGCCTCAGCCTTCCCAGTAGCTGGAACTACAGGCCCGTTACCACGCCCGGGTAATTTTTTGATTTTTTGAAGATGAGGTCTCATCAAGTTGCCCGGCCTCGAACCCACAGGCTCAGGCAATCCACTCACCTCGGCCTCCCAAAGTGCTGGGATTACAGGCTGAGCCACCGAGCCCAGCCTAGACCCAATTCTTAAAAGGACTATTGGCAGGAGATGGTCCCAGCTTAAGGGAGTTTCTTGGCATAGCTTACTTAGTTGCAATTTCTTTCTTTTTTTTCTTTTCTTTTTTTTTTTTGAGTTGGAGTCTCACTCTGTTTTCCCAGGCTGGAGTGCAGTGGCTGCTCCCAGCCACCGCACCTCGACCTGCTGGGGTCCGGCGATCCTTCCCCCTCAGCCTTCCAAGTAGCTGGAACTACAGGGGTGTTTTACCACGCCCCGGCTGATTTTTTTGATTTATTGTAGAGATGAGGTCTCGCTGCCCAGGCGGGTCTCGAACCTGCGGGCTCAGGCAATCCACTCACCTCAGCCTCCCAAAGGCGTGGGATTACAGGCTGAGCCACCGAGCCCGGCTTCTTTCTTTTTTTAAAGCAGGATTTATTGAGAGGGCAGAAAAGCTCCCACAGTGGGAGGGGACCCAAAGGGATAGCCCTAGTTGCAATTTCTTTTTTTTTTGAGTTGGAGTCTCACTCTGTCGCCCAGACTGGAGTGCAGTGGCCGCTCCTGGCCACCGCAGCCTCGACCTGCTGGGCTCCGGCGATCCTTTCGCCTCAGCCTTCCAAGTAGCCGGAACTACAGGCGCGCGCTACCACGCCTAGTTGATTTTTCTATTTATTGTAGAGATGAGGTCTTGCCAAGTTGCCCAGGCAGGTCTCAAACCCGCGGGCTCAGGCAATCCACTCACCTCAGCCTCCCAAAGCGCAAGATAACAGACTGAGACACCGAGCCCGGCTCCTAGTTGCAATTGCAATGTATGATTCATTAGTTCTACTTTTCCCGAACTCTGAGGCTGGTAGGCTGTGTGGAATTTCCAGGTAATTTTAACCATTTGGCCAATAACTGTGCTATTTTTGCCATGAATGTGGACAATGTGTTGTCTGATCCTATGGTGATCAGAATTCCAAATTGGGGGATGATTTCTTTCAAGAGAAGTCAAGCCACTTCGGATACCTTCTCTGTACGAGCTGGGAAGGCCTTCTATCTGTCTCAAGAAGGTGCATACAAAAACAAGGAGATAACAAGCCTACAAGGCCTGGACTCAGGAGAGCTCAGTGAAGTCCACAATTATGTCTTTAAATGGTGTTCCTTTGACATGTTGTATTCCAGGAGAGATTTGGGGGTCCCGGCTGTGGGGTTGTTTTGAGCGCAGGTTTGGCATTGCTCACAAACTGTTCAGGTTATACTGGAGAGTTGGGGGACATAAAAGTATTGGTTTGGAGTGGTTTCCAGGGTTATCCATCCACTGTGGTTTCCTTGGTGGAACTGCCTGACAAGAAACTGGAGCTAGTGACTCAGAAATTGCCATTTGGCCATCCTAAAACTTCTATCATCCGTTCTGAAGGTAGCTTCTATTTTCAATTTCAAACCAAGCTTTCTCATGTTGCAAATAGCTGGGGCTCCAATTTCTCAGTGGACTAGGGAGAAGTCAGCAGCCAGGGTGGTTGGCTCACTGATTTCTTTGGATGCCACGAGCTTTGCTTCTTGGTCCGCTTTGCAATTTCCTCTGGCGATTATTGTATTTCCCTTTTGGTGTCCCCGACAATGCACAACTGCTACCCTTTTAGGGGCCCATACAGCATCCAGGAGCTCGAGGATTTCTTTGCCATACTTTATGTTCTTTCCCCCTGAGTTTATTAGGCTCTTATCCTTACATATGGCTCCATGCACATGGAGAGTGATGAAAGCATATCTGGAGTCTGTGTAGATGTTGCCATGTACCCCTGCTGCCAGCTGATGGGTGCGGATTAAGGCAATGAGCTCTGCCTTTGGGGCTGAAGCTCCTTTGGGCAGGGTTTTAGCTTAAACGGTGGAGTCCAGGATTACTATCAAGTAACTGGCATACCATCCCCCTTCTTTTATGAAACTATGCCATCAGTAAAGTATTCAACATCAGGATCTCTGAGGAACTGGTCTGGCAGGTCCAGATGACTGGAAAACACCTCATCCATAACCTCAATGCACTCATGGTCTGGTTGTCCGAGTTCAACCGGCAACAGAGTTGCAGGATTTAAAGTTTTGACTGTTTCCGGGTAAATGCATGTTTCTGCATAGCATTCCTTGATATTTGATCAATCTGGCATTTGTTAACCAATACTGACCTTTGTATTCCATTAAGGTTAACACCATGTGTGGCACTCGGACTGTCAGGTCTTGTCCCATAGTTAGTTTGTCAGCTTCTGCCACCAGAAGGGCTATAGCCACAAGTGCTCGCAAACAAGGTGGCCAAACTTGAGCGGCTGAGTCCAGTTGTTTTAACAAGAATGCTATGGATCTGTGCCATGACCCTAATATCTGAGTTAGAACCCTTACTGCTATGCCAGTGCACTCATGTACATGTAAAAAAAAAGGACTTGGTTTCGTCTGCGAGTCCTAGGCTGGGCGCATTAATGAGAGCCTGCTTAATTTCTTCAAAGGCCCTTTATTGAGCTTGTTCCCAAAGTAGGGGCTCCCTTTCTCCCCACTTTGTGGCTTCATAAATGGGTGTGGCTAATATAGAGACGTTAGGTATCTAGATTCTACAAAATCCTGAAGCTCTGATAAATTCCTGGACTTGATGTTGGGAGGATGGGACTGGGATTGAGCAGATGGTTGTTTTCTTTCTGGGCCAAACTGGTGTTGCCCTCGAGATAGGTGGAAGCCGAGATACCTAATCTCTTGCAGATTTGGGTCTTTTTCTTTGAGACTTTATATCCAGCCTTCCATAGTAGGGCGAGGAGCTGGTGCGTCTCCTCCATGCAGTCCTCCTGTGTTCATCCCGCCAACAACAAATCATCCACATGTTGGAGCAGGGTCTAGTCACATTGGTTTGCTGGGAAGGCTTTTTTTTTTTTTTTTTGAGTTGGAGTCTCACTCTGTCGCCCAGACAGGAGTGCAGTGGCCGCTCCCGGCCACCGCAGCCTCGACCTGCTGGGCTCTGGCGATCCTTCCGCCTCAGCCTTCCGAGTAGCCGGAATTACAGGCATGCGCTCCCACGCTCGGCTGATTTTTTGATTTATTGTAGAGATGAAGTCTCGCTGCCCAGGCGGGTCTCAAACCCGCGGGCTCAGGCAATCCACTCACCTCAGCCTCCCAAAGGCGCGGGATTACAGGCTGAGCCACCGAACCCGGCGGGAAGGCTTTTAAATTTGATGCCAAGGTGGTGCCAAAGATGGTTGGAGAATTTTTGAATCCTTAAGGCAATCTAGTCCTGGTTAATTGTCCTTTGTTGCCATTTTCAGGGTTTTCCCATTGGAAGGTGAAGATTGATTGACTTTTGCAAATACAAAAGAAGGCATCTTTGAGGTCCAGGCAAGTGAAGGCAGCCTCTGTGGAGACAAGGTTCAACAAGGTATAGGGGTTTTAGATGACTGGAAGCAGTGTGACCGTGGCTTGGGTCCTGAACCAGCCAGTACTCATCTATACCTGGCTCCGGTACTGGCAGGAGAGGCGTGTTCCAAGATAACTGGCAGAGTTGAGGGATTTGGTACCACAGTAGTTTTTCCAGGTGCTTTTGGATCCCAATCTGTGCCTTGTGTGGGATGAAGTATTGTCTTTGATGTACTGACTCAACCCCAGGTTTCAGTTCTATGAGTACTGGTGGTATGTTTTGGGCCAGCCCAGGTGAATTGTCTTTGGTCCAAACTCCAGGTATTTGGAAGGGTGCCTCCGGTCCACATTGTAACTCACCTATTAGACTATAGAGACTCCATTCTTCTTCCTGGGGAATGGTAAGTGCCATTATTTTGGTTTTTGGATTTCTTAATTTCAGAGTCACATAGTAAGGAGAGTCAAAAGTAATTTGGGCTTGCAGCTTTCCTAACAAATCTCATCCCATCAGAGCTATTGGGCAGTCAGAGAGGACAGGAGCTCATGGATAACTTCATGGCTGCCTATAGTGCAGCGTCATGGTAACATAAAGGGATGATGAGTTTGACTACCAGTGGCCCCTACAATAATAGCTTGCCTTTGGGAGAAGGGGCCCGTGGGCTGAGTTACCACAGAGTTTTCAGCTCCTGTGTCTACCATAAAGTCAATGGGTCGGCCCCCTATGGTCATCTGGACCATAGGCTCCTGGGGGCCCAGTAGAATGGAGCCCGTCCATCCTAGTCTTCCTTATATGTTTCCATGGTGGCCAGAACCATAAAGTTGTCTGCAGGCAGTTGGTGTTGTCCCTGGATCATCTGACCTTTTCCTGCTGGTGGTGGTCTGACTGGCTGGGACATTCATTCTTCCAGCTGTTTTCATCAGCTATGGTCTGGAAACAGTCACTTTTCCAGTGGCCCACTTGGTAGCAGTAGGCACATTGATTCCTTCCCGGTTTCTTGTTAGAGTAGGGTGGCTTGTTAACATGCTGGTATGGTCCCGCCATCATCTCTGAGAGGCCGTTGTGCTGGCCTCGGCTTTGGACTCATCTGCACTGGGCAGGTACCTGGTTTCCTGACAGGGTTGCAGCGAGTAAAGCGGCCTTTCTCTTAAGTCTCTGGTCTGCTTCTTGTAGTCTTCCTGGTCTCGTTTGACAAACACTTTTGTTGCACCCTCCAGCAGCTGGCTGGCATTCATTCCAGTGGAGCTCTCTAATTTTTGTAGTTTACATCGGATGTCTTCTTGGGCTTGTCTGACAAAGGTTGCATTCACCATTTGATTTTTTGGCTGCCTCTGGGTCGAAGGGAGTGTACAGTCTGAAGGTCTTGCAGAGTCTTTCATAGAATTGACTGGGGCTCTCACTGGATCCTTGGAGCACATCTGGGATTTTGTTCATGTTCATGGTCTTTTTCCCTCCTTCCTTCATGTCTCCTAATAGGGCTTTGTAGACCCACTCAAGCATCTGTAACCTCTGGTTACTAATGGGGTCCCATTGAGGGTCTTTTTCAGGAAGTGATTCTGTGCATATGCCTGTACATTGAGTACTCCTACCGAGGCATGTTGTTCTAACCATTTCAAGGCTCCCTGAGTAATTCTCTGATGCTCCTTGGTATTGAATAACATCAGGAGGAGCTGGCAGCAATCAGCCCAAGTTGGTTTCTGGGTCTGGATGGTAGATTGCATCAGGTCAATCATAACTTGGGACTTCTCAGTAAATGGTGATGTGTGATTTTTCCAGCTTAAGAGGTCAGGGTGGTAAATGGCTGATATAAAAGTGTGCATTGTCCCCCTTGGATTTGGTCATAATAGAGGGGGCCCCGGGTCTCTCTCAGTGGCATCTGGAAGGCACTTGGACATCTGTCAGAGGAGAAACCAGACATTGGCTCCTGTGGAAATTTTCTGGGTGGTGTGTGCGGGCTTAAAGTTGGAGGCTCCAGGGTGGCCATAGAAAGACTGGATTTTGGCATCCACATTGTCTGCAGCTGCAGGATTAAGGTTGGAGGCTCCAGGGGTACACAGCAATGGGGGCTATCCAGGTGCGTATGGTGGAGGAGTCCCTCTGGTTTGCCAGTCAGAATAGGCTTGTGTGGTTCAGGCAGACACTTGGAAGGGACCGACTTAAGTACCATCATAATTTTGCAATTTTCTTCCCACAAGCTTTTAGCCAAGATGGATGAGCAAGGACTGCGTCTTGCCAACAGTCAATGTATGGGAACTGATCAGGGTGGCCAGGTCCTGGGTTTCCTCTGACAATTCTAAATACCTCAGCAAATATCCTTTTATCTAATGACTCTTCCGTGGGCCCTCCCACCCCAAAAGAAGGTCAATCTATTTCACAGAACATTCAGAGCTTTCTCCAAGTCAATTTCACACCATAGTCTCCTGAGTAACCTTGATGAACATTTTTCAACTGACATTCAAGGGGGTGTTCTTACTTTGTGTTCCACCCATCTTTCTCCCCCTACAAGACACCAGTCACAAACAGAAAGAGGATAAAGGGGTAAGAGGAGCAGTCGCTTTGTCTATCTCCAGCCATACTCCTCATGGAGATATTTCAGACACCACCTAGCAGTTGGTGGGTTGGTATAAACCCCCAACCTGGACCAGTTCTATTACGGGGCTGGAGTCACCTTCAGCTGTATGAGGTCGCCACTGGCTTAGATCAGGACTCAACACTCACTTCAGCCCCTTGGTTGGGTCGGAACACTTCCACTGTCCATCTTACTCATACACAATCACACAACAACTCCAGCCCTCCAAACCCTCCACCCAGTACCTTGGAGTCTACGGTTTTGTCTGTGGACAGTGTTTCCTTCCACTGCCTCTGATCCTTTCCTTCAGGTCTGAGATTACTAGCAGATTCCAGGAGTTGATCAGGCTCCCCTTCTGTCTCCCCAGTTCCTACCCTTTCCATCAGGCGCTGTTCCTTACACTGGTTCCTGCTCCTCACTGGGTTCCATTATGCATTCAGGATCCTTCTCCCAGCATGCCAGGAGGGCTTCTCCCCTACATATCAATTGTTCTGTTGGTGCCATGCAAAGTTGCCTCTCCTGTCACCCCAGGGGTGTACCCCAGTGACAAGGGAGGTGGAAAACACCATCTCTGAACTCTCCACTTTCCTGACCAACACTCCAAGAAATGTTGCAAGAAAACAAATCAGAGAGACACTGAGGCTGGTAAGCAGGAAGCTGCGTTCATTTCTGGAGCCCTGGCGTTCGGCCTAGTAGACTACAGTCAAAAACACTGGGCCCCTATTGCAGTCGGATCTAAGCTTTTATATGTTTTGCATTGGCTCTGGAGGAAGGGGCTTTCTATGATGGAAAGTTTTGTACTCTTTGTAACAATAGCTCAAGCTTGGTTTTGGCTGCAGGCACTGAGTACAGCATCTGCGTTAACAAACTAGAACGTTTTTAACTATGATATATGTTTTGAAGCTTTTTCTAAAAGCTCCCTACCACAACGTATTGATTGCAGCTTTTTTTTTTTTTTTTTGTCAGAGTGTCAATCTGCCGCGCAGCCTGGAGTGCAGTGGCAGGCTCATAGCCACTGCAGCCTCGACCCACTCGGCTCAGGTGACCCTTCCGCATCAGTCTTCCAAGTGACTGGAGCCACAGGTGAACACCACCATGCCTGGCTAATTTCTTGATTTATTGGAGAGACGAGGTCTCATCAACTTTCCCAGGCTGGCCTCGAACCCCTGGGCTCAGGCAGTCCTCTCACTTCCACCTCCCAAAGTGCTGAGATTACAGATTACGGCCTTTTTTTTTTTTTTTTTGAGTTGGGGTCTCACTCTATCACCCAGGCTGGAGTGCAGTGGCATTCTCATGGCCACCACAGCCTTGAGCTGCTGGCCTCGGGTGATCCTTCCAAGTGACTTATTGTAGAGATGAGGTCTCACCAAGTTGCCCAGGCGTGTCTCGAACCTGCGGGCTCAGGCAATCCACTCACCTAGACCTCCCAAAGGCACGGGATTACAGGCTGAGCCACTGAGCCCGGCTTCCAACCCCCCCCCTCTTTTTTTTTGAGTTGGAGTCTCACTCTGTCGCCCAGACTGGAGTGCAGTGGTCGCTCCTGGCCACTGCAGCCTCGACCTGCTGAGCTCCAGCGATCCTTCCACCTCAGCCTTCCACCTCAGCCTTCCGAGTAGCCGGAATTACAGGCATGCGCTACCACGCCCAGCTGATTTTTTCTGATTTATTGTAGAGATGAGGTCTCGCTGCCCAGGCAATCCACTCACCTCAGCCTCCCAAAGGAGTGGGATTACAGGCTTAGCCACCAAGCCCAGCCCAACCTCCTTTTAACTCTTTTTTTTTTTTTTTTTTGAGTTGCAGTGGCACACTCATGGTCAATGCAGCCTCAGACTGCTGGGCTCCAGTGATCCTTCTGCCTCTGCCTTCCAAGCAGCCGGAACTACATGTGCACACTACCACACCTGGCTAATTTTTTAATTTATTGTAGAGATGAGGTCTTGCCAAGTTGCCTAGGCTTGTCTTAAGCTGTGGGCTCAGGCAATCCTCTCACCACTGCCTCCGAAAGTGCTGGGATTATAGGTGTGAGCCACCGGGCCCGCCTGCTTTTATACTTTTTAGACAAAGAACGAGAATCTTTTTTTCTTTTTACAGGGTAGAGTACAAATGCAGTCCCCCATTACCACAAATTATGCAGTCGAGTTTCCCACATTTGGGGAAATCACAGGGGTCAGCACAACTAGGAGTGCAGTGGGTGAGCCTTGCCCTGGGAAAGCCACCTTCATGATCATGGTATCTCCCCTGCCAGGTAAGTATAAGAATGAGAAATTTGATATGAAATATCAGGATTCGGGTGGGCTTGGCTTGGTGGCTCAGCCTGTAATCCTAGCACTTTGGGAGGCCAAGGCGAGAGGATCACCTGAGCCCAGGCGTTGGATCCTCGGCAACTTGGCGAGACCAGCAAATCACAAAAACTAACCAGGTATGGTGGCATGCATCTGTAGTTCCAGCTACATGGAAGGCTGAGGTGGGCTGAAAGGATCACCTGAGCCCAGCAGGTTGAGGCTGGGGTGGCTGTGAGCATGCCACTGCACTCCAGCCTAATTGATGGAGTAAGACTCCAACTCAAAAAAAAAAAAAAAAGAAATATCAGGATTTGACATGGGCAATACGTTTCTAGGGGACTCACTAGGAAATATATGGGGGGATATAAAAGTAGTGGAAGCTAAGGGTTACTTTATTAATATATTTATTCAGGTCCATTGTGGTCCCCAACTCTGAGTCTCTGGCAATAAGAGACTTCCAGAGTCATCTCTATGACTTGCTACATGCAGGAAGGAACAGGTCAGTTCACCCCTTCTGCAACTGTAAGGTGACACACACTCAGTGACAACGTGGGCACACCAGGGACACTGCCCCAAGCAGTGGTTGGAACCTGGGGAGGGGTCCTGGAGGTGGCCAACCTGGGATGTCCCCTTCCTTTCACGGTCCATGCCTGGGCACGCAGGTCATCCTGAGGCCACGGACGAAGGGTTTTCAACACTTGCTGACCATATTTTGCAGCTGTGCAAGTGACTGTCCTCACACGCCCTTCCTGGAGGCAGTCGGACCCTAGGCTAGTAACATTGGTTAGTGGTTGGGTTACACTGGTGAACTATGAGGTGGATGGTATTTTAGGGCTACTTGGTGTCAGTTTAGAAGCCAAGTAACAAGCAGTTTTAAGGGATAATTATTTAACTCGAAAGGGAATGACCTGGCTGTTCTTTCAGTCCTGTGGCTCTTTGGGCCTGATCATTTAAAGAGGCTGATATTCCTCACACAAAAAATTTCTTTTCTTCTTCCTTTTTTCCCCTTACAAGCTGATCAGATTGAAAGTTTAGTATGACTCTAGGCAATAATCAGCTTATTTAGGTACAGCTGTCTCATCAGGAGGTTTGTGATTGGGCCCCTCTGTAAACAGTTCAAATCAAATGCAGCTGTTTCTTCAGGAAGTTTATGATCAACAGGTCAAATCCCACCTGGATGTGCATGTGACTGGGGTCCATCTTCTCATGCCCTCCTGGCTCATTTTTGGAGACCTGACATAATCATCTCCATTTTGGATTTCTTTTCATAGCACCGTGAGTCAAAATATAGCAGTAATTATCACAAAAGCAACTGTTACTAACCATACAACAGTGCAAATTATAGGAAAATTGCCAGAACATTTTTGATATGACATACGTTCTTTTTTTTTTTTTTTTTTTTTTTTTGAGTTGGAGTCTCACTCTGTCACCCAGACTGGAGTGCAGTGACCGCTCCCGGCCACCGCAGCCTTGCCTGCTGGGCTCCAGCGATCCTTCCTCCTCAGCCTTCTGAATAACCGGAATTACAGGCGCGCGCTACCATGCCCGGCTGATTTTTTGATTTCTTGTAGAGATGAGGTCTCGCTGCCCAGGCAGGTCTCGAACCCCCGGGCTCAGGCAATCCACTCACCTCAGCCTCCCAAAGGCGCGGGATTACAGGCTGAGTCACCGAGTCCGGCGACATACGTTCTTATAATTCACAGAATATGTGAATACATTCCTATAACATTTTTCAAGTCTCCCACCCATGGTGCCCACCCTGCACTCTTGCTACTTCTTCCGGAAGTGACTCTGACCTTTTAAAATATATTTCAAGAAACAAAGACAGAAGTGGTCTGACAGGTTAGGTAGAATTACCTGGCTTCCTGGGTCTTTTGACCTGAGAGATTGCCCTGGCTCACACAAATCAAAGCCCTCAGGGCATTGAGGGGCATTTATTTTATTTACAAGACCTTTATCTGAAAGTCAAACCTTGCCGAACATAAAGTTCAACAACTTCACCAATGGATGACAAAGATCTGTAATAGAGGGAATGTCTAATTTAAAAGATACTAAGGGACTGTGCATGGTGCCTCATGCCTATAATTCCAGCACTTTGGGAGGCCAAGGCAGGAGAATCACTGGTGTCCAGGAGTTCGACACCAGCATGGGCAATATAGTGAAACTTCATCTCTACCAAAAAATAAAAATAAAAAAATTAACTGGGCATGGTGGCATGTATCTGTAGTCCCAGCTACTTGGGACACTGAGGCAGAAGGATCACCTGAGCCTAGGAGGTCAAGGCTGCGGAGTGTCCTGATCATGCCACTACATTCCAGCATGGGCAACAGAATGAGACTTCAACTCAAAATTTTAAAAAAGATACTAGGTCCTGGGCCCAGTGGCACACACCTTTAGTCTCAGCTACGCAGGAGGCTGAGGCAGGAGGATTTATTTATTTATTTATTTATTTTTGAGTTGGAGTCTCACTCTGTCACCCAGACTGGAGTGCAGTGGCCGCTCCCGGCCACTGCAGCCTCGACCTGCCGGGCTCCGGTGATCCTTCCACCTCAGCCTTCCAAGTAGCCGGAATTACAGGCATGCGCTACCACGCCCAGCTGATTTTTTCTGATTTATTGTAGAGATGAGGTCTTGCCGCCCAGGCGGGTTTCGAACCCGCAGGCTCAGGCAATCCACTCACCTCAGCCTCCCAAAGGCGCGGGATTACAGGCTGAACCACCGAGCCCGGCTGATTTTTTTTTTTTTTTTTTTAGATGAAGTCTCACTATGTCACCAAGACTGGAGTGCAGTGGCATGATCACAGCTACTGCAGCCTCGACCTGCTGGGCTCAGGCAGTTCTTCTGCCTCCAGCTTTCCAAGTAGCCAGGATTACAGGTGCACACCACCACGCCTGGTTAATTTTTTGATTTATTGTAGAGACAAGGTCCTGCCAAACTGCCTAGACTGGTCTCAAACACCCGGGCTCAGGAAATCCTCCAGCCTCCACCTCCCTAAGTGCTGGGATTACAGGCGTGAACTACCGCACCTGATCAGGAGTATTCATTAAGCCCAGAAGATCAAGGCTACAGTGAGCGATGATGGTGCCACTGTACTCTAACCTGGGCACAAGGGCAAGACCCTGTCTCTTAGGGAGAAAAAAAAAGCTACTAGCGAAGCAGGTATAGTTAACATGGTTTAGAAGTAGTTAGGCAAGGTTTTTTTAGGTCTCATTAAAATAGAGTAAGCATTCAGACATCTTTCTTAGCTGTATATGACCTGACCAATCAGGCATATCAGACCTGACCACCTTACAGGTTGGAATGTGGAACTATCAGTGCAGTAAATCACAGGAGCAATAGGGAGTTACCCAAAATACTGATATGGTGTTCTACGAAAGCCCAAATCCAGTTAGACAGTAGCTGTCTTTTTTTTTTTTTTTTTGAGTTGGAGTCTCAGTCACCCAGGCTGGAGTGCAGTGGCATGCTCATGGCCACCACAGCTTCGACCAGGCTGAAATGCACTGACACATTCATGGCCACCACAGCCTCCACCTGCTGGGCTCAAGTGATCCTTCCACCTTAGCCTTCCAAGTAGCTGGAACCGTAGGCACACGCCACCATGCCTGGCTAATTTTTATTTATTTATTGTAGAAAGGAGTTCTTGCAAAGTTGCCCAGGCTGGTCTCGAACCCCTGGGCTCAGGCAATCCTCTTACCTCCGCCTCTCAAAGTGCTGAGATTACAGGCGTGAGCCACTGCACCTGACAATTATTTCTTACACTATACTTTGGACTCACTCTGAAATTCTTTTCTGTGACAAGGTTAAAGAACCCACAGAGATGCTGCACCCCACCTGGCATCATTAGAAGTACTTCTTCTCCTCTTTTACTTTTCCCTCCTTTTTCCTCTCTTTTGACTGGCCAGTCACACATTCCAGTGCTTCAATTGCCACTTTCCTATAGCTCCCCCCTTGCATCCAATCCTATAGCCAAGAGAATCCTGACATCTCTTAGTATCTGTAGTATCCACTTAGTATCCACTAAACTGTCAAAACAGAAACCTGAATATCACCCTAGATTTTGCTATCTTACTTGTCTCTCTTGTAAAATGTCAAATCAACTGCCAACTCTACTGGCTTCTACTCCCCACCCATTTTTCTTTTTTTTTCGAGACAGAGCCTTGCTCACTGTAGCCTCCAACTCCTGGGTTCAAGAGATATCTACCTCCTTAACAGTGTTAAAAACAAAATTCAAAATCCGAGAGACCACCAAGGAGCCAGCTCCGATGCAAGCACACGAGGGTCTTTATTCAGGCTCGAGTCTGGGCTCACGTTTGAAGCCGACGCAGCAGCTTCAGGGACGAGAGCCCCGACCCAGGCTAACACGCACCCTTTATACATAATTCTGAAGGGGTGGGGTGGCTTTACAAACTTGTGCATACAGGATTGGATAAAAACTATATGACGCAGTTACAAAGACTTTGATTGGTTGATTTGAGTTCGATTTGCGTGGGCTCAGGCTTAGTTACTTCTGATGGACAAGTAACTGCCAAATGGGCGGAATGGAATGCCAGATAAGCTAGGTTTAGCGAGCAGGCAGGAGGTTTGAAACAAGGCAGAACCCACGGCGGGGTGGGGGGTGGTGGCTGGCGCCACCAGTCTACCGTTATCTAAGCAGAGGAATGTCCGGGAGGGGCTTATCGCTTAACTTTTACAGCCCGATACAGAAGCAGAAGAAGCCAGCATGGCAATTGGGACAAACAAAAGCTTAGCAAAGTTCTAAGTACAAACACTGCAAACAAATACAGTGAACGTGGGGTATTAATAGTTCTCTTTGAGTTTTTTTGAATCTCTTGGGTCTCTCAAACAGCACTTAAATCCGCAGCTTCCTAGCCATCAGCCCCAGCTTCCCAGTGTGCCTTGGCCATGGTTAGGGTGTACTTGGTTCATGATGTACTCAGTCCTCAAGGCAGCTGAAAGAGGCATGGGACAGATACCCCAAGGCCAGTGGCCTCCATCCGTGAGCAGTCTTCCAACTGCCCTGTGGGAGACCAGAATATGCTTCCCCAAAAGATGAAAGACTGTTAAACTGAAAAAAATTTTTTAAATAAATAAACACATAAATAAATAAATTCAGGGAAGCTGTCATCTCTCCCTCTAACTGCCTAAAAGCAGGATATCAATTTACAAACACAAAAAATACTATCAACCTAAAATCATCTAAAGCATCAGAATACAGTTTTTAAAAGTTTATTCAAATGAAAAGCTGGAAATGGCCATTTAGGAATGAAGGATTCCAGAGAAATGAGGTCAGTGTTCCAAAATTAAAATTAAGCTCTTGCTTACATCAGCAGAAAACAAAGAAATTAAGTTGAGTTATAACATTTTCTATATGAGCCTGGATTATGAGAAACAACAATTTAATTAGTTACGGTCTATTTTCTGTACATCTGATTTTCATATCCTTACAATTTAAAAGAGCATATTTAACATTGTATCTGTGTGTGTGTGTGTGTGTGTGTGTGTGTGTGTGTGTGTGTGTGTGTGTGTGTGTGAGAAAAGTAACAAGAAACAGAAGGGACCAGGCATGGTGGTATACTCTTTTAATTCCAGCTACTCAGGAGGCTGAGGCAAGAGAATTGCCAGGGATTCGAGAGCAGCTTGGGCAACATAACAAGACCCCATCTCCAATTTTTTTTTTTTTTTTTTTTTTGAGCAGGGTGTCACTCTGTCTGAGTGCAGTGGCATGGTCACGACAATCATAGCTCATGGCAGTGTCAACTTCCTGAGCTCAGGAAATCCTTCCACCTCAGCACCTTGAGTAGCCGGGACTACATGCGTGCACCACCATTCCTGACTAATTTTTTTGATTTTCTTTAGAGATGGGGTCTCACTATGTTGCCTGGACTGCTCTTGAACGCCTGGTCTCAAGTAATCTGCCTGCCTCAGCCTCCCAAAGTGCTGGGGTTATAGGCATGAGTCACTACACCTGGCCTAATGTTTTTAATAAAGACATTTTAAAAATATATTTTTTATTTTTTCAGTCGGAGTCTCACTCTGCTCAGGCAATCCTCTCACTTCAGCCTCCTAAAGTGCTGAGATTATAGGCGTGAGCCACCACGCCTGGCCTTATTTATTATTTTTTTTGGAAGGTGAGAAAGTAGGATTTATTAAGAAGAAAGAAAAGCTCCTACAGTGGGAGGGGACCTGAAAGAAGGTTGCTAGTATATGTGTGTTTTTAAAAAAGAGGGATGGGGGCTGGGCACAGTGACTCATGCCTATAATCCTGAGGCAGGACAGCTAGTATATCTTAGATATAGATAGTGAGTTTCTTACCAGCAGGTATAGCTTAGATAATTAGGAAATCAAATTGTCAGGCATCTAGGCACTGTCCTATCAGAACATAACACTTTAAAAATATACCTACATTTAGGCTGGACACAATGGCTCAAGCCTATAATTCCAGCACTTTGAGAGGCCGAGGCGAGAGGATTGCCTGAGCCCAGGGGTTCCAGACCAGCCTGGACATCTTGGCACACCTTGTCTCTACAGTAAATCAAAAAATAAGCCGAGCATGGTAGAGCGCGCCTGTAGTTCCAGCTACTTGAAAGGCTGAGGCAGAAGGATCGCCTGAGCCCAGTAGGTAGAGGCTGCGGTGGCTGTGAGCATGCCACTGCCCTCCAGCCTGGGCAACAGAGTGAGACCGTGACTCAAAAAAAAAAAAAAAAAAATCCCTTTCCATGGTGAGCCAAAGATCCACAGAGCAACTACACCCCACACCACCTGACATTAATCCCAGTACTTTGGAAGGCTGAGCTAGGAAGATTGCTTGAGTGCAGGAGTTCAAGACCAGCCTGGGCAGCATAGTGATACCTCGTCTCTACAAAAAATAATAAATACATACATAAATAAAGGGAAAGGAGTTACCCTGGGCACCCTTTTGTTATCTACAACATTTTACACAACAAACGTAGGTCAGAAAAAAGGCTCAGCTATAATCATAGGCAAAAAGTTTATAGTTGCTTAAGTTATAACTGTCTGTTTACACTACTCAGATCACATAATCACGTTCCTATAAGGCTGAAAGCATTCTACAATGCAGCCATGTGCAATGGCTCACTCTTATAATCCCAGTGCTTTGGGAGGCCAAGGCAGGAGGATTATTTGAGGCCATGAGTTCAAGATCAGCTTGGTCAACATAGTGAGACCCAATCTTTACCAAAGCAAAAAAAAAAAAAAAAAATAGCAGGGTATGGTTGGTAGCTTGCACCTGTAGACCTAGCTAGTTGTGAGGCTGAGGTGAGAGGATCCCTTAATCCCCGGAGCTCAATGCTGCAGAGCTACGACTGCTACATGACACACCAACCTGGGCAACAGAACAGGACCTTGTCTCTACAAAATGAGTGAATAATTTTTTTTTTTTTAGAAAGCAGGATTTATTGAGAGGACAGAAAAAGCTCCCACAGTGGGAGGGGACCAGAAGGGGTTGTCTGTAAATAAGTTAAAATAAAATCCAGCCGGACTCGATGGCTCAGCCTGTAATCCCAGCATTTTGGGAGGCCAAGGCGAGTGAATTACCTGAGCCCACAGGTTTGAGACCAACCCAGGCAACTTGGCAAGATCTCATCTCTTCTTTCATCCTTCTTCTCATCTCAACTTCTCTGTCTTTCTCTTGTTTTTGTTTTGAGTTGGAGTCTCACTCCGCCACCCAGGCTAGAGTGCCATGGCATAAACCTGCTGGGCTCAGGCAGATCCTTTCACCTCAGCCTTCCAAGTAGCTGAACTACAGGTGTGAGATACCATGCCGGGATAATTTTTCAATTTATTGTAGAGACAAGGTCTCACCAAGTATCCAGGCTGGTCTCAAACCCGCGGGCTCAAGCAATCCTCTCACCTCGGCCTCCTAAAGTGCTGGGATTACAGGCTTGAGCCACAGTGCTCAGCCTCTTTTTCTTGTTAACCAGTCTTTTGTAAGAAGGGTTTGTTCCAAGAACGATCAACTGAAATTAAGGCTCTTGAGGCCAAAATAATTAGATAAAGTTTAACTGGAAGCCGAATGTGAGGATCCGTCTGGGAAAACACACCAACAAAGTAGGCATGTTCCAAACTCTGATACAAGTTGGAAGGCTTCTACAGCAACTTTTAGAAGGGTGGGAGGACCTGAGTTGTCCTTTTTCACTAGCGGGTACAATACAGAGGTTACAATGATTCGATGAATTGCAACATACAGACTAAAATGTCTATGTGCAAGAAAATCAGTAAAACTTTATCAATTGAAATGAATAAGCTTCCTTTCCAGTGTCAGTGAGTTATGCATTCATCAGTATGTCAACAACTGGAGGAAATCATCATAAGATTCTTTACTCAGGAACAGGATATTGCCATGAATCTTAAGACCTTACCAAGGTGGCTAAATTTGGACACCTGTTTACTTTTTAAACAAACTGCCAAATGTGACCTGCAGGCAATCAGAATCTATGTGACTATTATTTTTTCCCTACAGCCTCAGCGTGTAGGGCAAGTATTTTTTTATTTTTTATTTTTTTTGAGTTGGAGTCTCACTCTGTCGCCCAGACTGGAGTGCAGTGGCCGCTCCCGGCCACCGCAGCCTCGACCTGCTGGGCTCCGGCGATCCTTCCGCCTCAGCCTTCCGAGTAGCCGGAATTACAGTCATGCGCTACCACGCCCGGCTGATTTTGTGATTTATTGTAGAGATGAGGTCTCGCTGCCCAGGCGGGTCTCGAACCCGCGGGCTCAGGCAATCCACTCACCTCAGCCTCCCAAAGGCGCGGGATTACAAGCTGAGCCACCAAGCCCGGCCCTTACTTTCTTTTTTATTTTTGAAAGTAGGATTTATTGAGAAGACAGAAAAGCTCCCAGAGAGGGAGGGGACCCTAGGGAGTTGCTCCATCCCTACTTTCTTTCTTTTTTTTTTTTTCTGAGTCGGAGTCTCACTCTGTCGCCCAGGCTGGAGTGCAGTGGCACAGTCGCCGCCATCCCAGTGTCAACCTGCTGGGCTCAGGTGATCCTTCTGCCTCAGCCTTCCAAGTAGTGGGAATTATAGGTGCGTGGTACCACACCTGGCTAATTCTTTGGTTTATTATAGAGATGAGGTCTCGCCAAATTGCCCAGGTTGTTCTTGAACCCGTGAGCTCAGGCAATCCGCTCACCTTGGCCTCCCAAAGTACTGGAATTACAGGTTTGAGCCACCTGGCCCGGCCTCCCTTTTTGTTTTGTTTTTTTTTTTTGAGTCAGAGTCTCACTCTGTCGCCCAAGCTGAAGTGCAGTGGCACGCTCACAGCCACTGCAGCCTCAACCTGCTGGGCTCAGATGATCCTTCTGCCACAGCCTTCCAAGTAGCTGGAACCACAGGTGAGCACTACCATACTCGGTTTATTTTTTGATTTATTGTAGAGACGAGGTCTCACGAAGTTGCCCAGGCTGGTCTCAAACACCTAGACTCAGTGTATCCTCTCATCTCCACCTCCCAAAGTGCTGGGATTACAGGTGTAAGCCACTGCGCCTGGCTCTTTTCTTTCTTATAAATAGAGACATGTTCTCGCTATGTTACTCAAGCTGGTCTCAAATGTTCAGGCTCAAGCTATTCTTCAGACTCAGCCTCCCAAAGTGCTGGGATTATAGGCATGAGCCACCATGCCCAGCCATCTTCCATACCTTTTTTTTTTTTTTTTGAGTTGGAGTCTCATTCTGTCACCCAGGCTCGAGTGCAGTGATGAAATCATGGCTCATTGCAGCCTCAACCTCCTGGGCTCAGGTGATCCTTCCACTTTAGCCTCCTGAATTGCTGGGACTATAGGCATGCACCATCATACCCAGTTAACTTTTTTTATTTTTTTGGTAGAGACAAGGCCTCACCATGTTGCCTAGGCTAGTCTCGAACTCCTGGGATCAAAGTGCTGGGATTATAAGCATGAGTCAACGCATGTAGCCTTCCCTACTTTTTAAGCAGACCGGAAGACACGTTCATTTTCCCTTAAAAGCACATCAAAAATCAAAATCCAAAATAATTTTGGCCAGGCACGATTGCTCACACCTTTAATCACAGTGCTTTGGGAGGCTGAGATGGGAGGATCACTTGAGGAAGGAGTTCAAGACCAGCCTAAGCAAGGTAGAAAGATCCTATCTATGCAAAAAATTGAAGAAACAAAATTAACTGGGTGTGGTGGTGCACACCCTTAGTCCTAGCTACTTGGGAAGCTGAAGTGGGAGGATTGCCTGTATAACCTTGAGGTTACAGTGAACCTAATCACACCAGAAGCACTCCAGCCAGGGTGACAGAGCAAGATTCTGTCTCAACAACAATACAAACAAGCTTCTAAAAGCTAAAAATTTTCTCTAAAAAAATTTTTTTTTAAATTTTGCAGCAAATTCACTTGGTAGCAAATGCCTGACTTTTGGCTACTTATGGTGTAGGGAGAAAAAAACTTTTACTCCATAGGTTCTTTTATTGTGGGCCTTTGAGTTAAACTGATGAAAGAGAGATTAACATGACAACAAAGTGTATGATGCAAGAGACAATAAAGTAGCTGGCTCATTTGAGATGGGAGAACAAGAGATAATCAAGAAGCCAGACCTAAGAGCCTTATCTCAAATGAGCAGCTGCCCTAATCACCACGTCTGCTTCTGTAAGCATGCTTTGCCCCACCCTGTGTAACTGTGACGTTTCTTGTGAAAATTCCTGCTCATGCTCCTCAGTTTAAAATTATAAAATAACCAATGACAAAAGCCCTGGGCTGACTGATAATGCGGCCCCAGGCCTGTGACACCTAAGAGTTCCCGATCAGGTCCACTGAATGTATAGAGAAGCAGTCTGTAACTGAGGATCAAGGTACAGGTTTTTGGAGGTTACCCTGCCTAAGACTTTCGAAATAAATGCTTTCGATTCTCTACTCGTTCTCTGGTGCCTATTCTGAGTGTGGCAACACTCCCGTTTGTTCCTGAGCCCAGTAAGCTACAATACTTACTACAACACATTAAGTGGCTAAAGTTAGAGAGTTCTGCACACAAGGGGAAAGGTAGGGAGAAGAAAAGGCTGTTATTAGAAGAACACAGGCAGCCGGGCTCGGTGGCTCAGCCTGTAATCCCGCGCCTTTGGGAGGCTGAGGTGAGTGGATTGGCTGAGCCCGCAGGTTCGAGACCCGCCTGGGCAGCGAGACCTCATCTCTACAATAAATCAAAAAATCAGCCGGGCATGGTAGCGCATGCCTGTAATTCCGGCTACTCGGAAGGCTGAGGTGGAAGGATCGCCAGAGCCCAGCAGATAGAGGCTGCGGTGGCCGGGCGACAGAGTGAGACTCCAACTCAAAAAAAAAAAAGAAAAGGAAAAAGAACACAGGCCAGGTGTGGTGGTTCACACCTATAATCCCAGCACTTTGGGAACTGAGGTGAGAGGATTGCCTGAGCCCATGGGTTGGAGACTAGCCTGGGCAACTTGGCAAGACCTCATCTCTACAATAAATAAAAATAAAAAATTATCCAGGCATAGTGGTGCGTGCCTGTAGTTCCAGCTACTTGGAAGGCTGAGGCAGAAGGATGGACTGAACCCAGCAGGTTGAGGCTGCAGTGGCTGGGAGCGTGCCACTGCCCTTCAGCCTGGATGACAAAGTGAGACTCCGACTCAAAAAAGAAGAAGAAGAACAACACAGAGGTTTCTTTAGGAAAGACAAATGGGTTTTTAGGAAAAACAAAAACAAAACAAGAAATAAACTCTGTGATCATGTTTGTTTATGCAAATGCCAGTGGGTTTTCTTCTTCTTGGCCTTGACTCCAGGAAAGGGGATTTATGGTAACTTTATTTCCCAGGGGATACTGCTTTTAGCCAAATGAAGGATGCTCTGAGAAGTCTCATTTCAGCATCTATTGAATCTCAAGTGTTTGTTACCAAACACCAGGGGTTTGGTCCAAGTCCTGTTGCTCACTACACAGAAATCCAATCACTGAGACCATGAGTATTGCCAGGGAAGAGGCTTTTTAATTGAGTGATACTAACTGAGGAGAATGGGAATTCATCTCAAATCTGTCTCCCCAAATAATTGAAATTGAGGGTGTTATGTAGTGGGGGAAGAAATGTAAAATAGCAATTAGGGAGGAGTAAGGAAGCAACCATGCTGAGTGAGGGGGCAGACATCTCACTGTCTGGTTGCAGTGTTCAGGTGAGTCTTAATCCCTTGCCTAGTGTCTCCTGAGGAGGGATTCAGACAAGGCAAAGGTGAGTGTCAAGCTTTGAGACTAGAAGGGTCAATTTCTATGTTTATCTAAATAAATAGGCCAGGCCTGTAATCCCAGCACTTTGGGAGGCTGAGGTGAGAGGGTTGCCTGAGCTCAGGGGTTCGAGACCCGCCTGGGCAACTTGGCGAGACCTCATCTCTACAATAAATCAAAAAACAAGCTGAGTGTGGCAGTGTGCACCTGTAGTTCCAGCTACTTGGAAAGCTGAGACAGAAGGGTCGCCTGAGTCCAGCAGGTCAAGGCTACAGTGGCCGTGAGCTTGCCACTGCACTCCAACCTGGGCAACAGGGTGAGACTCCAACTAAAAAAATAAATAAATAAATAGGGGAACCCCACTCTGGGAGATTTCTGTCCTCTCAATAAATCCTGCTTCAGATAGATAGATAGAGAGAGAGAGAGAGAGAGAGAGAGAGAGAGAGAGAGAGAGAGAGATAGTTAGTTAGTTCTGTGGGGGAAATTGACCAGTTTAAAATAATCCTGGCTGGGCTCAGTGACTCAGCCTGTAATCCCAGCGCTTACGGAGGCCGAAGTGAGTGTATTGCCTGAGCCCGCAGGTTCGTGACCCACCTGGGTAACTTGGTGAGACCTCATCTCTACAATAAATCAAAAATTAGCCAGGCGTGGTAGCGTGCACCTGGAGTTCTGGCTACTTGGAAGGCTGAGGCAGAAGGATCGCCAGAGCCCAGCAGGTCGAGGCTGCGGTGGCCGTGAGCGTACCACTGCACTCCAGCATGGGCAACAGAGTGAGACTCCAACTCAAAAAAAAAAGGCAAATGGAGAGTTAAGAAAATTTGCTGATTAGAGGTCACACTACTGAATTATGGAAATAGTTGTTTGCTGTTTGTTGTTGCTTTTTTTACTAGGAAAAAGAGAAGTGAGTTAAGAAAAATTGTTGATTAAAGTTCACTCTACTGAATTAAGTAGATGTAACTATGTATTTGTCAGTTCCTGCTAAGCACAACAGTCTGGCCAATCCAAGAATTGCTACATTTTGTCTCACAGCAGAGTCCTCACTTCTGCAGGACCACTGCAAGTCAGAGTCTGTCTCTGTGAAAGGCTGTCTGATGGCTTCCCACTGTACCTATAATAAAATACAACCTCTTTGTCACAAATTACAGAGTCCACTGTGATCTGGTCTCTGGGTTTCACTATGCTGTAGTGAATGAAACTTCTTTCAGTTTCTCTAACACTCAGTGTGTTCCTACCTCAGGGCTTTTGCACCAGCTGTTCCTGTTATTGCCAATCAAATATCACTCCTAATGTCTCCTCCTCAGAGAGTCTGTGCCAGAATTCTCAATCCAAATACTTTCCTTTGCATTTCCAGGTAGCATGACACATATTTTATTTTATTTTATTTTTTTTGAGTTGGAGTCTTGCTGTGTTGCCCAGGCTGGAGTGCAGTGGCATGATCACGATCGCTGCAGCCTAGACCTGCTTGGTTCAGTTGATCCTTCCGCCTCAGCCTTCCAAGTAGCTGGAACTACAGACATGTGCCATTATGCCCGGCTAATGTTTTTTATTTATCGTAGAGATGAGGTGTGGCCAAGTTGCCCAGGCTGGTTCAAACCTGTGGGCTCAGGCAATCCTCTCACCTTAGCCTTCCAAAGTGCTGGGATTACAGGTGTGAGCCACTGTGCCTCCAGATAGCATATTAAACAAAAGACCTCATAGCTAAACTTGTGACACATCACGTGATCATTGCATTCACCACACTGTATTATAATTGCTGACTCACTTGCCTACCTTTTCAGATGACAAATCCCTTGAGGACATGGATCGTGTCTGGTGTACTGTGATTCTGCTACACCATAGATGTTCATTTCCCTCATCTAAATGAGTGAAGGAATAAAGGAACGAACAGAAGATTCTAAATTAGCCAGTACCCTATGAGAAACCCTGTCACTGATTTGATACAGAGACCTGCTGATGTCCGTCCATATTGTCACAGCCCCTGGAGAAGGGCGTGAGAAGGGTGCAAGCATTCTTGTACATTGTGGAACAATATTCCTGACAGCTAATAAAAGGGGTCCTTCCCCTTATCTCTTAGGTACTCCTAGTAAGTAGCTTCAGGGGATCGTTGACTTCCCTGGAGTCTATGCCCAACCAACAATCAACTGAGTCAGGCTTGGTGACTCAGCCTGTAATCCTGCGCTTTGGGAGGCTGAGGTGAGTGGACTGCCTGAGCCCGCAGGTTCGAGACCCACCTGGGCAACTTGGCGAGACCTCAGCTCTACAGTAAATCAAAAAAATTAGCCGGGCATGGTAGCATGCGCCTGTAGTTCCAGCTACTTGGAAAGCTGAGGCGAGAAGAATCACCGGAACCCAGCAGGTCGAGGCTGCAGTGGCCGGGAGCCTGCCACTGCACTCCAGTCTGGGCGACAGAGTGAGACTCCAACTCAAAAAAAAAAAAAGCAAAACAAAACAAAATCAACTGAAAGATGCAAATCCCCATTTACTCCCTTTTTCTGAATGGTTATAAGTTTGAATAATATAGTATAAATGTAATCGTAAGCTTTGTGTTTTGTGTAACTTTTGTATCAACGTTTTTGCATCCGGAAGTTTTGTGATTTGTAGAACTTTTGCGTGATGAGTGATGTCTTAGGCCTTGTTAACTGCCTTTATTCTATGGCAAGCGTGATTAATGCTTCTGCAGGGCCCTACTGATAAAAGCTATGAGAGACCTCTGATACCTGGCACCAGGAAGTCTGGACCGAATAATGTCACTATCAATAAATGCGGCTGAAACCAAATTCTATACAATGCTCTGCGGGTCACAAGGCTGAAGTATAGGTTCTAACAACTCGACTTATAAAAGTGAACTGTAAAAGCCTGGAGTGTGAGCAGAACCATTTTAGAAAGACCTCGAGTCCAGCTCTGCTCACTGGATTCAAACTCAGAAATAATCTTTCTACCTGTTCCCTGCCCCTTTGATTTACTGGCATCAAGGGGAGTAGCCAAGTGTTACTAGGATCATAACAGATTGACTTGAGTTACATTCTACCAAGAACCTTTACAATTTACCTTCAGGCCTCTTACTCTAGTTGCTATGTGAAATAGTGTATCCTGTTTCTTCTTCTTTTTTTTTTTGAGTTGGAGTCTCACTCTGTCGCCCAGACTGGAGTGCAGTGGGCGCTTCCGGCCACCGCAGCCTCCACCTGCTGGGCTCCAGCGATCCTTCCACCTCAGCCTTCCGAGTAGCCGGAATTACAGGCATGCGCTACCACACCCTGCTGATTTTTTGATTTATTGTAGAGATGAGGTCTCGCTGCCCAGGCGGGTCTCGAACCCACGGGCTCAGGCAATCCACTCACCTCAGCCTCCCAAAGGCGTGGGATTACAGGCTGAGCCACCGAGCCCGGTTTTTTTTTTTTTTTTAGTTGGAGTCTCACTCTGTTGCCCAGGCTAGAGTGCCATGGCACACTCATGGCCACCCCAGCGCCGACCTGCTGGGTTCTGGCGATTCTTCCACATTAGCCTTCCAAGTAGCTGGAACTACAGGCGCTCACTACCACACCCGGCTAATTTTTTATTTATTGTAGAGGTCTTGCCAAGTTGCCTGGGCTGGTCTCGAACCCGTGGGCTCAGGTAATCCACTCACCTCAGCCTCCCAAAGTGCTGGGGTTACAGGCTGAGCCACTGAGCCTGGCCTCCTGTTTCTTATTTGGGTAGTATGGAAGGAACATTGATCTAGGGTGGTGGTCCCTAAATTCAATGACTAGTATCTTTATAAAAAAAACCATGTGAAGCTGGGTGCAGCGGCTCACGCGTATAATCCCAGCACTTTGGGAGGCTGAGGTGAGAGAAATGCCTGAGCCCGCTGGTTCGAGACCAGCCTGGGCAACTTGGCAAGACCTTATCTCTACAGTAAACCAAAAATAGCCAGGAAGGGTGGCGGGTGCCTGTAGGTCCAGCTACTTAGAAGGCTGAGGCAGAAGGATCCCCTGAGCCCAGCAGTCAAGGCTGCGGTGGCTGTGAACGTGCCACTTCACTCCAGCCTGGGTGACCGAGTGAGACTCTGACTCAAAAAAAAAATTTTTGTTTAATGAACAAATAAATAAATAAATAAAAAGCCCATGTGAAAGACTTAGAGACAGACAGGGAGAATGCTGAAGCAGAGATTTTGGAGTGACGCAGCTGCAAATCAAGGGATGCCAAGGAAGACCTGAGCCACCTTGCTAAGAGGCAGGGAAGGACCCTCCCCTAGAGACTTCAGGGGGAACACAGCCCTCTTCACCCCTTGATTTCAGACTCCAACCTTCTGAACTATGAGAGAATACATTTCTGTCGTTTCAAGTCACCCAGTTTGTAGCAATTTGTTATAGTAGCTTCAGAAAACGAACACATTTCCCGTATTGTACATAATTGAATAAATACAAAGGCGGAACAAATCAAATACAAATTTGTAGTTTGTAGTTATACTGTTTCTTCTTATCTTGCATATGATGAATCTGCTCTACCATGTTTATCAGATTTTGACATCATCTCAGTTTGAGATATTTCATCCCCTTATCCCTGTAAACCTTAAACTATTCTTTAAAAATAGCATATTTTGGCCGGGCTTGGTGGCTCAGCCTGTAATCCCGCGCTTTGGGAGGCCAAGGTGAGTGAATTGCCTGAGCCCGCGGGTTCCAGACCCACCTGGGCAACTTGGCGAGACCTCATCTCTACAATAAAAATAAAAAAAATAGCCAGGCTCGGTGGCTCAGCCTGTAATCCCGCGCCTTTGGGAGGCTGAGGTGAGTGGATAGCCTGAGCCCATGGGTTCAAGACCCGCCTGGGCAGCGAGACCTCATCTCTACAATAAGTCAAAAAATCAGCTGGGCGTGGTAGCGCATGCCTGTAATTCCGGCTACTTGGAAGACTGAGGCGGAAGGATCGCCGGAGCCCAGCAGGTCGAGGCTGCGGTGGCCGGGAGCGGCCACTGGACTCCAGTCTGGGTGACAGAGTGAGACTCCAACTCAAAAAAAAAAAAAAAAAAAAATCAAAAAAATTAGCCGGGCGTGGTAGCGCGCGCCTGTAGTTCCAGCTACTTGGAAGGCTGAGGGGGAAGGATTGCCAGAGCCCGGCAGGTTGAGGCTGCGGTGGCTGGGAGCAGCCACTGCACTACAGTCTGGGCGACTGAGTGAGACCCCAACTCCAAAAAAAACCAAAACATAGCATATTTTGCCAGGCATGGTGGCTCACACCTGTAATTCCAGAATTTTGGTAGGCAAAGGCTAGAGGATTGCCTGAGCTCAGGGGTTCAAGACCAGCCTGAGCAACAGGGTGAGACCTCATCTCTACAATAAATTTTAAAAATTGCCAGGAGTGAAGCCGGGCTCGGTGGCTCAGCCTGTAATCCCGCGCCTTTGGGAGGCTGAGGTGAGTGGATTGCCTGAGCCCGCGGGTTCGAGACCCGCCTGGGCAGCAAGACCTCATCTCTACAATAAATAAAAAAATTAGCTGGGCATGGTAGCGTGTGCCTGTAATTCCAGCTACTCAGAAGGCTGAGACGGAAGGATCGCCGGAGCCCAGCAGGTCGAGCCTGCGGTGGCTGGGAGCGGCCACTGCACTCCAGTCTGGGTGACAGAGTGAGACTCCAACTCAAAAAAAAAAAAAAAAAAAAAAATTGCCAGGAGTGGTGTCGCGCACCTGTAGTTCCAGCTACTAGGAAGGCTGAGATGGAAGGATCACCTGATGATCCCAGCAGGTCGACACTGTGGTGACCTTGAGCAGGCCACTGCACCCCAGTCTGGGTGGCAGAGTGAGATTCTGACTCAAAAAAAAATAGCATATTCTGGCAAATACTGCAGAACTGCTTCATACATGTGTTGGAGTTCAGAAAATGCTGCCCTAAAGTGCTTTGAACTAAAGGAGATTGGAGGGGCCTCAGAAGCAAAGTCTCATCAGGCTCGGTGGTTCACACTTGTAATCCCAGCACTTAGGGAAGCCATGGCAGGAGGATTGCTTGAACCCAGGAGTTTGAGACCAGCCTAGGCAACATAGAGAGACCTGGTATCTAAAAAAAAAAAATTAAAAATATTAGCTAGGCGTGGTGGTGTGCAACTGTAATCCCAGCTACTCTGGAGGCTGAGGCAGAAGGATCACCTAAGCCTAGGAGGTTGAGGCTGTGGTGAGCCGTGAGCATGCCACACTGCACTCTAGCGTGAGCGACAGAGTGAGACCCCAACTCAAAATAGATAAATAAAATAAAATAAAATATTTGGGTTTGGCATGGTGGCTCAAGTCTGTAATCCCATTACTTTGTGAGACCGAGGCAAGAGGATTTCCTGATTCCAGGCATTGGAGACCAGTATGGACAACTTGGTGAGACTTCGTCTCTATGATAAATCAAAAAATTAGCCAGGTGTGGTGGTGCATCCCTGTAGTTCCAGTTATCTGCAATTGCTGTAGGCTCTACTATGTCCCCCCAAAACGGTGCACTTAAGTTCTAGCCCCAGTATGTGGAAATGTGACTTTGCTTGGAAATAAGGCCTTTGCAGATATAATTAGTTAAGTTAAAATATGAGGTTGCACTAGATTAGGTCAGGTCCTAAATCCAACATGACTAATGTCCTTATAAGAAGAGGGAACACAGGGCAGGCTCAGTGACTCATCTGTAATCCCAGCACTTTGGGAGGCCAAGGCGAGTGGACTGCTTGAGCCCAAGGGTTCGAGACCAGCCCGGGCAACTTGGAAAGACCTTGTCTCTACAATAAATAAAAAATCAGCTGGGCATGGTAGCACATGCCTGTAGTTCCAGCTACTTGGAAGCCTGAGGTGGAAGGATCAACTGAGCTCAGCAGATAGACACTGGGTGGCCATGAGCGTGCCATTGCACTCTAGCCTAGGCAACAGAATGAGACTCCAATTCAAAAAAAAAAAGAAGAAGAAGAAGAAGAAGAAGAGCGAACACCCCAGGAGTTTGAGACCAACTTGGGCAATACAACAAGACCTGGTCTTACAAACAGTTTACAAAATTAGCCAGGCATGGTGTCATGTGCCTGTAGTCCTAGCAATTTAGGAAGCTGAGGCTGAAGGATTGCTTGAGTCCGGTGGGTCGAGACTGCAGTGAGCCACAATTGTGCCACTGCACTACAGCAGGGTGACAGAATGAGACCTTTGACAGAAGAAAGAGGAGGAGGAAGAGACGACAACACAGAGACACACAATGCAGAAGGCCATGTGACAACAGAGGCCGAGATTGGAGTGAGGCAGACACAAACTAAGAACTCCAAGGATTTCTGGAAGCCACCAGAAGCTAGGAGACATACATGGAACAGATTCTCCCTTTGAACTTCCAGAAGGAACCAGTCCTGCTATAGCAGGATTCTTTTTTTTTTTTTTTTAGTTGGAGTCTCACTCAGACGCCCAGACTGGAGTGCAGTGGCCGCTCTGCCGGGCTCCGGCGATCCTTCCGCCTCAGCCTTCCGAGTAGCTGGAATTACAGGCGCATGCTTCCACGCCCGGCTGATTTTTTGATTTATTGTAGAGATGAGGTCTCGCCAATTTGCCCAGGTGAGTCTCGAACCCGCGGGCTCAGGCAATCCACTCACTTCAGCCTCCCAAAGGCGCGGGATTACAGGCTGAGCCACCGAGCCCGGCTTTATAGCAGGATTCTTTACAGAGAGAGATGGGACACTGAGGCTTCTTTGCCAGGAAGCAGTGTTTATTTGTGCTGGCACTGGCTCAGCAGATGTAAATGTAAATCCGAATGCAGCAGGGCATTGCCTTATATACTTTTTGTTTTCCTTTTTTTTTTTTTTTTACATTCTAGCTCCTTTGTCTCCCTTATAAGGCAACATGTTGGCAATATACATTTTAATTGGGTATTTCTTTTCTTTTCTTTTTTTTTTAGAGTCACACTCTGTCACCCAGGCTGGAGTGCAGTGGCATGCCTACGGCCACCGCTGCCTCCACCTTCTGGGTTCAGGCAATTCTTCTGCTTCAGTCTTTCTTTTTTTTTTTTTTTGAGTTGGAGTCTCACTCTGTCGCCCAGACTGGAGTGCAGTGGCCGCTCCCGGCCACCGCAGCCTCAACCTGCTGGGCTCCTGCGATCCTTCTGCCTCAGCCTTCCAAGTAGCCGGAATTACAGGCATGCGCTACCACGCTCGGCTGATTTTTTTGATTTATTGTAGAGATGAGATCTCGCCAAGTTGCCCAGGCGGGTCTCGAACCCGCGGGCTCAGGCAATCCACTCACCTCAGCCTCCCAAAGGCGCAGGATTACAGGCTGAGCCACCAAGCCCGGCTACTTCAGTCTTTCAAGTAGCTGGAACTACAGGTGCATGCTACCATGTCCGGCTAATTTTTGGTTCATTGTGGAGATGAGGTCTCACCAAGTTGCCCAGGCTGGTCTCAAACTCCTGAACTCAGGCAGTCCCCTTGCCTCGGCCTCCCAAAGTGCTCGGATTACAGTCTTGAGCCACCGTGTCTGGCCTGTTTGGGCATTTCATAGTATAGGGTTGCAGCAGGGTTACACACATTCACTATGACATGGACCGTGCCACATTCCTTTCTCTCTGTTCTGAAGGCCTTTATCTGTTTGCTCTGGGAGGGTCTCTACCTCACTGTCGACACCCTGATTTTGGATTCCTAGCCTCCAGAGCCTTGAGAGAATACATTTCTGTGGTTTTAAGCCACCCGTTTGGGGGACTTTGTTATGGTAGCACTGGGAAACTAATGTAGCAGCCAATACCCAACAATATGAGTAACTAACCATTGTTTTTTGGACATTACAGAGATGCTGGTGTAATTTTTTAAAATAATATTTTTTTGGAGATGAGTACTGTTCAAAACCCTATGATCCTAGCAACTCGGGAGGCTGAGGTGGGAGGCTCACTTGAGCCCAGGAGTTTAAGGCTGTAGAGTTATGGTTGTACCACTGTATTCTGGCCTGCACAACAAAGTAAGATGCTGTCTCTTAGGCCGAGTGTGGTGGCTCACACCTATAATCCCAGCACTTTAGGAGGCTGAAGTGAGAGGATTGCCTGAGCCCATGAGTTCGAGATCAGTCTGGACAACTTGGCAAGATCCCATTAGCCTGGCATGGTGGCGTGTGTCTGTGGTTACAACTACTTGGAAGGCTGAGGCAGAAGGATCGCCTGAGCCCATCAAGTTGAGGCTGCGGTGACCGTGAGCGTGCCACTGCCCTCCAGCCTGGGTGACGGAGTGAGACTCAGACTCAAAAAGGAAAAGAGAAAAAACAAGATGCTGTCTCTTAAAAAACACACACATACATTAAGAAAAATTTCAAAAACTTTATAAGAATTAGTTTTTATAGCATTGTGGAAAACCGAAAAACACAAGAAGCAAAGAACACAAATGTCATCCATAATCATAAGAACATTACAGTTTGACGTGTTCTTCTAGATCCTGTGTGTATACAGAAAACTAAGCAAACTTTTGTGTTTTTTTTAATACAGACAAGGTCTTGCTATGTTGCCCAGGCTGGTCTCAAACTCCTGGCCTCAAGCAATCCTCCTGCTTTTGCCTCCCAAAATACTAGGATTACAGGTGTGAGACACTATGCACAGCCAATGTAAACTTTTAATTTTAATTTAATGAATTTTTTTTTTGAGTTAGAGTCTCACTCCATCACTCAGACTGTAGTGCAGTGGCATGCTCACGGTCACCCCAGTGTCGACCTGCTGGGCTCCAGTGATCCTTCTACCTCAGCCTTCCAAGTAGCCGGAACTACCATGCCTGACTAATTTTTGATTTATTGTGGAGATGAGGTCTCGTCAAGTTGCCCTTCCTGGTCTAGAACCCACGGGCTCAGGCAAGCCACTTGCCTCAGGCTTCCGAAGTGCTGGGATTACAGGTTGAGCATTGAGCCCGGCCTGTGATGCTTTTTTTAATCCCATGAGATCACAACTGTTTTTCTTTGCCCAGAAAACCATTAACCCTCAACCCTGATGCTTTATCAGGATCGAGAGGATATTTCTGGCAGTGCAGGTCCCAGGTTTGTAGGACTGGACCCTTCCCCATTTTCCACTCATCATCCCAGTTCTGAACCAAGGATGCGCTCTCCTTTTTGAATCTGGAGTTCCGATTAGTCTAGATGAACCTCTCTTGGACAGCAATGTAAATATGGAAGCTTTTATGTATCGTATTCTATCTACTGTATGGTTGGAGAAGTAGGAAAAATTTGGACTATGAAAAGAAGCAGAGATGGGAGACAGAGAATCTTGATTGCTTTTCAATTCTATGTTCCCTTATGTTACAAAGCTTGGTTATATTCCTCTCTCTTTTAATCACTTTCCTCTTCTTTTCCATGGGCTACATGTTTTCTGATACATTAAGTCCCCCACATATGAACATTCAAGTTGTGAACTTTCAAAGATGCAAATGTGTGTTTGCATGTCCAATTATGTATGTTAGTTAATGTGTCTGGCATACATTGTCATGTGTGTGCATCCTCTACAAGTGGTGGTGCTTTTGTGTACTTGACAGTACTACATAGAGTACAGTAGTACAGTATCATTATTCTAACCCAGATGACCAGAAGCAAGCATAAAATCAGTGATGATGTAGCTGGTACATAGTAAAATGTGTTAGTTGGGTACCTAGGCTAATATTGTTGGACTTATGAACAAACTGAACTTACAAACACATTCTTGGAATGGAACTTGTTGGTATGTAGGTGACACTGTACTTGCTGGGAAGGATAAGCAACTCCACCTTGGATGCTAATCTGCTATGTTGACTTCTGATTAACCACAGTTCTGGGAAGGCCTCTCAGATGAACCATTTATTGTTCTTTGTGTAAGAGCAGGTGCTTACCATGAATCCTACTCTTAGGTCAAACAACATTGATGTTATCATACTTCAATTGTCCTGCCCATCCCTTCACCTTTTCCTTGTAGTTTATAAGCACTGGGTCTGGGGGATAATGGTACCAGAATCTACCATCTCGTCTTGCCACAGAGCCTGACATAGACGTGGCTTCTGTTCACAGGGCTGTAACGTTAAGGAAAACTAATTAATGATGCCGTGCACGGACTTTAATTTAACTGTGTCGATCCGCTGAACAAAACGTACACTCACACCAGGAAAGTATAAAAGTGAAAGGTTTATTAAAAGGGGAGAGACGGGAAGAGACAACAGTAAATCAAATCATAAGCAATAGGCAAGTAAAAGCATATTAAGCAAACAGGGATTTTACCCTTTGTTGTCCATCTATCAGCACCGGGTTGTGGGACGCAGTCCACACCGCATCACGGGCAAGCAGCACCGGAATTTGAGGAACTTCCCAAACAGCATCACGGGCATCGACCAAACAGCACCGGAATTTGAGAAACTTCCCCAAACAACATCACGGGCAATCAGCACCGGGTTGTGGGACGCGGTCCACACCACATCATGGGCAATGATCCTTCCAGCATAAGGGCATGGAGCTCACTCGAGACTCTTGCTCACTAGCCCCCTGATCTTCTCCCTTTTTCTAACAACCTTAGACAAAGGTGGCACTACGCCCACTGGTTTCATAACATGTGTTGTATAACATAAAAGTCGTTATCAGTTCACAACCCCGGATCTTGGCCAGAGATCCTGAGCTGGACTGAGTCTGACTCTCATATCTTCATAAGACAAATGGTCTTCCTCAGTCCCCTGTCCAGGCGCTGGCCGGGCGCCTAGGAGGGGAGAAGGGTTAACTACAACATGTTATGTAACTTAGGTCGAAATAGGGACGGAGCGAGTGCCTTGACCCAATCCTTATATAATTTCACTCTCCTCACAAGGGCCCTGTGAAATGTTTATTTCTAGGAAACTGCATACGTCAGCCTCATTCTTGGGCCTCTCAGCTTCCTTGGACTTTAGGGGTAGGTTTACATAGGTATGCCCACCTTGAAACACTTGCAAAACATTCTGATGGATAAAATATGTTTCTTTTTCCTAAAACAAGTTCCTTTTCAAAGCAGTTTCCCACTGAGCCCAACATTTGGAAATTACTGTCAAACTTCAGTATACACATATTCTTTAGTCCAGCTCTTTTTTCACTCGTAGCTCTTTAACTTCTAGAACTCGGAAAACACGACTGAAAATATTTCACTGCAGCCGGGTGCAGTGGCTCACGCCTGTAATCCCAACACTTTGGGAGTTGGAGGCGAGAGGATTGCCTGAGCCCAGGGGTTCAAACCCAGCCTGGGCAATTTGGTGAGACCTCGTCTCTACAATCAATCAAAAATTAGCCAGGCGTGGTGGCACGCGCTTGTAGTTCCAGCTACTTGGAAGGCTGAGGTGGAAGGATTGCCTGATCCCAGCAGGTCGAGGCTGCAGTGGCTGGGAGTGTGCCACTTGCACTCAAGCCTGGGTGACAGTGTGAGACTACGACCAGAAAAAAAAAAATTCTTGGGCTAGGCGTGATGGCTCAAGCCTGTAATCCCAGCACTTTGAGAGACCAAGGTGAGAAGATTGCCTAAACTTAGGGGTTCAAGACCAGCCTGGGCAACTTGGTGAGACCTTGTCTCTACAATAAATAAAAAAATAAGCTGGGCATGGTAGTGTGTGCCTATAGTTTCAGCTACTTGGAAGGCTGCAGAGGATCGCCTGAGCCCAACAGGTTGAGGCTGCGGTGGCCGTAAGCATGCCACTGCACTCCAGCCTGGGTGAGAGAGTAAGACTCTGACTTAAAAAAAAAATTCGGCTGTTTTTCTTTTTGAGAAACTTGTCCATGGCAGGTCTTTCTGCTATGAATCTTCCTTTTTTTCTCTCTTCTTTTTTTTATTTTTTATTTTTGAGTTGGAGTCTCACTCTGTCGCCCAGACTGGAGTGCAGTGGCACGCTCCTGGCCACCGCAGCCTCGACCTGCTGGGCTCCGGCAATCCTTCTGCTTCAGCCTTCCAAGTAGCTGGAACTACACGTGTGCGCTACCATGCCCAGCTAATTTTTTGACTTATTGTAGAGATGAGGTCTCGCCAAGTTGCCCAGGCGGGTCTCGAACCCAGGGACTCAGGCAATCCACTCACCTCAGCCTTCCAGAGCACTGGATTACAGGCTGAGCCACCGAGCCTGGCTTCTCTCTCTTCTTCTAATAAACTTTGCTTTAAAACTTAAAAAAAAATTCTCTCTCTCGCTCTCTCTCTCTCTCTCTCGTGTGTGTGTGTGTGTGTGTGTGTATGTAGATATTGTAGATATTTAGGGACAAGTCTGCAAAGTTGTGCTGGGAAGGTTGGAATGGGGTTATGAGTAAGTTTTGTTATGAAGAGGGCATTTCCATTTTTACTGTATAGAATATCCTTCTATATTAAGTTTCATAAGAATGTATACAGATAGGGTACCTTTTTTTTTTTTTTTTTTTGAGTTGGAGTCTCACTCTGTCACCCAGACTGGAGTGCAGTGGCCGCTCCCGGCCACCGCAGCCTCGACCTGCTGGGCTCCAGCGATCCTTCCGTCTCAGCCTTCCCAGTAGCCGGAATTACAGGCATGCGCTACCAAGCCCGGCTGATTTTTTGATTTATTGTAGAGATGAGGTCTTGCTGCCCCGGCGGGTCTCAAACCCGCGGGCTCAGGCAATCCACTCACCTCAGCCTCCCAAAGGCGCGGGATTACAGGCTGAGCCACTGAGCCTGGCTAGATAGGGTACCTTTTAGAAAATCAAAGCCACCATCCTGGGCAACATGGTGAGACCTCGTCTCTACATAAATCATAAAAAAAAAAAAAATTAGCCAGGTATGGTGGCACATGCCTGTACTTCCAGCTACTTGGAAGGATGAAGGGGAAATATCACCTGAACCCAGCAGGTCGAAGTGAGTGTGCCACTGCACTCCAGCCTGGGCAACAGAGTGAGACTTCAACTCAAAAAGAAAAAAAAAGCAATAAAGCATGCTGACGGTATTTATTCTTTCCTTTTTTTTTTTTTGGAGTTGGAATCTCACTCCATAGCCCAGGCTGGAGTGCAGTGGCACGGTCAAGACCAACCCAGCCTCGACCTGCTGGGCTCCAGCAATCCTTCTGCCTCAGCCTTCCAAGTAGCTAAAACTACAGGCATGTTCTACCACACCTGGTTAATTTTTTGATTGATTGTAGAGACGAGGTCTCGCCAAGTTGCCTGGGCTGGTCTCGAACCTGTGGGCTCAGGCAATCCACTCGCCTTGGCCTCCCAAAGTGCTGGGATTACAGGCTGAGCAGTATTTATTCTTGATATGATATGATATATGATGACAATGGTATATCCTTTCTATGGTCTTTATCCCCCAAACCATAACCTCTGTCTAATCATGACACTAGACAAATCTCAGTAGTGTGACAATTCTTTTTTGTTTGTTTGTCAGTATGAAATCTTTTCTAAGGCTATTGATAATGAGAATTACTGGCCAGGCTCGGTTGCTCAGCCTGTAATCCCAGCGCTTTTGGAGGCCAAGACGAGTGGATTACCTAAACCGGCAGGTTCGAGACCAGCCTGGGCAACTTGGCAAGATCTCATCTCTACAATAAATAAAAAAAGCAAGGCATAGTAGCGTGCGCCTGTAGTTCCAGCTACTTGGAAGGCTGAGGTGGAAGGATCTCCTGAGCCCAGCAGGGTGGCCGTGAGCATGCCACTGCACTCCAGCCTGGGTGATGGAGTGAGTCTCCAACTTAAAAAAAAAAATTACTTTGATTGTTTTTCTCTTGACGTGGTCTCTATTTCCTTCAACTTGGTTTTTTTTTCTATTTGTTTGTTTACTGCATTTAATCTTTGCAATAATCCTATAAAGTATATGGTTTCATTTGCCAGTAAAGTTCCTGAATTCTTAACTGTGTGATTTACCCAAGTCACACAGCTAAATTCAGCAGCAGAACAGATCTTCCAACAAAGAATGACCAGACTCTGTCACTGGAGTTTTAAAACTTTTCTTTTCTTTTTTTTTTTTTTGAGTTGGAGTCTTACTCCGTCGCCCAGACTGGAGTGCAGTGGCCGCTCCCGGCCACCGCAGCCTCGACCTGCTGGGCTCTGGCGATCCTTCCGCCTCAGACTTCCAAGTAGCAGGAACTACAGGCGCGTGCTACCATGCCCGGCTAATTTTTTTTTTTGATTTATTGTAGAGATGAGGTCTCGCCAAGTTGCCCAGGCGGGTCTCGAACCCGTGGGCTCAGGCAATTCACTTTCACCTCGGCTTCCCAAAGCACAGGATTATAGGCTGAGCCACCGAGCCCGGCCAGTTTTTAAGTTTTTCATGGAAGTACCTCTTATGGCACAGTACAGAGTGCCAGTTATTCCCAGAAAACTGACATGGCATGCCTCAAGGGGAAAATGTGACGCTACCACCATAGCACGGCCCCCAATTCTTTTCGGTCACCCAACCATGACAGCCTCCAGCCCACCACCTGAGGTCATGAGATGTGGATGCCTGGCTATGTCAAGGTACTAGATTTATGTGACTGCTTTGGAAAACAAAGAATGCAACTCTGGACGTTCCTTTTGACCCAGGCCTCCTCCAGGTCTAAGCTACCTAGAATTAACCTGTGACTGCAGCTGTGTGTGCTTACCAAAGAAAGGCCGAAAGCCAGGAACTACAAACCAGCCACAAGATGAGAACTGAGCCCCGCGATGCTATCCCATCTGAATCCTCGCTCCATCACCATATTAAAATCTCCACCCAGGGGGAGAAATTGTATAGAGCACATAAAATAAAATGGCTGATGTCAAGAAGTTTTCAACTTAAAACACTTTGCAAACATGTGTTAGGAACTGATAAACACGTAAACGAACTGACAACTCAGAACCAGCAAATGGAGATGTGTGCCATCACGAACCCAGAACAACACATGATCGTTGAAGACTGCAGAAAACTTTTTTTTTTGAGCCAGAGTCTCATTCCATTGCCCTCACGTCACGTTCTTCACAGCCTGGACCTCCTGGGCTCAGGCTGCAAGCTTTGCCGAAGGAGAAATGCAGACACGGCTGTTTGAGAAAGAGCAAAGTTTATTGAAAGTGATTCTAGCCGGGCTCAGTGGCTCAGCCTGTAATCCCGCGCTTTGGGAGGCTGAAGTGAGTGAATTGCTTGAGCCCACAGGTTCGAGACCCGCCTGGGCAACTTGGTGAGACCTCATCTCCACAATAAATAATAAAAAAAATTAGCTGGGTGTGGTAGTGCGCGCCTGTAATTCCAGCTACTTGGAAGCCTGAGGCGGAAGGATCGCTGGAGCCCAGCAGGTGGAGGTTGCGGTGGCCGGGAGCGGCCACTGCACTCCAGTCTGGGTGACAGAGTGAGACTCTAACTCATAAAAAAAAAAAAAAAAAAGGGATTCTGCTGGGCTGCACCTAAAAATGGCATCAGCCCCAAGTTTAAGCAGGGGCTTGGTTATATAGGGCTAGGAAGGAGATTGAACAGATGGCCTAAGATAAACGGAAATTCTGTAACTTGAAGTAAGCCAGGGCTTTACGACCACCGTACATTGTTGTTTAACTGCCTAAGTGGGAACTTTTAGGTTCAAAGTGGGAACTTTGAAAGATTCATGGGGTTTAGTTTTATGGGCCAGAAACATGTGATTACGTTTTATGGGGTCTAGTTTTATGGGCCTAAAACATCTCACAGGTCAAGTTCCCATCGGACTCACATTACAAGACTAACGCAGATGATCCTTCCACCTCAGCCTCCCAAGTAGCTGGGATCACAGGCATGCACCATCACACCTGGCTAATTTTTGATTTGTTTGTTTTTTGTAGAGATGAAGTCTTACTATGTTGCCCTGGCCAGACTTGAACTCTTAGGCTCAAACAATCCTTTGTTTTGTTTTGAGTTGGAGTCTCACTCTGTCGCCCAGGCTGGAGTGCAGTGGCATGATCATGGCTACCGCAGCCTTTGACCTGCTGGGCTCACGTGATCATTCTGCCTCAGTCTTCCAAGTAGCTGAAACTTCAGGCGTGAGCCACCATGCCTGGCTAAATTTTTGATTTATTGTAGAGATGAGGTCTCGCCAAGTTACCCAGGCTGGTCTCAAACACCTGGTCTCAGGTAATCCTCTTGCCTCTGCTTCCCAAAGTGCTGGGATTACAGGCATGAGCCACCACACCCAGCCTAGAAGACTTTTTTTTTTTTTGAATTGGCGTCTCATCTTGTCACCCAGGCTGGAGTGCAGTGGCATGCAGGCTCACAGTCACCCCAGCGTTGACCTGCTGGCCTCAGGCGATCCTTCCATCTCAGCCTTCCAGTAGCGGGGACTACAGGCTTGTGCTACCATGCCCAGCTAATTTTTGATTTATTGTAGAGACGAGGTCTTGCCAAGTCACCCAGGCTGGTTTCGAACCCGCGGGCTCAGGCAATCCACTCACCTTGGCCTCCCAAAGTGCTGGGATTATAGGCTGAGCCACCAAGCCCAGCCAACATTTTTTTTTTTTTTTTTTTTGAGTTGGAGTCTCACTCTGTGGCCCAGACTGGAGTGCAGTGGCCACTCCTGGCCACCGCAGCCTCTACCTGCTGGGCTCCGGCGATCCTTCCGCCTCAGCCTTTCGAGTAGCCGGAATTACAGGCATGCGCTACCACGCCCGGCTGATTTTTTGATTTATTGTAGAGATGAGGTCTCGCTGCCCGGGCGGGTCTTGAACCCAGGGGCTCAGGCAGTCCACTCACCTCAGCCTCCCAAAGGCACGGGATTACAGGCTGAGCCACCGAGCCCGGCTTCGGCCAACATTTTTAACCACAAATCAAATAAGATGTTTACCAAATTCAGACTATATAAAGACCAGACCAAAACTGAGACTTGTGCTCCTCCACCGGAGAGATCAGTGTGCACAGTTTACTCAGACACAGCTTGGAGCTCCCACCGAGCACTCTCCTTGTCATCCTCTAGACTCTCAGGGATGTTGCCTACAGACCCAGCTACCTTCCTTGTAAGACATGGGGTCCACCATGGGAAACACTGGACCCAACCTTGTACCTGGCATTGCTCTTCATCGATCTGGTGAAGTGTTTCATTATCTCTCTTCTTCCAGGACTTTCCTTTCCCACGGGCATCCCTTATCTGTTGTGCTTTTCTCTCTCTTGTAATTGTGATTTGTAGCAGGGTAACCCCAAGTTTGAGAGGGCTTGGATATAATGTTTACCTGTTCCAAAGAAGTCACCTGGAGGTCCAGCAGGGAAAGAAATGGATTTATTACAACTTACAGAGATAGCCAAATGTGGTGGCTCACGCTTGTAATTCCAGCACTTTGGGAGGTAGAGTGAGAGGACTGCCTGAGCTCAGGGGTTCCAGACCAGCGTGAGCAACATGGCGAGAACTTGTCTCTAGAATAAACAAAAAAAATCAGCCGGGCGTGGTGGCGCATGCCTGTAGTTTCAGCTACTTGGAAGGCTGTGGAGGAAGGATCGCCTGAGCCCAGCAGGTCAAGGCTGCAATGGCCTTGAGTGTGCCACTTGACTCTAGCCTGGGTGAATGACAGAGTGATACTCTGGGAGGGAGGGAGGGAGGGAGGGAGGGAAGGAGGAAGGGAAGGAGGAAGGAAGGAAGGAAGGAAGGAAGGAAGGAAGAAGAGAGGGAGGGAGGGAAATAAAAAAATTAGCTGGGCATGGTGGCGCATGTCTGTGGTTCCAGCTACTTGGAAGGCTGAGGCAGAAGTATGACCTGAGCCTAGCAAATAGAGACTGCAGGGCCTGAGTGACAGAGTGAGACTCCAACTCAAGACAAATACAAAAAAAAACACCAAACTTCCAGAGGTACTGATGGTGGCAGATAGGTGAAGCCTCCGCAGTAAGCAAGCAGTTTTATGATCAAAGCAATCAAGTTCATCATTCCTATATAGTGTTTACAATTACATTGATTAAGAGTGATGACTACATTTTCTTCAGCTTTACTTGGTCACTTGCATCCCATGACTCATGACTGGGAATACGCATATTCTTTAGAGACCAACCTTGGCCAGAGGCCGCTCCCTGAGAAAGAGAGCAGAAAGATGTCAGAGGTGGGAGAAACAGTCTATATCCAGGCAATACCTCACATTACTGGACTCATGTTTTTTTTTTTTTGAGTTGGAGTCTCACTCTGTCACCCACACTGGAGTGCAGTGGCCGCTCCCGGCCACTGCAGCCTCGACCTGCTGGGCTCCGGCGATCCTTCTGCCTCAGCCTTCCAAGTAGCTGGAACTACAGGCGCACGCTACCATACCCGGCTAATTTTTTGATTTATTGTAGAGATGAGGTCTCACCAAGTTGCCCAGGCGGGTCTCGAACCTGTGGGCTCAGGCAATCCACTCACCTCAGCCTCCCAAAGGTGCGGGATTACAGGCTGAGCCACCGAGCCTGGTTTAGGGGATAGGCTTTCTTTTGCTAATTTTCAGGAATGTAGGTACATGCAGGCCTGATGGAAAGTTATGCGTTTCTTTAAGGGTTGGCATATGGACAGACAATAGTAGGCTTCTATCTTTTCCCCCACTGTCCTTGAAGCCATGATATCCATTATGGGATTAGTTATGTTACGCTACCTTAGCATAAACATGCATATGGTTCTTTCTCTCTTCTTGCTTTTACACTTTAGAGGTTTAGTTACAATCACAGGAATTCTAATAATACATCGGGTACAAAATGTGAATGCTAAAAATAGTAATGTTGCTATTATAAACACAGTTAAAAAGAATTATTTTATACCTCAAAGAAAGTCTTTTAACCTTTTTGGGAGTCAAGAAAACATGTTAGAAAACCAATCAGAGGCCTGTAATAGTAAGAATTATTTTGTTTGCTTAGATAACAGTCTTAAGTCCTGTCCCAGCTTTGACGTTGTTCTAGTGTTATGGTCTGAGTAACACTGGGCTGCTCCTGTTGCGGGGAAACAAGAGACCGTGACACTGAGGCTATTTCAGGAAGCAGCGTTTATTGACACCAGCGCGACTCGGTGAGCTAACACTCCAAGGCTGAGCCACCTAGAGGAAGAAGAGAAGGATTTTTATATGCAGGGTTCAGATAGGGGAGGGGTCGGGTTTTACGGTTATACATATTTTTGGAGTTTTCAGTGTTGTCACCAGCAGAAATAGCACTTCAAAAGAACAAGTTGTTTACAGGATAGATATGACAAGCAGGAGTCTTAACTGATGACTTCAAAAGGGGAGAAGTTGCGGGGACAAAGCTGTAAACTGATTGCTATCTTGCATTTACCAGAAAACTTGCCATTATCTGCTTTCTTTCAGGTCTTATGTCTAGCAGGTTTATAGCTTGTGGCTTGATTTTTAACTGTTTGCAGCCCCCTCTGTCACACTCCCCTTGATACTAATAATTCAAAGGGTCAGGAAATGGGTAGAGAGAAGTTTATTTCTGAGTTCAAAACCAGGGAGCGGAATCAGACATGAAGTCTTTTTAAAACGGTTCTGCTCACCCTTCAGGCATTTTTTTTTTTGAGTGTTTTTCCTTTTATTTTTAATTGGCATGCAATAATGGAATAATGATACAGAGTGATATTTTGATAAGTTTATACAATGTGTAATGATCAAATGAGAGTAATTAGCATTTCTGTCACCTCAAACATTTATCATTTCTTTGTGTTGTGAAAATTCAAACTCCTCTCTTCCAGCTTTTCAAAAATATACAATAAATTAAACCATATTCACTCTACATTGCTGCAGATTTTACTTAAATATTGCCAATTTTTCTACTAATATCCTTTTTATGTTCCAGAACACAATTCATTTCATTTAGTTGTTGGTTCAACTTTTAGTCATTTAGTCTTAGTATTTTGTTTTATTTTATTTATTTTAGTTATTTTTTTTTTGAGTTGGAGTCTCACTCTGTGACTTAAACGGGAGTGCAGTGGCCTCTCTGGGCCACTGCAGCCTCGACCTGCTGGGCTCCAGCGATCCTTCCGCCTCAGCCTTTCAAGTAGCTGGAACTACAGGCGTGCGCTACCACGCCCAGCTAAATTTTGATTTATTGTAGAGATGAGGTCTCGCCAAGTTGCCCAGGTGGGTCTCGAACCTGCAGGCTCAGGCAATCCACTCACCTTGGCCTTCCAAAGTGCTGGGATTACAGGCTGAGCCACCGAGCTCAGCCTAGTCTTAGTATTTTTAAAAAATTCCTTTTATTCTAAAAATTATTCAGTAATGAGTTACTATGGGCAATGTTACATGGGTCAACCTGATATATATGTTATAAATTTATGGAAGAAGCCGGGCTCGGTGGCTCAGCCTGTAATCCTGCGCCTTTGGGAGGCTGAGGTGAGTGAATTGCCTGAGCCCATGGGTTCGAGACCCACCTGGGCAGGTGAGACCTCATCTCTACAATAAATAAATAAATAAAATTAGCCGGGTGTGGTAGCACACGCCTGTAATTCCAGCTACTCGGAAGGCTGAGGCGGAAGGATCACCGGAGCCCAGCAGGTCGAGGCTGCGGTGGCTGGGAGTGGCCACTGCACTCCAGTCTGGGCGACAGAGTGAGACTCCAACTCAAAAAACAAAAAAATTAAAAAAATATATATATGGAAAGTTGTAGGTATCCTCTTAGCAATTTCTAATTTTATTGCAGAATAGTCAGAAAACTACCCTCCAGGCTTTTACAGTTCACTTTTGTAAGTCCAGAGTTGTAGGTACCTATTAGCCATGTGACCTGCAGAGCATTGTATAGAACTTGAGTTTCAGCCGCATTTATCCATGACATTTTTCAGTCCAGACTTCCCGGTGCCAGTCATCAGAAGTCTCTCATAGTTTTTCTTTTTTTTTTTTTTAAATCACATTTGCCATAGAGTAAAGAGAGTTTACAAGGCCTAAGACATCATACATTACGCAAAAGTTCTACAAAACACAAAACTTATTTTGTTTTTTCTTTTTTTTTTGAGTTGGAGTCTCACTCTGTTGCCCAGACTGGAGTGCAGTGACCGCTCCCGGTCACCACAGCCTCGACCTGCTGGGCTCCAGCGATGCTTCTGCCTCAGCCTTCCAAGTAGCTGGAACTACAGGCGCGCGCTACCACACCCGGCTAATTTTTTTGATTCATTGTAGAGATGAGGTCTCACCAAGTTGCCCAGGCCGGTCTTGAACCCACAGGCTCAGGCAATCCACTCACCTCAGCCTCCCAAGACGCGGGATTACAGGCTGAGCCACCGAGCCCGGCTACAAAACTTATTGATACAAAAACACTGATACAAAAGTTATAAAAATCACAAGGCTTATGATTATATTGATACTATATTATTCAAACTTATAACCATTCGGAAAAAGGGAGTAAAAGGGGATTTGTATCTTTCAGTTGATTGGGCATAGACTCCAGGGAAGTCAAGGATCCCCTAAAACAACTTTCTGGGAGTGCATAAGAGATAAGGGGAAGCACACCTTTTATTAGCTCTCAGTAATATTGTTCCAGAATGTAAGAATGCTTGCACCCTTGTCACGCCAATACTCCATATTGTGACAATATGGACGGACATCAGCAGGTCTCTGTATCAAATCAGTGACAGGGTTTCTCATAGGGTACTGGCTAATTTAGAATCTTCTGTTCGTTCCTTTATTCCTTCACTCATTTAGATGAGGGAAATGAACATCTATGGTGTAGCAGAATCACAGTACACCAGACACGATCCATGTCCTCAAGGGATTTGTCATCTGAAAAGGTAGGCAAGTGAGTCAGCAATTATAATACAGTGTGGTGAATGCAATGATCACATGATGTGTCACAAGTTGGATTTCACTGATAGAGTACCAGTAAGGACCCTCAGCCCCAAGACACAAGCTGAGTCCCAAAACGTGCCAAAAAGGAACATTCCAGCCAGTGTCTCCAGTTTAGCTATGAGGTCTTTTGTTTAATATTGCTATCTGGAAATGCAAAGGAAAGTATTTGGATTGAGAATCCTGGGACAGACTGCCTGAGGAGGAGACATTTGGAGTGATATTTGATTGGCAATAAGAGGAAGAGCTGGTGCAAAAGCCCTGAGGTAGGAACACACTGAGTGTAAGAGAAACTGAAAGAAGTTTTGTTCACTGCAGCATAGTGAAGCCCAGAGACCAGATCACAGTGGGCTCTTTAATTTGTGACAAAGAGGTTGCATTTTATTATATATACAGTGGGAAGCCATCAGACAACCTTTAACACAGATAGGTTCTGACTTGCATTGGGCCTGCAGAAGTGGGGATTGTTATTTCTCACATTTCCCAACTTCCTTAGTGAGACAAAATGTAGCAATTCTTGGATTGAGCAGACTGTTGTCTTAGCAGGAGCTGACAAATACATAGTTACATCTACTTAATTCAGTAGAGTGAAGTTTAATCAGCAGTTTTTCTTAACTCATTTCTCTTTCCTAGTTAAAAAAAGCAACAACAAACTGCAAATAACAACAACTACTTCCATAATTCAGTAGCGTTACTGCTAATCAGCAGATTTTCTTAACTCTCCCTTCACCCTTTTTTTTTTTTTTTTTTGAGTTGGAGTCTCACTCTGTCACAAAGTCTCTCCATGTTGCCCAGGCAGGTCTTGAACCCGTGGGCTCAAGCAATCCTCTCACCTCCACCTCCCAAAGTGCTGGGATTATAGATGTGAGCTACCGCACCCAGCTATGTATCAGTACTTCATTCCTCTTTTCAGCTGAATAATAGTCCACTGTATGTATATACCACATTTTGCTTATACATTCATTGGTAGATTTGGGTTATTTCCAGCTTTTGGCTATTGTGAATAGTGCTGCTAAGAACTGTGTACAAGTACTGGAGTACCTGTTTTCAATTTTGGGGGGTAAATATTTAAAATTGGAATTACTAGATCATATGGTAATTCTATGGTTATTTATTTATTTATTTATTTTGAGCTGGGGGTCTCACTGTGTTGTCCAGGCTGGAGTGCTGTGGCATGAACTACAGATTCAACCTCCTGGACTCAGGCGATCCTTCCATCTCAGCCCCTGAGTAGCTGGGACTACAGACATGCATCTTCACGCATGGCTAATTTTTTAAAATTTCTTTGTAGAGACAAGGTCTTGCTATGTTGCTCAGGCTGGTCCTAAACTTCTGGACTCAAGTGACTTTCCCACCTCAGCCTCCCAAAGTCCTGGGATTTCAGGCATAAGCCAGTTCACCTGGCCTCTCTTTCATTTTTTGTGGCTAGTTTTGCCAGATCTATAATTCCTGCTTGATAGTTTTTTCTTTCTGCTCTTCAAATGTGTCATCCCACTGCCTTCTAACCTCCATGGTTTCTGCTGAAGAAATTGACTGCTAATCTTTTATAGAATCCCTTTCACATTACAAGGTGTTTCTGTCTTGTTGCCCTCGTGATTCTGTATTTTTGGTTTTTGATTATAATATGTGTTAGTGTGAAGTTCCTTGCAGTTATCTTTCTCAGAGTTCTTTGAGATTCTTGGATTTGTAGATTCATGTCTTTAAAGAAATCTAGTAAATTTTCATTCCTTATTTCTTCAAACATTCTTTCTGCCACTTTCTCTACCTCTGGGACTCCTATTATACATGTATTGGTATGCTTGATCATATCCTATAGCTCTTTTTGGCTATGTTTATTTTTCTTCATTCTTTTTTATTTTTGATTCTCAAACAGGATAATTTTAATGGACCTGTCTTCAAGTCACTTTACTGATTCTTCTACCTGATCAAATCTGCTATTAAAATCCTCAAGTGAATATTTTATTTACTATACTTTTCATTTCCAGAATTTCCATTTGGTTCCTTTCCAAAGTATCTATTTCTTTCTTGATATCCTCTATTTCTTAAGACATTATTCTCAGGATTTGCTTTAGCTCAGTTACCATGGTTTCCTTTAGTTCTTTGAGTATATTTAAGATAGTTGGTTTAAAGTCTTTGGTAAGTCCAATGACTGTGCTTCTTCAGGGATAGTGGCTTTACTTTTTTTGTGTGAACAGGCCATACTTTTGGACATTTTGATTGTTATAATATGATAGCTCTGGAAATCACATTTTTCTCGCTTCTCAGAATCTGTTATTGTTGCTAGTATAGGTTGTTGTTTGTGTTTTAGGGACTTGTATTTGAAAAAATTGTAAAGACTGAATTCTTTGTTGTGTGTGGTGTCTGAAGTCTCTTTTCTTTTAATTTGTGGTATGCTAATTTTGTTTGTTTGTTTGAGTCAGAGTCTCACTGTGGCCAAGGCTAGAGTGTAGTGACACTCTCATGGCCACTGCAGCCTTGATCTGCTGGACTCAGGTGATACTTCTGCCTCAGCTTTCCAAGTAGCTGGAACTACAGGTGCACACTACCACACCTGGCTAATTATTTTATTTGCTGTAGAGATGAGGTCTTGCAAAGTTGCCCAGGCTGGTCTTGAATCCTGGGCTCAGGCAATCTTCTCATCTTCACCTCCCAAAGTGCTGGGATTACAGGCTTGAGACACCACGCCTGGCCATTTTTTGTTTTTGAGTTGAGATCTCACCCTACTGCCCAGGCTGAAGTGCAGGTGTGTGATTATGACTCATCCCAACCTTGACCTCTTAGGCTCAGGCAATTCATCTCCCAAGTAGCTGGGCCTACAGGTGTGGACTACCACATCCTGCTAATTTTTTGATTTTTTTTTTTTTTGTAGAGATGAGGACTCACTATGTTGCCCAGGCAGGATTGGACCTCCTGGACCCAAGCCATCCTCCTCTTGGCCTCCCAAAGTGCTGGGATTACAGGTGTGAGCCACCACACCTGGCCCTAATTATGCTATATTTTGACAGATAACATGAAGCCAGAAAAAAAATGTTCTTAGTCTTTGCAGGTTAATTTGGTTTTTGAGACACTCCTTCAACTCTTAACCAGCTATTTACAATGCTTAACATTTGCTTCCATTTTATTTTTGAGTCTAATGATCAGCAAGAGATAAAATCATAGTGTGTTCTAGGATCTTTTATAAGTATTCATCATCTCTTGGGCAAGTCCATGGCTTTCAAAATTGCCCAGGATCCATAGTTGATTTTTTTTTTTTTTCAGTTGGAGTCTCACTCTGTAACCCAGGCCAGAAGGCAATGGTACTCCAGCCTGTGTGGCAGAGTAAAACTCTGACTCAAAAAGAAGAAGAAGAAAAAGAAAAATCCCATAAAGAGATGCAGTCAGAATTTCCTTTTAGTTTATTTCAGGTAAAATATTAATGTCAACAAAAAATGATATAGCAAATATATCAAAATAGTGATTATTTTGTTGGAAATTCTGAATCTGTTTTCAAATTCCTGTGTTAAGACAGAAAGCAGGGCCAGGCACAGTGACTCATGCCTGTAATCCCAGCACTTTGGAAGGCTGAGGCTAGAGTACTGCCTGAGCCCAGGGTTTGAGACCAGCCTGGGCAACTTGGCGAGACCTTGTCTCTACAAGAAATTAAAAAATTAGCTGGGCGTTGTGGTGCATGCCTGTAGTACCAGCTACTTGGAAGCCTGGGGCGGAAGGATTGCCTGAGCCTGGCAGGTTGAGGTTGCAGTGGCCGTGAGCATGCCAGTGTCCTCCAGCCTGGGTGACTGAGTGAGACTGACTCAAAAAAAAAAAAAAGCAAAGCTACATATTTTTGGCAGTTCACCGGACTGCCTTTAGCCAATGTAACAAAATGTGTTACATTATTTTCCAAAACTTGAGCTTGCCATAACTTAAGTTTCATTTCAAGCACAGTATTGCTTTGGACCTTCAAAAATGGAACTACGCTTGGAGTAACAAAAATAAGTGCCAAAAACCACAAGATGTGCCTGGTGCAGTGGCTCATGTCTACAATCCCAGCACTTTGGGAGTCAGAGAGGAGAGGATTACCTGAGTCCACAGGTTTGAATCCTGCCTGGACAACTTGGTGAGACCTTTCTTTACAATAAATCAATAAAAATTAACTGGGCGTGGTGGCGCACACCTGTGGTTCCAGCAACTTGGAAGGCTGAGGTGGAAAGATCACCTAAGTCCAGCAGGTTGAGGCTGTGGTGGCAGTAAGCGTGCCACTGCACTGCAGCCTGGGTGACAGAGTGAGACTCTGACTCAACAAAAAAAAACACAAAAACACATGATGTTAAAAGATTGTTATGAAGCCGGGCTTGGTGGCTCAGCCTGTAATCCCGTGCCTTTGGGAGGCTGAGGTGAGTGGATTGCCTGAGCCTGCGGGTTTGAGACCCGCCTGGGCAGCAAGACCTCATCTCTACAATAAATCAAAAAATCAGCCGGGCCTGGTAGCACGCTCCTGTAATTCTGCTACTTGGAAGGCTGAGGCGGAAGGATCGCCGGAGCCCAGCAGGTCGAGGCTGCGGTGGCTGGAAGTGGCCACTGCACTCCAGTCTGGGCGACAGAGTGAGACTCCAACTTAAAAAAAAAAATAAATAATAATAATAAAATAAAAGATTGTTGTGTTAAAAGATTGTTGTGGGGCTGCCACAGGTTGGACAACCCTGGTCCAGATAATGTTCAAAAAATTCTAATCGGTCATTTGCCCATTTAGGGGGCCTTGTTTTTGTAACTATCTCTTCATTAGTCATAATTTTCAACAGCTAAATTCTGTCATAAATCCCTCCAAGGCCTGGCTCAGGCGCTCGCAAGGGCCACTAGGCGGGAAAACCTGGGAGGCTGAAGCAGCAAGACGCGCTCGCTCAGGCGACCCAGGTGCCCCTCAGCCAACTTCTACTTCCCCCAGCGGCTCTTCGCCCCGCCCACTCCACCCGGTCGCCTCTGATTGGCTGGGCCGGCGCACGCTCGCGCTGCCATTGGTCCGTTCTCAGTCGGGGGTGGGCCGAGGGAGCCTTACCTCAGCCGTTGCCGGTTGGATTTCCATTGTGCGCGGCGGTTGCGGTTCGGAGCGGTTGTGTGTGGAGCAACGGCCGGCGCGGCGTCGCTCTAAGGTACGTTGGGGCCGGGCGAGAGCCCCGCCGAGCGACCGTTGGCTGGGCGGCGACCCCGCCGACGCCGCTCGCCTCTCTGAGCGCCGGGCGCGGAGGCTCGGTCGCGGCGGGGCTGGCTGATCGCCAGGCGCCCCGGGAGCTCCGGGGCTCCGGCCGGGCCGGGAAGACGCCCGCGAGAGGCGAGAGCACGCGTCTGCCCGCTGGGGCGCGGGCGCTGGCCGAGTGGGCGCGGTGTGAGGCGGCGCGGGCGGGGCCGCGCCGGGAGCTGGCCTCCGAGTTTCGGTTCCTGACGAGTAAGTAGCGGGGGCTCGCTCGGAGAGCTGGGACGAGTGAGCGGGGCCAGCCGAGTCTCCACCCGAGCGCCCGGTCGGCGGCTCTCCTGGAGCCCTTCGAGTCATCCTGATCCGAGCAGCGGGATGCCAGGAGCGAGCCGATGGCGCCGAAATACGTTAAGAAGTAGGCACTGGACGGACCTCCGGTGTCGCGTGACGCCCTGTGATCTCAAACGCCGAGCTCTGCTGAGCCTGCCGGTGTAGGGATGCTGTGATTCAAGGATGAACGGCTTCCTTCACGCAGACGTTCGCTGTGGCATCTTCCAAAAAAAAAAAAAAAAAAATCAATTTCATAGTATCGCCCCTTCTCCACCAACTTTCTCCACTTTTGGCAAGCAAGTTCAAGAATGTGTCTGGACAGAGGAAGGAGTAATTTCATTTCTCTGTTAACATCCTGCTACCCTTAGAAAACTGACCTGTGCCTTCCCGTGTTACTACGTTGAAAATGACGTTTCTAAGCATGTAAGCCAGTCCATGTTGCTTGCTTTTTGACGAGATCACTTTCGGCTCTGAAGACTTTTATATGATTTATATCTAGGAAAAGAATATTGCAATGAATAACTCGCATTAGAAAGATCATCTCGTAGCCACTTAGACTGCCATTCTAGGTTGGGACTTAATACGTTTTTTTTCATTATAATTTTGTCGTACTTGTAGCTAGTAAATGACCCGCAATGTAACTATTTGCAAAACGAATGGGGAAGAAGATAATGATGATTTATACACAGGAAAGCAATTGAAAATGCAAATATGAAGCCTCTGAATGAAGGACTAATTACATTGAATTCACCTTTTGTGAAGTATGCCTTTCTTCTTGGTTTGTTTATACCTTAGATTTTTAGAAGTGTTGACTCTGATCTTAATCAAATTAATGTACTTCACTCTGAGTCTTATCTGCAGATATGTACAGACCACATCCTAAGATTGACTTCTGCCTCAGGAGGAATGCATGAGGAGCACCTTATTGGAAATGATTTGCGTGTTTTAAGAACAGGTGTCTCTAGGTACATCTTTAATTTTCTGCTCTGCTTGCCTTATTCGTGTACTTCATCTCAACCTTCAATTCCATTGTATTTTCTTCAGTCTTCAATTCTGTTGTATCTCTTTGCTGTTTAATGTCTTGAAGTTTGGTATGGAACTATTGCATGATCCCTGCATCTGTGCCTATGCATATATTATAGCTTCTTATAGTGAGTGTGTAGAGATGTATTTCATTTACTGTAATCAAATTTTAAGCAATGTAGGATAGTTGTTAAAAATAATCATAAAATACTTTGCAACTTTAAATGCAGAAGACTATTAGCTTACATTGAGTGAGATAATACAAAATACACAGAACCATTTTCTGTCTCATTCTGTCCCATATTATTTTCTTTTTTTTGAGTTGGAGTCTCACTCTGTCGTCCAGACAGGAGTGCAGTGGCACGCTCTCTGCCACCGCAGCCTTTACCTACTGAGCTCCAGTGATCCTGGCGCCTCAGCCTTCCAAGTAACTGGAACTACAGGCATGTGCTACCACGCCCGGCTAATTTTTGATTCATTATAGTGATGAGGTCTTACCAAGTTGCCTGGGTGGGTCTTGAACCCGTGGGCTCAGGCAATCCACTTGCCTTGGCCTCCCAAAGTGCTGGGATTACAGGTTGAGCCACTGAGCCCAGCCTGTCCCATATTCTTATAACATTTAGATACTTACTCTGCTGTTTGAGGCTTTATTAAACCTGACCCAAACTTTAAAAATACACTGCAGTAGACTAGGGTAACTTTTAATCCTTTTTCATCTTCATTAATGTAGGTAGGATAGATTATAGTCAGCCAATATCTAGAGATAAATATCATGACTCTGTGGGGTTTTTTTTTGAGTTGGGAGTCTCACTGTGCCGCCCAGGCTGGAATGCAGTATGGCACACTCATGACCACCACAGCCTTGACCTGTTGGCTCAGGCAATCTTTCCACCTCAGTCTTCCAAGTAGCTGGAACCACAGGTGAGTGCTACCATGCTCAGCTAATTTTTTTTTTTTTTTTAAAGAAAGCAGGATTTATTGAGAGGACAGAAAAGCTCCCACAGTGGGAGAGGACCCAAAGGGATTGCCCATAATTTTTTGATTTATTGTGGAGACGAGGTCTCACCAAGTTGCCCAGGTTGATCTTGAACTTCTGGGCTCAAGCAATCCTCTCACCTCCCAAAGTTCTGGGATTCCAGGCATGAGCCATTGCTCCCAGCTGATCAAGACTTTCTTGGAGGAAGGGAAGATCATGAGACAAAATGGAACTTTTGAACTTCTTACTAAGCTTTTAGGGCTATAAGATATATTTATATAGGTTTTACTAAATTTAGCCACTAAGTACCTAGAGGCATCATATATGTATCTCCTAAGTATGGAAATTTCCATTAGTATGCCTCTGAGGCTCTACTGTATACAATGCTGTTGATGTAGGTATGGCAAAAGTTGCTGAGGTCTATTCTGGTACTTTTTTTTTTTTTTTGGAGTTGGAGTCTCACTCTGTCACCCAGACTGGAGTGCAGTGGCCGCTCGCGGCCACCGCAGCCTCGACCTGCTGGGCTCCGGCAATCCTTCCGCCTCAGCCTTCCAAGTAGCTGGAACTACAGGAGTGCGCCACCACGCCCGGCTAATTTTTGATTTATTGTAGAGATGAGGTCTCGCCAAGTTGCCCAGGCGGGTCTCGAACCTGCAGGCTCAGGCAATCCACTCAATTCAGCCTTCCAAAGTGCTGGGCTTACAGTCTTTTTTTCTTTTTTAAATTTTAGAGATGGTTTATCTCTGCATAGTCTGGACTGGAGTAGCACAATCTTGGCACATTGCAGCCTTGACCTTCTGGGCTCAAGGGATCCTCCTGCTTTAGCCTGTCCCGTACAGGGGACTACAAGTGTAGACAACCATACCTGGCTCGTTTTTTAATTTGTTTTTGAATTTTGATTTATTGAGTCAGAGTCTCTGTCACCCATGTTGGAGTGCCGGCCACTGCAGCTTTGACCTGCTGGACTTAGGTCGGACTACAGGTGTGCTTCACAATGACTGGTTAATTTTTTTCATTGTAGACATGAGGTCTTGCCATGTTGCCCAGGCTGGTCTCAGACTCCTGTGCTCAGGCATTCCTCTTGCCTTTTTCTCCCAAAGTGTTGGGATTACAAGTGTGAACCACTGCACCTGGTGGTTTTAAAATTTTTATGTAGAAGCCGGGCACAGTGGCTCAAGCCTATAATCCCAGCACTTTGAGAGACCAAGGCAAGAGGATTGCCTGAGCCCGCAGGTTCAAGATCAGTCTGGGCAACATGGTGAGACCTCGTCTCTACAATAAATCAAAAAATTAATTGAGCATGGTAGTGTATGCCTGTAGTTTTGGATACTTGGAAGGCTGAGACAGAAGGATAGTTTGAGCCCAGTAGATCGAGACTGCAGTTGCTGGGAACATGCCACTGCATTCCAGCCGGAGCAACAGAGTGAGACTCCAACTCAAAAAAAAAAAAATGTTTTTTTTTTAATATAGAGATGAGGTCATGTCATGTTGTTCAGGCTGGTCTTGAATTTCTGGGCTCAAGCAATTCTTCTGACTCGGTCTCCTAAAGTGCTGGGATTATAGATGTGAGCCAACATGCCTGGCTATTTTATTTTATTTATTTATTTATTTATTTTTAGTTGGAGTCTCACTCTGTCGCCCAGACTGTAGTGCAGTGGCCACTCCTGGCCACTGAAGCCTTGACCTGCTGGGCTCTGGCGATCCTTCCGCCTCTGCCTTCCGAGTAGCCAGAACTAAAGGCGCACGCTACCATGCCTGGCTCATTTTTTGATTTGTTGTAGAGATGAGGTCTCAACAAGTTGCCCAGGTGTCAAACCCGTTGGCTCAGGCAATCCACTCTCCTCGGCCTCCCAAAGTGCTGGGATTACAGGCTGAGCCACCAAGCCCGGCCAAACTTTTTTTTTTTTTTTTTGAGTCGGAGTCTCTGTCACCCAGGCTGGAGTGCAGTGGCATGCTCATGACGACCTCAGTGTTGACCTGCTGGACTCTAATGATCCTTCCACCTCAGCCTTCCAAGTAGCCAGAGCTGCAGGCATATGCTACCATCCCCAACTAATTTTTGATTTATTGTAGAGACAAGGTCTCACCAACTTGCCTGGGCTGGTCTCAAACCCGCAGCCTCAGGCAATCCACTTGCCTCAGCCTCTCAAAATTGCTGGGATTACAGACTGAGCTACCAAGCCCAACCAGGGTGTTCTACTCTTTTTTTTTTTTGAGCTGGAGTCTCACTCTGTCGCCCAGACTGGAGTGCAGTGGCTGCTCCTGGCTACCGCAGCCTCGACCTGCTGGGCTCCAGCGATCCTTCCATCTCAGCCTTCCAAGTAGCTGGAATTACGGGCATGAGCTACCACGCCCGGCTGATTTTTTGATTTATTGTAGAGATGAAATCTCGCTGCCCAGGCGGGTCTCGAACCCGCGGGCTCAGGCAATCCACTCACCTCAGCCTCCCAAAGGCGCGGGATTACAGTCTGAGCCACCGAGCCCAGCGGTGTTCTACTGCTAACACCCTTGTTTTAATAGGTAGAGGAATATGAACAGCAAAATTTAGAAATTTTTACCTAGTTGATATAAAGTGCATGTACAGCTTTTTTTTTTAGTTGAAGTCTCACTCCATTGCTCATGCTGGAGTGCAGTGGCATGCTCACGGCCACCCCAGCATCGACCTGCTGGACTCAGGTGATCCTTCGGTCTCAGCCTTCCAAGTGGCTGGAACTACCGGTGCATGCTACCACACCCAGCTAATTTTTTAGTTTTTATTGTAGAGATGAGATCTCGCCAAGTTGCCCAGGCTGTTCTCAAACTTGTGGGCTCAGGCAGTCCCCTCACCTCAGCCTCCTAAAGTACTGGGATTACAGGCTTGAGCCACTATGCCTGGCCACACGGGCAGCTTTTTTTTTTTTTTTTTTTGAGTTGGAGTCTCACTCTGTCACCCAGACCGGAGTGCAGTGGCCGCTCCCGGCCACCGCAGCCTTGACCTGCTGGGCTCCGGCGATCCTTCTGCCTCAGCCTTCCCAGTAGCTGGAACTACAGGCATGTGCTACCACGCCCGGCTCATTTTTTTGATTTATTGTAGAGATGAGGTCTCGCCAAGTTGCCCAGGCGGGTCTCGAACCTGCGGGCTCAGGCCATCATCACTCACCTCAGCCTCCCAACGGCGCGGGATTACAGACTGAGCCACTGAGCCCGGCTTAGCTTTTTATTTTATTTTTATTAATTTTTAAATTTTTTCTGAGTTGGAGTCTCACTCAGTCGCCAAGACTGGAGTGCAGTGGCCACTCCCGGTCACCACAGCCTCGATCCGCTGGGCTCCGGCGATCCTTCTGCTTCAGCCTTCCTAGTAGCCGGAATTACAGGCATGCGCTACCATGCCCAGCTGATTTTTTGACTTATTTTAGAGATGAGGTCTCACTGCCCAGGTGGGTCTCAAACCCACGGGCTCAGGCAATCCACTCACCTCAGCCTCCCAAAGGCACAGGATTACAGGCTGAGCCACCTGGCAGCTTTTTAAAAAATATACCATGAGGCTAGCCTCAGTAAATATCACTATATTGAAATCATTCTGTGGTCAGAGGATATTCTCTGATCACAGTGGAACAAAGCTAACGTTCAGCAAAAATAGAGGAAATCTGAAATTGCTTGGAACGTAATACATTTGTAAAAAAAAATCTGCAGATCAAATAAATTTAATGAAAATTAGAACATTAGCAAATATTAAATTATTATTAAGGTAGGAGTTATCAGAATTTGTGGGCTCAACTAAAGCAGAGCTTTTAGAGGACAATTTATACCTATAAATATGACATTAGAAAAAAAACAGGACTAGGCTAGGCTTGCTGGAGCATATCTGTAATCCTAGCACTTTGGGACAGGAGAATCACTTGCGGCCAACTTGGTCAACATAGCAAGACTCCATGTATACCAATACATTTTTTGAAAATTAGCTGGCCTACCCGGACTCAGTGGCTCAGCCTGTAATCCCTTGCTTGGGGAGGCTGAGGTGAGTGAATTGCCTGAGCCCATGGGTTTGTGACCTGCCTGGGCAACTTGGTGAGACCTCATCTCTACAATAAATAAAAAATTAGCTGGACATGGTAGTGTGCGCCTGTAGTTCCAGCTACAGTTCCAGTTTGGGCAAGAGTGAGACTCCAACTCAAAAAAACAAAATTAGGTAAGTATTGTGGCGCATGCCTGTAGTTGAAAGGCTAATTGGGAAGATTGATTGCAACATTGCATTCCTATGTGAGTGACAAGAGAATATGGAACTTTTGTTACGAAAAAAGGGGGGAATGGGGGAGAGGGGACAGAAAAAGATCTGAGTATTACCTCAAGCTTAAGAGCTAGAAGAGCAAAACAAGCCAAAGTAAATGGAAGGAAATTTTGTAAAACTTGCAGGAAATGATGAAATGGATACTGTTGCTGTTGCAGGAAAATGGAGAGACCATGACACCGAGGCTATTTCAGGAAGCAGTGTTTGTTGGTGCCTAGGCGACTCAGTGAGCTAACACTTCAAGGCTGAGCAACCCAGAGGAAGAAGAGAAGGATTTTTATATGCTGCATTCAGATGGGGAGGGCGTCGGGTTTTATGGTTATACATAATTTTGGAATTTGCAATGCTGTAATCAGCAGAAACAACTTCAAAGAATGGGTTGTTTACAGGATAGACATAACAAGCAGGAGTAGTAAACTGATAACTTCACAAAGGAAGAGGATGGCGGGGGACAAAGTTGTAAACTGATTGCTATCTTGCGTTTACAGGAAAACAGTTTTTGGCTGTCTGCTTTCCCTTGGGTCCCATGTCTAGCAGGTTTATTGTTTGTAGCTTAATCTTATAAAAATGGTTTTTAACTGTTTGCAGCATCTCTCTGCCACATTGCAAACAAAGTTAAAAGAATGTGCTTAGAAAATATTGATAAATGCGTAAGATTGATCAAGAGACAAGAAATATCAGTAATATCAAGAATGAAGAGGTTCAGGAGTACAGATATTACAAATACAATTAGAGAATATTATGAAAAACTTCATCCTGATAAATTTGAAATTGTGTTGAAATGACAAAACAACTAAAAGCTTAAAAAGATATAGAAAGTATGAATGATTCTATATCTATTTTTAAAAATTGATTTCAGCCGGGCTTGGTGGCTCAACCTGTAATCCCGCGCCTTTGGGAGGCTGAAGTGAGTGGATTGCCTGAGCTCAAGGGTTCGAGACCCGCCTGGGCAACTTTGAGAGACCTCATCTCTGCAGTAAATCAAAAAAGCTAGCCTGGCGTGGTAGCGCGCACCTGTAGTTCCAGTTACTTGGAAGGCTGAGGCGGAAGGATCGCCAGAGCCCAGCAGGTCGAGGCTGCGGTGGCCGGGAGCGGCCACTGCACTCCGGTCTGGGCGACAGAGTGAGACTCCAACTCAAAAAAAAAAAAAAAAAATTGATTTCAATTGAAAACATTTACCACTATGTTATCTCCAGGTCCAAGTAGTATAAGTGGTGAATTATTCTAGTATATTAGGAAGAAATAACACTACTCACAAACTGTACAGAGAACAAAAGATGACTACATTGACTATATTATTTTATTGAGACCGGAATAAATTTGATTTCTAAACTTTATAAAGGAAAATTATGGACATGTGTCATAAACATTGATACAGGCTATGTGCGGTGGCTCATGCATGTAAATCCCTGTACTTTGGGAGGCTGAGGTGGGAGGATTGTTTGAGACCAGCCCAGGCAACATAGTGAGACCCTTGTCTCTCCAAAAATTAGCCACATATGGTGGCATGTGCCTGTTGTCCTAGCTACTTGGGAGACTGAGATGGCAGGTTTGCCTGAGTCTGGGAGATTGAGGCTGCAGTGAGCCATGATCATACCACTGCACTGTAGCTTGGGGTGAGAGAGGGAGACACTCCAAACAAAAACAGCAAAAAAATTGATATAGGCCATTGCTTTATTTTTATTTTTTAATTTTTTGAGTTGGAGTCTTACTCTGTCACCCAGGCTGGAGTGCAGTTCTAGGCTCACAGCCACCTCAGCCTCGACCTGCTGGGCTTAGGCGATCCTTCCTCCTCAGCCTTCCAAGTAGCTAGAATGACAGGTACGTACAACCATACCTGGCTAATTTTTTAATTTATTGTAGAGATGATTTCTCACCAAGTAGCCCAGGCATATCTCGAATCCCCAGGCTCAGGCATTCCTCTCGCCTTGGCCTCCCAAAGTGCTGGGATTACAGGCTGAGCCACCGTGCCTAGCCAGCCATTGCTTTATTAAACTCTGCTTTCTCCACATGGCTCTTTGAGCTGTGGCCACCATGTTTCCTTAGCCTTGGCTACCTCCCCTACCTTGGGGAGGTAAATTTTCCTTTCTCTCCCTCTCTCATTTACTTTCTAAATTAAAAAAATTGATTAAAAATGTAATCAAAATGTTAGCAAATTGAGCCTACAAACATTAAAAAATTTGACCAAGTGAGGATTATTTTAGGGATAAACTGGGTTTATTATTTTAAGATATCTATTTAATACAAGTTAATGGAAAAATGATTGTCTTCTCAATAGACATGAAAAGATATTTTGTAAAATTGAATGTGCATACATGTAATAGAAAGATAGTTCATTAGCACAGATCTACGAGAAACTATAGGAAACATTATAGTTATTATAGTTAATGGTGAAATAATGAAACCCCCCATCCCATCCATTATTGACAATGAAAGAAGAATGCCCACTAATACCATACCTACTCAAATTATAATAGCGGTTCTAACAAATGCAGTAAAATGGATTAAAAACCTGAAGGATCATTGGCAATAAAAAATGACATGTTTACTTTCCTTAGAGATTCTTACAGAAGAACCTATAGTTTGTTAGATTTAATAAGTGAATTTAATTAATTTGTTGGACATATGACCAGTAAAAGGTACTGATAAATGTTTGTATATAATTTTAAAAAGGAGGTTTAGGCTGGGCTCGGTGGCTCAGCCTGTAATCCCACGCTTTGGGAGGCTGAGGTGAGTGGATTGCCTGAGCCCACGGGTTTGAGACCCACCTGGGCAACTTGGCGAGACCTCATCTCTACAATAAATAAAAAATTAGCCAGGTGTGGTAGCGTGCGCCTGTAGTTCCAGCTACTTGGAAGGTTGAGGCGGAAGGTTCGCCAGAGCCCAGCAGGTCGAGGCTGCGGTGGCTGGGAGCAGCCACTGCACTCCAGTCTGGGCGACAGAGTGAGAATCCAACTCAAAAAAAGAGGTTTAAAAAATGACACCCAAGCCGGGCTCGGTGGCTCAGCCTGTAATCCCGCGCCTTTGGGAGGCTGAGGTGAGTGGGTTGCCTGAGCCTGCGGGTTCGAGACCCACCTAGGCAGTGAGACCTCATCTCTGCAATAAATCAAAAAATCAGCTGGGCATGGTAGCGCATGCCTATAATTCCAGCTACTTGGAAAGGTGAGGCGGAAGGATCGCTGGAGCCCAGCAGGTCGAGGCTGCGGTGGCCGGCAGCGGCCACTGCACTCCAGTCTGGGCGACAGAGTGAGACTCCAACTCAAAAAAAAAAAAAAAAAGACACCCTTTAGAAATCATTTAAAAAGCTCATACCTAATAAGAAATAGAACAAAAGGCATGAGATATTTAAATCAAACAGTAAAATGGCAAAAGAATTACAAGTGGTAGATCCCTGATTCATAATGATTTGAATTTTTTTTTTCCCCTTGTATCAGTGTGTCTCTTTGTCACCTAGGCTGGATTGTAGTGGGATGATGAAAGCTCACTGCAAGCCGGGCTCAGTGGCTCAGCCTGTAATCCCGCACCTTTGGGAGGCTGAGGTGAGTGGATTGCCTGAGCCCGCGGGTTTGAGATCCGCCTGCGCAGCGAGACCTCATCTCTACAATAAATCAAAAAATCAGCCTGGTGTAGTAGTGTGCGCCTGTAATTCCAGCTACTCGGAAGGCTGAGGTGGAAGGATCGCCGGAGCCCAGCAGGTTGAGGCTGCAGTGGCCCGGAGCGGCCACTGCACTCTAGTCTGGGCGACAGACTGACCCCAACTCAAAAAAAAAAAAAAAGAAAACTCACTGCAACTGGACCACCTGGGCTCAGGTGATCCTTCTACCTCAGCCTCCTGAGTAGCTGGGTCAACAGGCATTTACCACCATTCCTGACTAATCTTTTGATTTTTTTTTTTGTATAGTGATAAAGACTTGCTATGTTGCCTAGGCCTCAAACTCCTGGGCTCAGGTGATCCTCCTCAACCTCTCAAAGTGCTGAGATTACAGGCTTGAGCCACTGTGCACAGCCTTAACTTAGGACTTTTTGACTTTTTTCCTGTTGCAGAAACAATAGGCATTCAGTAGTACATCAGTAATTACATGATATAGTCAACATTTGCTTATAACATGGATGATGTGTTAGTTGATTTCTTGCAATTGTAGGGCAATATGTTTTGAATATGTTTACGGTAGGGCTGATGCTAAGCTATGATTTTGGGTAGGTTAGGTATAGCTGTGTTAAATGCATCTTCAACTTATGTTTTCAAGCTACAGTGACTTTATTGAGATATAACCCCATAGTGAGTCCAAGAGCATCTCTATGTCAATAGATATATTAACAGGCAAAACAGAAAGTCCACAACCACCATCACACCTGGCTCTCTTCCACACGTGCCATCTCTTGGCTGAAGGTCAACAGCACAGTCAGTAATATCTTATACAATACCTCACCTTAGGGGAAGGTCTGATCCCAGACCCCAGCTAACACCAATATCCAAGTTAACTTGGCCACTCAGGCCGCCTTGAGCCCATGCACTACCCAGTACAAAACTGCCACAGCTGGCAACAGAGAACCTCATCACAACAAGGCTATATATACTAAGGGAACCTTACAATGCCCTTTGCCAAACTCAAATAAGAACTAGTCAACCCAAATGAGAAGGAATCAGAAAAATAATTCTGACAGAAGGAAAATATCATTGTTCAACATCCATAAAGACTGCACTAACTCTTTAGCAATGTATACTAGCCAAAGTGAAATCTTGGAAATTCCAGAGATGAAATTCAAAAGGTTGGTTATGAAACTGTTCAATGTGATTCAGGAGAAAGTTGAAAACCAACATACAAAAATTTAAAAAGCTATTTAGGACATGAACACAACATTTTCTAATGAGATAGACATCTTAAAAAAATACAAGTGGAAATTCTGGAAATGAAAGACCCGTTTAAGGAAGTACAAAATGCAATGGAAAGTTTAGAAAGTAAACTAAAAAAGTGGAAGAAAGAATCATAGAACTTGAAGACAAAGCTTTTAAATTAACCCAATCAGACAAGAATAAAAAAAAGTCAACAGAAAAGAATAGTCTTCTGGAAATGTGGGATTATGTCCAATTCCAAATGTGAACATCATAGAAGATAAGACAGATTTTTGAATCCTATTCAAGGAAATAATGGAGGAAAACGTCTCTGGCCTTTCCGAGTTTAAATATCCAGATACAAGAATTCCAAAGAACCTCAGAAGATTAATTGTGAAAAGTCATCCCCACGTTATATAATCATCAGTTTTATAAATGGAGAAATGAAGTCCTTCTCAGGCAAGCAGTGTCTGAGGGGATTTGTCATCACAAAAACACCTCTACAAGAAATACTCAAGGGAGTTTTAAATACCAAAACAAAAGGACAAAATACACCAATAGAGAAATGCTGGAAATCATAACACAGGCAACATCAACAAAACAGAAAAATAAAACAACCAGATACCTAGTATGATGAATGGAATACTACCTTACATATCATTATTAACCCTGAATGTAAATAGTCTCAGTGCCCCTACAAAAGAGATAACGAGTGGCAGAATGGATTAAACAAACCACAACCCAAATATCTGCTACCTTCAAGACATACTCACTCTTATAGACTCAAAGGGATGGGAGGAAATATCCCACACAAATGGAAATCATAAAGAAGGAGGAGTAGCCATTCTCATATAACAGTCTTTAACAGCAGAAAAAAAAAAAAAAAAAAAAAAAAAAAAGCAAAGGTGGTTACTCTATAATAATAAAGTGATTGGTCAAAAAAAAAAAAGTAATGACAAATGGGAATGGATTAAGCAATCCATTCAAATGGCAGACATTGACAAAAAATGAAAAAACAGCATCCAACGGTAGGCTGCTGGATAGGATACACACTTCGGATTCAAAGATACAAAGAGATTGAAAATAAAAAGGATGGAAAAACATGTCATGCCTACACCAACCGTAAGAAAACTGTGGCCATACTGATACCAATTGAAAATGACTAAAATGGCTTGGCTTGGTGGCTCAGCCTATAATCCCGCACTCTGCGAGGCCAAGGTGAGTGTATTCCCTGAGCCTGCAGGTTTGAGACCCACCTGGGCAACTTGGCGAGACCTCATCTCTATAATAAATAAAAATTAGCCAGGCATGGTAGCGCGTGCCTATAGTTTCAGCTACTTGGAAGGCTGAGGCAGAAGGATCGCCAGAGCCCAGCAGGTCGAGGCTGTGGTGGTCAGGAGCAGCCACTGCGCTCCAGTCTGAGCGACAGAGTGAAACTCAAAAAAAAAAAAAAAAAAACTATAACAATTTTGCTAGAGCTACAGAGGGACATTCTGTAATAATAAGAGTCTGTTCATCAGAAGTGTATAATGATATACATTTGCACTTGACAGCACCAAAAATACCTGAAGCAACCATTGACAGAATTGAAGGGAGAAAAACATAATTCAGTAATAGACTTCAATATACCATTCTCATAATGGACAGAAAGTTAAGCAGTTCAGCATGAGAATACTTGAACAACACTACACGTCAACTAGACTTAAAAGACATCTGTTGAATGCCTTACCCAGCAACAGCAGAATATACATTCTTCTCAACTGTACACAGATCATTCTGAAATATAGTAATGCTAGGCTATGATATAAACCAACAAATTTAGAATGATTGAAATAAGCATCTGTATATCAGTAGTAATGTCAGAAGACAAAGCAGAAAGTCCACAGTCATCATCACAGCTGGCTCTCTCCCACATGCAGCAGCTCTTGGCTGGAGGTCAACAGCACATTCCATTATGTCTTATTCAATACCATTACATAATATCTGAACATGGTGGATTGAAATTAGAAATCAGTACCAGAAAATGTGAGAAATTCAAAGATACATGTTAACTAACACAATCTTAAATGATTAAGAGGTCAAAAGAGAACACATAAGGCAAATTAGAAAGTACTTGAGATGAATGAAAACGGAAGAACCCCCCCCCAAATTTAGATGTTACATTAAAGCAATTCTTAGGAGGAAACGAAAATGCTAAATTTAAAAAGAAGAAAGGCTCGGCTTAGTGGCTCAGCCTTTAATCCCAGTACTTTGGGAGGCCGAGGAGAATGGATTGCTTGAGCCCATTGGTTTGAGACCAGCCCAGGCAACTTGGTGAGACCTCATCTCTACAATAAATAAAAAATTAGCCGGGCATGGTAGTGCATGCCTATAGTTCCAGTTACTTGGAAGCCTGACCCAGAAGGATCGCCGGAGCCCAACAGGTCGATGCTGTAGTGGCTGTGAGTGTACCACTGCACTCCAGCATGGACAGTGGAGTGAGACTTCAACTCAAAAAGAAGAAAGTGCCAGGCGTGGTGGCCCAAGCCTATAATCTCAGTACTTTGGGAGGTTGAGGTTAGGATATTGCCTGAGTCCACGGGTTTGAAAACAGCCTCGGCAACTTGGCAAGACCTCATCTCTACAATAAAGCAAAAAATTAGCTGGGTGTTGTGGCGCACGCTTGTAGTTCCAGCTACTTGGAAGGATCAACTGAGCCCAGCAGGTTGACGCTGGGGTGACCATGAGCATGCTGCTGCAGTCCAGCCTGGGTGATAGAGTAAGACTGTAACTCAAAAAAAAAAAAAAGAAACCTTAATTTACTAATCTAGACTTTTAAACTACAAATAGAAGAGTACGCTGAACCTATAGTCAGAAGAATGAAGGAAAATATTAGAGTGGGAATTCATGAAATAACCAACAAAAGTAGAGAAAATTAAGGAAACTAAAAGATGTTTTTTGAAAATATAAAGCCGGGTGTAGTGGCTCACTCCTGTAATCCAGCACTTTGGGAGGCAGAGGCAAGAGCATTGCCTGAGTCCTGGAGTTCGAAACCAGCCTGAGAAACTTGGTGAGACCTCGTCTCTATACTAAATCAAGAAATTAGTCGACCATGGTGGTGTGTGCCTGTGGTCCCAGCTACCTAGAAGTCTGAAGTGGAAGGATCCCATGAGCCCAGCAGGTCAAGACTGTGGTGACTGTGAGTGTGCCACTGCACTCCAGCCTGGGTGATGGAGTGATTACAATTTAAAAAAAAAGAATCTAGCCGGGCTCGGTGGCTCAGCCTGTAATCCTGTGCCTTTGGGAGGCTGAGGTGAGTGGATTGCCTGAGCCTGCAGCTTCGAGACCCGCCTGGGCAGTGAGACCTCATCTCTACAATAAATTAAAAAAAAAAAATCAGCCAGGCATGGTAGCGCATGTCTGTAATTCCAGCTACTTGGAAGGCTGAGGCAGAAGGATCGCCAGAACCCAGCAGGTTGAGGCTGCGGTGGCCAGGAGTGGCCAGTGCACTACAGTCTGAGTGACAGAGTGAGACTGCAACCCAAAAAAAAAGAATCTACAAAATTTACAGCCGGGCTCGGTGGCTCAGCCTGTAATCCCATGCCTTTGGGAGGCTGAGGTGAGTGGATTGCCTGAGCCCGCGGGTTTGTGACCCGCCTGGGCAGCGAGACCTCATCTCTACAATAAATAAAAAAATTTAAAGCCGGGCCGGGAAGCTGTGCCTGTAATTCCGGCTACTCGGAAGGCTGAGGGGGAAAGGATCGCCAGAGCCCAGCAGGTCGAGGCTGCGGTGGCCGGGGGCGGCCACTGCACTCCAGTCTGGGCGACACAGCGAGACTCCAACTCAAAAAAAAAAAGTTTATAAAGTTTTGGCTAGACTGACAAAAAAAAGAAAGAGAGGGGATACGTAATTACTAAAGTTCACATTCAACGGGCAACATTGCTACTGACTTTCCCGAAGTTAGAAAGATTATAAGCATTGAATAATTCTAATTGTATGATACTTTACTAAATGGATGAATCAGACAAATTCCTAAAAAGACATAAACTACCATAACTGATTCAAGAAGAAAGTGAATAGATCTGAAACAAGTAGTGATAGAATTAGAACAAAATAAAGGCCAGGTTTGGCTCAGTCTGTAATCCCAGCACTTTGGGAGGTCGAGGAGAATAGATTGCCTGAGCCCACAAGTTCGAGACCAGCCCAGGCAACGTGGTGAGTCTTCGTTTTTATAAGAAACCAACAATCAGCTGGACTTGGTAGCACACACCTGTAGTTCTGACTACTTGGAAGGCTGAGGTGGAAGGGTCGCTGGAGCCCATTGCTGAGGGTGCCATGAGCATGCCACTGCACTTCAGTCTGGGTGATGGAGTGAGACTCCAACGTAAATAAATAAATTAATTAAAGTAAAAAGGCCTAAATCAGATTGTGTTGTTGGTGAATTCTACCATACATTTAAAGATAACAATTCGCCGGGCTCGGTGGCTCAGCCTGTAAACCCACGCCCTTTTTTAAGCTGAGGTGAGTGGATTGCCTGAGCCCGCGGGGTTTGAGACCCGCCCCCGGGGAGCGAGACCTCATCTCTACAATAAATCAAAAAATCAGCCGGGCGTGGTAGTGCATGCCTGTAATTCCGGGTACTTGGAAGGCTGAGGCGGAAGATTGCCGGAGCCCAGCAGGTCGAGGCTGCGGTGGCCGGGAAACGGGCCCGTGCACTCCAGTCTGGGCGACAGAGTGAGACTCCAACTCAAAAAAAAAAAAATAAATAAAGATAACAATTCTTCCAAGGATTAGAAGAGGGAGGAATGCATCCCAAATCATTTCTTGAGGCCAGAGTTATGATACTAAAGGAGAGTAGGATGTCATGAAAACTACAGAAGAATATCTTTTTTATTTTAGGTACATTTTATTGCCTGCTACTAAGGCAAACATCCTAAAAACACAAAAATTATAGAAATGGTTAACCTTCAAAAAGTTATTTGAAGAAAGGAATCTCGCTTTGCACTTGCGTGAACTAGTGTTTAGTTTATATATGTATATTAATTTGACTTGATCTGAAAGTGAGGTTTAAGAACAAATCAGTGACAAATGTGATTTTATGAGAGATTCTCTGTTGGAAATCATTCTGATGAGATTCCATTTGTATATTTTCTTTTTCTAAGACAAGCAGTGCATATTTTTTTAATTTTAAAGATGTGGGGTACAGTTCATGATTAGGTATACAAGCAGCCATCGTACAGGTAAAGTTTGGGCCTCGCTTTGTTCCCCACTTTGCTTGTTTTAAGTTCAGGTACCCTTATTTATGTTGTGTCTCTCCCCTACCCCAGCAGTATCCTCCAATCCCTTTCTTTCTTCCCTTTTTTTTTTTTGAGCTGGAGTGTCACTCTGTCATCCAGGGTGGAGTGTAATGGCACACTCATGGCCACCGCAACCTTGACCTGCTGGGCTCAGGCAATCCTTCTGCTTCAGCCTTCCAAGTAGCTGGAACCAAAGTTACGTGCCGCCATGCCCAGCTAATTTTTTTTATTTATTGTAGAGACAAGGTCTTGCCATGTGGCTCAGGCTCGTCTTGAACCTGTGGTCTCAGGCAGTCCTTTCACCTCCACCTTCCAAAGTGCTGGGATTAGTCATGAGCCACTGCACCTGATACCAGTCTTTTTCTTATAGTATGGTAAATGTTCAGGACCTGCTTATGAGTGAGTAAGAACAATGTATCTTTTTTTTTTTAGTTGGAGTCTCACTCTGTTGCCCAGACTGGAGTGCAGTTGGCCGCTCCCAGCCACCACAGCCTCGACCTGCTGGGCTCCGGCGATCCTTCCGCCTCAGCCTTCCGAGTAGCCGGAATTACAGGCATGTGCTACCACGCCCCACTGATTTTTTTTATTTATTGTAGAGATGAGGTCTCGCTGCCCCGGCGGGTCTCGAACCCGCGGGCTCAGGCAATCCACTCACCTCAGCCTCCCAAAGGCATGGGATTACAGGCTGAGCCACCGAGCCCGGCTAGAACAATGTATCTTATTAACAATGTGTAAATGCAGAAATTCTCAACCAACTACTAGCAATTCAAGACCAACATAAAAGATTATATACCATGACCAAGCAGGATTTATCTCAGGAATGCAAGGTTGGTTTCTTATCTAAAAAATTTATTTTTTAGTTGGTTTCTCTTTAACTTGGACTGGAGTGCAGTTGCACAGTCATGGCTCATTGCAGCCTTGACCTGGGCTCAGGTTATTCTTCCACCATCTCAGCCTCCTGGGTACCTAGGATTACAGTTGTGCACCACCATACCCAGCTAATTATTTTTGATTGTTTGTAGAGATGAGGTCTCACTATGTTGCCCAGGCTGGTCTTGAACTTCTGGCCTCAACTTGCTCCTCCCACCTCAACCTCTCAAATTGCTAGTATTATAGGCATGAACCACTGCACCCAGCCTTATCTGATAATCTATTAGTGTATTATACTATATCAACTATTTAGAGACCAAAGCTACTTGATCATCTTATGATACGGTTAAAATGCATTTTCGGATCAAATCTAGTGCCCTTTCATGACAAAATCATTCACCAAAGGAGGGAAGAGTTGGAATTGTTCAGACTTAATAAAAAGGAACTTTGAAAAACCCACAGCTAACATCATACTTTATAGTGAAAGACTGAAGGTTTTCCTCCTAAATCAGGAACAAGGTGATGGCACTTCTATTCAGCAGAGAGCCTTTTCTGTGGCAGTGCTGCTGAGAGGTAACAGTTTGGAGCCCCCATGTATAGACCTTATTGTATACTGCCTGGTGGAGCTGTGGTTGTGAAAAGAGGACCACTTCCCTTCAGACACCAGAATGTTAGAGCCACCAGCAGTGTTTATTCTCAGCTTGGAAAAGTGGCAGGCATTCAGTTCCTGCCTGTGACAGCAGCTATGCAGGCTATGCCCAGAAAAACCACAGGGACATGGCTGCCCAAGGCCTTGAGACACCACCTCTTGTACCAGTGTGACCCAGATGGAGAGGGACATGGAGTCAAGGATTATTTTGGAACTATAAGATTTAATATCTGCTCTACTGGGCTTTGGACTTGCATGGGGCATGTTGTCCCTGTGTTTTGGTGGTTTTGTCCCATTTGGAATGGAAATGTTTACTGAATTCCTGTACCATTGTTGTATCTTATAAGGAAATAGCTTGTTTTTATTTCATAGGCTCATAGGTGGTTGAAAGTTGCCTTGAGTCTCAGATTAGACTTTGGATTTTTGAGGTGGTATCTGAACAAGTTAAGACTTTGTGAGGGGACTATCAGGAAGGCATGGTTGTATTTTGCAATGTGAGAAGAACATGAGTTTTGGAGAGCCAGGATTGGAATGATATAGCTCGGGTTGTTCCCTCCAAATCTCATGTTGAACTGTAGTCTCCAGTGTTGGATGTAGCAGCCTAGTGGGAGGTAACTGAATCGTGATGGCAGACCTATCATGAATGGGTTAGTGCTGTATGTGGAGTGATGAATGAGTTCACAGGAGTGTTGTTTATCTTCTGTTTCTTTGATGTATGGATTTAACACTATAAACTTTCTTCTTAGCAGTGCTTCTGTGGTATGTATTTTCCAGAGGTTTTGGTATTTTGTGTTTTCATTTTCATTTGTTTCTTTTTTTTTAAGTTTTCATCTTAATTTTATCATTGAGTTAACAATTATTCAGGACCATGTTGCGTAATTTCCATATGTTTGTATAGTTTCCAAAGTTCCTCTTGCTACTAGTTTCTAGTTTTATTCCACTATGTTCTGGGAAGATAGATGGTATGATTTTTTTTTTTTTCTTAATTTGTTGAGACTTGTGTGTTCTAACATATGGTCTGTCTCAGAATAATATTTTATGGGCTGATAAGATTATCATATATTCTACAGTTGGGTAGAATGTTCAGCAAATATCTGTTAGGTTCATTTGGTCTAAAGTCCAATTTAAATCCTATTATTATTATTTTTTTGCTATTGTTGATTTTCTGCCTCATTTGAGCAGTCTTGCTGTGAGTGCCATAGTGAACACTTCTCCAGGTTAGTGGAGGTTGGGTATAACTACTACTAGTTACACTAGTAGGTACACTCCTGCTCTTATTACAACTTGTTCTTAGCCACAGTGCCACCTATTAGCCTTGAGTTTTCCCTGTATATCCCATTATAGCATCTCCTGACACAGGTGCTCCGTGCTTGTGAATGACATAGTGTTCTCATGACTCTACCAGTATTGTTCCCACCATCCGGCTAATGAGATTGTGAGCCTGTGCATCCACCTGGTATACTGCTACTATGACTGACATTTGAGAAAGCTACTATACAAGGTTTTTTGTAACAAAGGAAATCAGAGTCTTTACCACTGAAAATGCCCAGAAGCAAATACAGAGCTACTCAACACATATCGTAGCCAAATCCTTCACACACACACACGCACGCACACACACACGCACATGCACACGTCCCGCCCCAACAAAAGTAAATTCAAAAATAAGCAATTATTTTTCCAGATGTGCAGAAATCAGCATACGCATAAAGGAAGCATGAAAAAGCAAGGTATGATGCCAACCAGCAGAATACAGTAATTCTCTAGTAATGGATCCTAACCAAAGAGAAATCCTCATAATGCCAATTAAGAATTCAAAATACTGGGCAACCCCCTCAGGTCCCCTCCCATTGTGGGAGCTTTTCTATCCTCTTAAATCCTGCTTTCAAAAGAAGAAAAAAAAAGAATTCAAAATACTGATTTTAAAGAAACTTAATGAGTTGCAAGAGAAATCTGCAAATTACTGCAAATCAGAAAATCAATTCAGCTATGAACAAGAAATTACCAACGAGATAGGTACCTTTTAAAGAAACATAAGCACTTCTGGCAGTGAAAAATTCATTACAAAATATACTTGAAGTCTTTAAGCCATAGACCAGACCAAACTTATAAATTGTTGGTATTGCTGAGAGGGAAGAAAAGTTTAAAAATGTAGAAAACCTTCTTAGGGAAATTATTGGTAAAACCTCTAGTCTAGCAAGAGATGTAGGCATCCAGATACAGTGAACCCTAGTCAAATACATTGCAAAATGGACTTCACCATGCATATCATTGTCAGGCTGTCTAAAGTCAGTGTGAAAGAATCAGAATAATCATGAGAAAGGCATTTGGTCACCTATATAGGACACCCCATGAGACTAATAGTCAATTTATTTGCAGAAGCCTTATAAGCTAGAGGGAGTGGAATGTGATTTTCAAAGTGCTAAAAGAAAAAAAAAATCTGTCAACCAAGAATTTTATATTTATACAGAAGTCTCAGTGTGTTTTACTGGCTGTGCAGTGGCATGCTCATGGCCACTGCAGCCTTAACCCGCTGGGATCAGGTGATCCTTCCACCTCAGGCTTCCAAGTAGCTGAAACTACAGGCATGTTACCACCACACCTGGCTAATTTTTTTATTTATTGTAGAGATGAGGTCTGGCCAAGTTGCCCAGGTTGGTCTTGAACCTTTGGGCTTAGGCAATCCTCTCACCTTGGCTTCCCAAAGTGCTGGGACACAGGCAAGAACCACTGTTTCCCAGAGAGATAGATGAAACTTTGTAAATGTAGCAATAACCCAAGTAACCTAAATGCTGGAAAGTTTATCACCAGCAAATCGGCACTACATGGAATGTTCAAAGGAGTCTTAAACATGCAAAGAAAAGGTCAATATTCACAATAATGAAAACACACGAAGGTATAAAACTCAGATTATACAAGGCAATCACAAAGGAGGAAGAGAAAGGAATCAAGTGACAACATGACAGAATTCCACCAAACCACAAAGGCCAACAGACAAAGAAAAGGAAAAAACCCGAATAATTTATAAAACAGATAACATTAACGATATGACATGAACAAAACCTCACATACCCGTATTAACTTTAAATGTATATGAATTAAATGTTTCATTTTAAAAGAGAGAGGTTGGTGTAATGGATTTTTTTTTTTGAGTTGGAGTTTCACTCTGTCACCCAGGCTGGAAGGCAGTGGCACGCTCCCAGTCACTGCAGTCTCAACCTGCTGGGCTCCTGTGATCCTTCCACCTCAGCCTTCCAAGTAACCAGAACTACAGGCATGTGCTACCACGCACGGCTAATTTTTATTTATTTATTTTTTGGTGAGATGAGGTCTGGTCAAGTTGCCTGGGGGGTCTCAAACCCACAGGCTCAGGCAGTCCTCTCACCTCAGCCTCCCAAAGTGCTGGGATTACATGCTGAGCCACCGAGCCCTGGGATTACATGCTGAGCCACCGAGCCCAGCGGTGTAATGGATTTTTAAAAAAGAATGATTCAGCCAGGCTCGGTGGCTTAGCCTGTAATCCCGCACTTTGGGAGGCTGAGGTGAGTGGATTGCCTGAGCCCGCGGGTTCGAGACCTGCCTGGGCAACTTGGCGAGACCTCATCTCTACAATAAATCAAAAACTAGCTGGGCGTGGTAGCACGTGCCTGTAGTTCCAGCTACTTGGAAGGGTGAGGCAGAAGGATTGCCGGAGCCCAGCAGGTCGAGGCTGCGGTGGCTGAGAGCAGCCACTGCACTCCAGTCTGGGTGACAGAGTGACACTCCAACTCAAAAAAAAAAAAGAATGATCCCGCTATATGCCATCTTACCTGTAAGGACACATTTAGACTGAGTAGAAAAGGTATTCTGTGTAAATGGAAGCCAAATGCCAGTAGGAGTAGCTTTGCTTATATCAGATAGAACAGATTTTAAATCAGAAATGGTAAATGAAGACAAAGAAGCTCATTACAGCATGATAAATAGATCCATTCAACAAGAAGATCGGACCATCCTAAATGTATATGCACTCAATACCAGAGCATTCAGTAATAAATCAAATATTTGTATACCCAAATAAATAGATAGCAATATGGTAACATTGGGGAGTTTCAACATCCCACTCTTACCACCAGACGGAAATTTGTAATCTGATCCTAAATTAATATGGAGATTCCAGGAACCTAAAATAATCAAAACAATCTTCAAAAAGAATACAGTTGGATGACTTCCACATCCTGAATTCCAAACTTATAACTAAGTAACAGTAATCAAGACTGTGCGGTACTGACATAGTGATAGACCTGCAGATCAATGGAATAGAATTGAGAAGTCAGGAGTAAACCTCTCTGTGGGTAATTGATTTTTCATAAGAGTGTCAAAACAATTCGGTGACGATTGAATAGATTCTTAAAATTGTGTTGGAACAACTGGATGCCCATTTGAGAAAGAATGAACATGCTGGAGTGCAGTGGCACACTCATGGCCTGCACAGCCTTGACCTGCTGGGCTTAGGTGACCGTTCGTCCTCAGTCTTCCAAGTAGCTGGAACTCGGGCATGTGCCACCACGTCTGGCTAATTTTTGATTTATTGTAGAGATGAGTTCTCACCAAGTTGCCCAGGCTGGTCTTAAACCCGCAGGCTCAGTTAATCATCTCACCGTGGCCTCTCAAAGTGCTGACATTATAGGCATGAGCCACTGTGCCCAGCCTCAAAAAGATTAAATTTAAGAGCTAATATAAAACTTTTAGGACAGGGATCTGTGACATTGGATTCAGCAATGATTTCTTAGATATGACACCAAAAGGCAAGCAACAAATTAAAAAGTAAATTGGATGTTGGAAAAATTTAGAACTTTAGTTTTTAAAGACTCCCCTGAAGGAACTGAATAGACGATGCACAGAAAGTTTGGGAAAGCTTGTAAATGATATCTTATAAAGTACTTAATGTAGATAATATAAAGAACTTTTACAAGTCAACAATAAATAAACAAATAATTGAATTTTTCAATGGACAAAGGATTGGAATGGACATTTCTTCAAAGATGATATATGTCCAAGAAGCACATGAAAAAAATCATAACATCATAGCCATCAGATAAATGCAGACAAAATGGCAGTGAGGTACCAGATCAGTTGCACCAGGATGGATGGCAGATACTAAGATAGATATTCTAAAATATTCTAAAATTGATGTAAGTATTACAAGTGTTGGTGAAGAGGCGTTAAAATTGGAACCCTCATTGTCTGTTGGTGTGAATTTAAATTGTTTTAGATACATTGGAAAACAGTCTTGGCGTTTTCTCAAAAGGCAGGATCAAGCGATTCCATTCCTAGGTTTTGAGAGGAAAGAAAAATGAGATATATGTGCATATAAAAACTTGTACATGAAAGTTCATATCAGCATTGTTTATAATAGACAAATATTGAAACAACCCGCATCTCTATCACTTAATGAATACATATATAAAACGTTGCATATCTATATAGTAGAATATTATTCAGGCACATAAAGGGGTAAAGTGCTGCTACATGCTACAACATGGATGACCCTAGAGAGCATGTTATGAATCTAGTAAAAAAAGACCATTGTATGATTCTGTCATATAAAATGTTTACAAAACATAAATTTTACAGAGACACAAAATAGATGAATGATTATCTAGGGTTTAGCAGGTGATGGACAAGAATAAGGCTGTGACTGATAAATGGCTCAGATTTAATCTGAAAATATTCTAAAATTGATGTGATGGTTGCCTCAGTCTGTGAATATACTAAGAACCACTGAATTGTACATTGTAAATGGATGAGTCACATGTTGTATAAACTATATGTTAAGCCTTGTGTACGTGTGTATACATCATACTCTCTATATTTATATATATATATCTTTATAAATATAGTTATGTTCTTGAATCCCAGCCCATTTGTTTTGTTGTTTGTCTGTGTAATTTTACAAGTGAATTCTGAAATATATATGGAAATGCAAAGGGCCAAAATAACTAAGCCAGTCCTGAAGGAAAACAACAAAATGGGGTTCTTATAATGTTACATGTCAAGACTTTTAAATAGGTAGTAGTAATTAAGGCAGTGAGACCAAGGGAACAGAATAGAAATCCACAGTCATGTGTGTTGTGACAAGGATGATATTGGGATACAGAGGAAGAAAGGATGGTCTTGTCAATATATGATGCTGTGGCTATTGAATAATTATATGGAGAAAATATATTTTAATCTCTGCCTTATACTGTATCACATAATCAACTACAGATTGTTTGCATATTTAAATTTGAGTAGCAAAACAAAGATTTTGGAAGAAAGCCATAGCATATGATGGGGACCCAAAAAAGCCTGGAATTGTCTTTTGAGGGGTGGGCCCCTTGTGGTACAGGCTTCCCATGCTATGTGTGTGCTCTACAAACCCATCGACATTAGTGTACCAGCTAGTGTTGTAGAGGCTGCCTTAGGCTTCAGTGAATTTTTTTATTGTGGAGATTCTTTGACTGTGTTTGCCCATTTCATAATGAGTGATTTACAAACATACCTGCCTCATACCACTGCTGTGTTCAGCAGTTTTTGTCCAAAACTGGCTTGATTCCTGGGCCCCACGCTTCCTCTTCACCTGATCCTGCCCCAAGTGACCTTTTGTTTCCCTGGTTGGAAAAAGTCCTCAAAGGGAAACATTTTGCCAGTGTGGAAGAGGTGAAACAAAACATGGCAGAAACACTAAAAGGCATTCAAATTTACGAGTTCAAAAACTGTTTTCAGCAGTGGAAAAAGCATCTCGATAGGTATATTGCCTCAAACAGAGAGAACTTTGAAGGTGACTGAAGTTTAAACATGTAAGAATAGATACACAGTTTTCAATAAATTTCAGTTGTTTTGGGGTCTCCCTTGTATGTTTATAACTTTGGAGTGGGCCAATACATCTTTGTAAAAATCTCTAAGGCACAAGGAATAAACATTATGAAGTATACAACATTAAGAACTACTCTTGGTGGGTACGGTGGTTCACGCCTGTAATCCCAGCACTTTGGGAAGCTGAGGTGAGAGGACTGCCTGAGCCCACAGGTTCGAGACCACCCTGGGCAACTTGGCAAGACCTCATCTCTACAATAAATCAAAAAAATTAGCCGGGCATGGTGGTGCATGCCTATAGTTCCAGCTACTTGGAAGACTGAGGCTGAAGGATCACCTGAACCCAGCAGGTTGAGGCTGCAGTAGCTGTGAGTGTGCTACTTCACTCCAGCCTGGGCAGCAAAATGAGACTGACCTCCGACTCAAAAAGAACCAGACTACTCTTGGCCACGTGTGATGATCCATGCTTGTAATCTCAGCACTTTGGGAGGCCCAGGTATGCAGATTGCTTGAGCCCAGAAATTTGGGACCAACTTGGGCAACCTAGCAAAACCTCATCTCTACACAAATTAAAAGATTAAAAAAAAAATTAGCACCTATAGTCTCACTACATGAGATGCTGAGGTAGAGTATTACCTGAGCCCACGAGGTTGAAGCTGCCATGAGCCACGATTGTCGTGATCATGCCACTGCACTTCAGCCTGTACAGCAGAGGGAGACCAGCTGTTGTACTGCAGATTCTTTTTTTCGTCCTTTTTTTTTTCCCTGCCAGGGTCTCCCTCTGTCACCCAGGCTGGAGCGCAGTGGCCTTGACTTCCTGGGCTCAAGCAATTCATCCACCTCAGCCTCCTTAGTAGCTTGGACAATAGGGATGCCCCACTGTGTCCTACTTATTTTAAAAATTTTTTTTAGAGATGAGTTTTTGCTATGTTGCCTAAGCTGGTCTTGAAATGCTAGACTATTTTTCGGTTAAGGTCTACTCAAATGATAACATTTAACTTTGACTTCAGTGTTTAGTGAAATGTTGACTGAAGAATGATTTTAGACAATCTTTAAATGTAGTAAAATCCATGGAATTATCAGATTTAGAACTTTTAAAAAATGACAGTTTCATACTAAGTAACATAGAGGTAATGTAAATAACAATAAAGTAATACTAAAACAGCAACAATATATCAAACCAAGAAGGCATAACATCTAATGTAAATTAAGTCTTTAATGTGTCATTATAAATGTAAGTGGATTAAATTTTATTAAAAGATTTGAGATGGGCATGGTGGCCTACGCCTGTAATCCCAGCACTTCAGGAGGCTGAAGCAAAAGGATTGCCTGAGCCTAGGGATTCGAGACATTCCTGGGCAGCTTGGCAAGAACTGGTCTTTACAGTAAATCTAAAATTTAGTTGGGTGTGGTGGCACATGCCTGTGGTTCCTGCTATTTGGAATACTGAGGCAGATGGATCTCCTGAGCCCAGCAGGTCAAGGCTGCTGTGGCCATGTGCATGCCACTGCACTCCAACCTAGGTGACATCTCAAAAAAAAAAAAAAAGCCTAGTTTAAAATATTTTAAGCTTTACAAAAGATATAAAACGTGAATTGCTATAAAAATGTGAAGGTCAAAGATAGGAAACAGGAGTTACATCATCAGATAAAATAGAATGAAAGAGCAGATTTATTTTATGTTTTAAAATTTAAAGTTAGCTGGGTGTGGTGGCCCACGCCTGTAATCCCAGCACTTTGGGAGGCAGAGGGGAGGGGATTACCTGAGTTCAGGGGTCCGAGTCCAGCCTGAGCAGTATGGTGAGACCTCATCTCTACAATAAATCAAAAAATCATCTGGGCGTGGTGGCACATGCCTGTGGTTGCAACTACTTGGAAGGCTGAGGCAGAGGGATTGCCTGAGCTCAACAGGTCAAGGCTGCAGTGGCCACGAGTGTGCCACTGCACTCCAGCCTGGGAGAGAGTGAGAGTTCGACTCAAAAAAAGAATAATAATGAAATGAAATAAAATTTAAAATTAACAGTGTGGATACAATCAACAATTATATATTTGAGGAAAAATGAAAATAGACCCTTTCCTCTTTCTGTATGCTAAAATCAATTCTAGATAAATGGAGGATTGAAATTGTAAAAGAAAAATCTCTAAAACTTGAGGACAAAACATAATTTATCTTTTTCACAATGAGCTACGGGATAATGTTCTATTGATCTCTGTGAGATATGACTTATTTAACAGCAAAGCAATCAAGTTGACTAAAGAGAGTTAGAAATTCTGGTGATGTTGGAAATACCCATTGTTTTTGTTTTGTTTTGTTTGAGTTGGAGTCTCACCCTGTCACCCAGGCTGGAGTGCAGTAGTGCACACTCACGGCCACCCCAGCATCGACCCGCTGGGCTGAGGTAGAAAGATTGATTCTTCCGCCTCAGCCTTCCAAGTGGCTGGAACTACAGGTATGCTAACACGCCCAACTAATTTATTTTTATTTTTATTTATTGTAGAGATGAGATCTCACCAAGTTGCCTAGGACGGTCTCGAACCCCTGGGTTCAGGCAATCCTCTCACTTCAGGCTTCCCAAAGTGCTGGGATTCCAGGCTTGAGCCACTGTGCCCAGACTTCATTGTTTTTTTATTCTCCCAGCGATGAATTGGAATTTCACTAACCTATACTACAACAGGTAAAATGCTTTTACACGTTTACCAATATTTAATTCCCCCAAATCTTTTACTGATGGTTTTACTTGTCTTCCCTGAGCATTCGCATGCATAGGTTTTCTAGGTGAAGTGCCTCTTCTCATTGTCCTAAATTTAGTTAACTGTCAAGTAATAATATTAACAATTATTTATCTCATATTGTTTATGAACTTTAACAATAATTCACTCTAAGGAGACATTCTGCATTTGTATTGTATATTTTAATCATTGCACTTCCATGGTATAGCACCATGTCATCAGATATCCTGCATTAGTGAAAAACTTCTTTATCATCAGTAGGCCTCATGGTTTCACACATCATCATGGGAAGAATTTCTCAAATATTTAGCTTTAGCTATAAATGAAAGAAAAAGATTAACTTGACTATATCAAAACTAGAGGTATAGGCTAATCTTATTATATTGAAAATAAGATACTTATAACTCATATAACAAAAGATTGAGAAAGGAATATGGTTTATTTATAATATGTTAAATACACTTTAAAATGAGAAAAGACTGGGCATGTGACTCGTGACTCACAGCTATAATCCTAGCAATCTGCAAGGCGGAAATGGGAGCGTTTTTTGAGCCTAGGAGTTTGAGACCAGCCTGGGCAACATAGGGAGACCGCATCTCTACCAAAAAAAAACCCCAAAACTATCTAGGACTGATGTCCCGTGCTTGGAGTCCCAGCTACTTGGGACGCTAAGGTGGGAGGATCACCTGAGCCCAGCAGGTTGAGGCTTTGGTGAGACATGATCCTACCACTGCACTCTAGTGTGGGTAACATAGTAAGACCCTGACTCAAAAAAGAAGAAAAAGAAAATATAACCCAAGAAAAAATAAGCAATACATAACCAGGAATTTTTATAGAGGAAGAAACGTACATAGGTAACAAACATATGAAAATGAAAAGTTAGGGAAAGGCAAAGTAAGACGATGAAATATAATTCCACATCCAGGTAGATGGGTAAAAATCAAGTCTAGGAAAATGAAGGACTCAAGAGGCTGTGGATCAGTGATATCTCTTCTACATTACTTTTCTGGGTGTACATTGGCAAAACTGCTTCAGAAAATAATTTTGCCGTCCTGAAAGTTGAACTTGTATGTATACCTTATCACTACCCAAAAAACACACTCAAGAATTGCTATCGCTGGGCGCAGTGGCTCACGCTTATAATCCCAGCACTATGGGAGACCGAGGTTAGAAGATTGCCAGAGTCCATGGGTTCAAGACCAACCAGGGCAACTTGACAAGACCTTATCTCTACAATAAGTCAAAAAATCATCCAGGCGTGGTGGCGTGTGCCTATTGTTCCAGCTACTTGGAAGGCTGAGGTGGAAGGATCACCTGAGCCAAGCAGGTAGAGGCGGCAGTGGCCGTGAGCGTGACTCTGTACTCCAGCCTGGGTGATAGAGTGAGAGACTCCAACTCAAAAACAAAAATTGCTTGCACATATACATTTTGAGACAGAATCGTTCAAAACAGCAGTGTTATGTAAGAACAGAAACAAAACCTGGAAATGACTTAAAGATCCTTCTTAGATAACCAGAAAAAGATTTTTGGCATGTCAACCCAATGGATACTTACAATGCTACGAATGTAAATAAATGTTTGCTATAAACAACCAAATGGATGAATTTTCGACATATACAGAGAGTGCCAAAAAAGCATACACATTTGAAGACAGGAAAAACTATATTAAAATTGCAATACCCTAGCCGGGCTTGGTGGCTCAGCCTGTAATCCCGCGCCTTTGGGAGGCTGAGGTGAATGGATTGCCTGAGCCCGCGGGTTCGAGACCTGCCTGGGCAACTTGGCGAGACCTCATCTCTACAATAAAATAAAAAATGAGCCAGGCGTGGTAGCGCGCACCTGTAGTTCCGGCTACTTGGAAGGCTGAGTCAGAAGGATCGCTGGAGTCCAGCAGGTCGAGGCTGCGGTGGTCGGGAGCAGCCACTGCACTCCAGTCTGGGCGACAGAGTGAGAATCCAACTCAAAAAAAAAAAAAAAAAATATTGTAATACCCAATAATATGAATAGAAGTCACGTTTGACTTCTACTATTATAAGAGGTCCTCAAAGTGGTCACCATCAGCATCCAGACACTTTTGATTATGGCAAACGTCTCTTAAAATGTGTATATATATATATATTTGGCACCCCTGGTATATGAGTGAAAAAAATAAGTATTGGAAAACTGGCTGGGCGTGGTGGCACATGCCTCTAATCCCCACACTTTGGAGGTGGAGGCGAGAGGATTGCTCGAGCCCAGGAGTACTGAGACCTGCCTGAGCACAGTGAGACCTCATCTTAAAAAAATTAGCCTGATGTGGTGACATGCACTTGTAGTCTGAGCTACTTGGGAGCCTGAGATGGAAGGACTGCATGATTCTAGGAAGCCGAAGGTGCCACGAGTCATGATCATGCCACTTCACTCCAGCCTGGGCATCAGAGTGAGACCCCTATTTCAAAAAGTAAAGACCCCCTCCAAAACAGGAAAGTACAAAATGAACCTGGAATCTTGTTAAGCCAAAAAGGAAGTATTCAAAAGATGATGGAAACTTCCGTTAATCAGAAGGGGTACATCAAAATAAGCTACTATAATAATAGATATAGCACATTAAATAAAACAAGACTGTGAGTTAAACTGATAAACGAATGAGCCAGAAGGAAAATCTTTAAAAAAATAGAAATCTGGCTGGATATGATGGCTCATGCCTATAATCCCAGCACTTTGGGAGGCTGAGTTGAGAGGCTCGCTTGAGCCCAGGTGTTCGAGACCATCTGGGCAACATAGTGAGACCTCATGTCTACCAAAAAAAAAAAAAATTAGCCAGGTATGGCAGTGCACACCTGTAGTCCCAGCTACTTGGAAGGCTGAGATAGAAGGATTACCTGAACCCAGGAGGTCAAGGCTGCAGTGAGCTGTGATCCTGCCACTGTACTGGGTGACAGAGTGAGACCCCAACTCAAAAAAAAAAAAAGCTTTAATTTGCTCAAAAAAGTTAAACAATGTGTTTGTTTTTATATGCATTTATAATGAAACTTTACAAAAAGTAATCGAATTATAAAGTCAAAATTTAGAATTGGGAAGAGATAAAGTCAAAATTTAGAATTGGGAAGGGCATGATATGGAGAAACACGGGTAACTTCAAGCTAATTTATCATATTGTACTTCTTTGAGTTTAGAGTGGTTCAAGGATCTTCAGTATATTATACTTTATAATTAACACATATTCCATGTCTTTTGTAAGCATCTAACGTAGAGGCATTTTTACACCAATGCTCAAGTTTCAGGGCTTTTCTCTAGTTTGGGCCTTTTACAACGGCTCTTAGGAGAACCACAGCAATACTGTGTTCACATGGTTGGATGTTTTTGTAATATTTACAGAAATACGATTTTTTTTTTTTTTTGAGTCAGTCTCACTCTGTCGCCCAGGCTGGAGGGCAGTGGCACGCTCATGACCACCGCAGCCTCAACCAGCTGGGCTCAGGGCATCCTTCCACCTCAGCCTTCCAAGTAGCTGGACCACAGACATGCACCACCATGCTCAGCTGATTTTTTGACTTACTGTAGAGACAAGGTCTCCCTATGTTGCTCAGGCTGGTCTCAAACCCTTGAACGCAGGCAATCCTCTCGCCTCCGCCTCCCAAAGTGCTGGGATTACAGGCGTGAGCTACTGGGCTTGGCTGTATGATATTTTAACTAGTCATTTAAAACTGCTATCTCTCTTCACCTTGATTTCTTCCTTGTGTTACCTGACAGTACAGTGGCTTTTGGCATTTTGTGATTGTGGATACACTTAGTATGAGTTTAATGGGATGTGTGTGATTGTCACTTCTAGGTTAGGTAATTATTGCCTGTCATTCTGATTGTGATGGGAATGTGGTCTTTGGTGCCTGGTACCTTAAGTATATGAGTTGTAAAGAAGTCAACATTTGAAATTTATAAAGCCAGACGGTATTCAGGAAAAAAATTCCAATTATGCGATGTTTGAAATTACTCAAATATAGAACTTTATCTTGTCAGAAATAATAACACAATATACTCAATTAAAATTTCACCATATATTTTAATTTTTTGATAGAAATTCTGCCATTAAAGTAAAATGTTTATATTGTCAGAATATCATTCAACCATGCTAAAGGAAAGACTTGATTTTTCTATTATTTCTATGAGAAACAATACAAAAATTGTATTCATGAAAAGGAAATTAAATAATGTGCATTCAAATAGGAAAAATCAAGTTCTGTGGGTATATCATGCCCTTAATTAATGAAACTATTATGACATTTTCCTGGATTCTGTAATGTTTATACATGTCAGATTTTATTTTATTTTAATTTTTAGTTGGGGTCTCACTCTGTTGCCAAGGCTGGAGTGCAGTGGCACACTTATGGCCACCACAACCTCGAACCCATGGGCTCAGGCAGTCCTTGCATCTCAGCCTTCCAACTAGCTGGAACTACAGGCATGTGCCACCACACCCGGCTAATTTTTTGATTTATTGTAGTGATGAGGTCTCGCCAAGTTGCCCAGGCTGGTCTCGAACTCCGGGGGTTTAGGTAATCCTCTCACCTTGGCCTCCCAAAGTGCTGGGGTTATAGGCGTGAGCCACCGTGCCCAGCCCCATGTCAGATTTTAAGAACTTGTAATTTTTTTTTCTTATTCTAAATAAATAAAAAATATTCACCTCAACCTTCAGGTCTTATAAAACCTGAAACTGTACCTTATTAAATGATGTATTGAAGAAAATATAGAAGAGGAAGCTTCGAGTAAGAAAATAGATAATGGTAAGTGAAAAAAAATGGTTCGGATATCTTTGACTGGATTATTTGTGCCTTCACATCTCCTAGATGTGTCTTCTGTCTTTGACTTTGGGTTTAATAAATGTGCTATAATTTGTTAGATAACTGGTCTATTATGTGTTAATATAACTTACTTGTAAAAATTGTCTGTGGCTGGGCACGGTGGCTCACACCTATAATCCCAGCACTTTGGGAGGCCGAGGTGAGAGGATTGCCTGAGCCCATGGGTTCGAGACCAGCCTGAGAAACTTGACGAGACCTCATCTCTATAATAAATCAAAAAATTAGCCAGGCATGGTGGCATGTGTCTGTAATTCCAGCTACTTGGAAGGCTGAGGCAGAAAGATCGCCTGAACCCTGCAGGTGGAGGCTGCGGTGGCCATGAGCATACCACTGCACTCCAGCCTGGACATCAAAGACTCGACTCAAAAAAAAAAACTTGTTTATGTTGAACTGGTAATGTGTTATGTATGAATCTCGGTGCTTGTTTTATATATTCATGACTATAGGAAATCACTCCTGTAGTACCATTTATTCCAGAAACATGAACATTAGGAAAGCTTAAAAAGATGTAGAATATTTTATTTTGTGTTTTGTTTTTATGAAATAGTGTAATTTAATCTTTAGGTTATATAAACTGGCCTACATGGATGATTAAATAAAAAGGAAATGGTTATAGACCATTAAGGCGATATAACAAAAAGTGGCTAGATAATCTATTAGATTTAGTATTAAATAGTCTTGCTAGCAATACACATTTTGAATTCATGTGTAGTTTAGATCTTAGTAAAAAATAGAATTATTTGTATATTTTGTATGACATGAAAATGGATACACTTTCCAATAAAGTGATTATCTAAATCTAGAGAGATAATGTCAAAATTATTTTAATATTGTCAATAATTCACTGGAGAAATGCACTTAAATATGATATCTTAAATTCTAGGATATGAAAGATGGCAAGTCCAGATAGAAGTAAACGGAAGATATTAAAAGCCAAAAAAACAATGCCTACAAGTTGCCGGAAGCAAATAGACATCCTGAATAAGTCAAGGAATGTTGAAGCACTGAAAACAACAGCAATTGGGAGTAATATTCCAAGTGGTAATCAGAACTCAAGTACTGGTGTCATAACTAGCAGTTGTAGACATTCTGAAAATGTTGCTTCCTCCTTGGACTCTAACAAAAATTCCGTATTCTTACAGAAAAGTAAAGTATTCCCTCAGAATTGCATAAAATCAGTAGAAGAAATTGTTCATTCAGAAACAAGATTGGAATACGATGATAAAAGAGTTGTGTGTCGGTACCAAAAGCCAAGTAAAACAATAGATTCTCTCAGCAAACTCCTTTTACAAGAAGCAAAAGATTCACAGATGACTACTGAAAACCACTTGGAATATCAGACAAATATAACAAAATCCATTCTTGAGCAAGAAGGGGCTTGTAATCTCAAATCCAGTTATTGTCCACCCAGTGTATTGAGTAGTGTAGTTCAGATGGCAAAGTCTACAGTAATCTTGGATGATAAGAGAAATGACAAGATGGTTTTACACTCAGAAATAAACTCCAAGTCAGAGTCACCTGGTAAAAAGCAAAATGACAAGATTTTAAGTTCAGACTCAGGTTTTGTGCCTCTTGAGAAAACACCTAAGTTGGTGAAGTCGGTCAATTCCAGTAATTATGCTGCTGACATTTTGAAAACTGCAGAATCTGTTAGAACCTGTCATTCCAGCATTTCAGATTGTGAAGCTGCGCACTCAACGTGGCAGTCATCACTCGACACCAATAGCAATAACAGTAAGTGTATAGTTGCGCATCTTTTTGAGAAATTAGAATAGTCACTTTCAGATGAGGGGTTTTAAAGTCTCAGCTATACGAACATGTAGAGGACACACAGACAGGCAAAAGGTAAATAGTACCTTGTTTCTGAACCATTCTTGGTAGGGGAAAAAGTATCCACCTTATCAAAAGGAAAATTAATTCTGGCTAAGAGTCATTTTCCCTTGAGATAAAAGAAAATGGTTTTATAGCAATTGTTTGGTCCAATTCATATACATCTCTTAGTATTTTTAAGTTTTGCTTATTAGACTAAGGGGGCTTAATTGAAAGAGAGTGGATTTTTAAAAATGTTGGTGAACGCTTTTCTTTCCATAGGATTGACCTTAAACACATGCCAAGTATAAGATAATAGATAACAATACATACATATATACATATGTGTGTGCATGTGTAGAGAGAGAGAGAGAGCTGTAGAAGTAATCAAATATATAACATGAAGCTCGACTTATCATATCATTAAAATAGTTAAAGTAATTTCATTCAAAATAGGTATTTGTGCTGGTTAATGAAGTAGAAGAAAAAACTGATTTCATAGGGTACATTTTGTGTTCTTGTCTAAGCTACAAAGTAATCATTTACCAAGATGAATTTTAAATTGCTTAAAAATAATATCACTCATTAAAAATAGGTTAGGACTGCCTAAGTATCTGTTTATAAAAAAGAATTTAGGACCACTTATGTAACTATAAGTAAATAGTTAAATGCTATAATTAATTCAGTTTTTGGTGGTATGTGTGTATTAAATAATGTTGAAATGGGAGTGTATCTGAGACTAAAACCCTGCCTCAGATATTAATGATTTTTGTTGTTGTTGTTTCTTTTGTTTTTTATTCTTTTGGAGATATTAATGTTTTTTAAGGAATAGTTGGAATTTTTTTTTACATTTACAATTTCTTAAAAATGCTACCATTGTCAAATTTTAATTTTTCCATTTGCTTAGAGGGAAAAGAGTTTCCCTGCTTTTTTCCTTAGAAGGAATATTTTTATCTTTAATCCTTCCATTTCCCTAAGGCCATTATCAAAAGAAGAGGATGTTTTCAGAAAACAAAGAAAATGTTAAGCGCCTGAAAACTTCTGAGCAAATTAATGAAAACATTTGTGTAGCTCTGGAAAGACAAACAGCATTACTGGAACAGGTAAAATATTTGGACTTTAGTATTTGCTCCAGAAACCTTTGATTAGTAAAAAATGATAAAGTTAATTAACTGATCTCCACAGTGACATAGTATAGATGACTTTAACTTGATGCAAAGCTGGTGTGTAAAAACTGAATTAGCAAACAGATTAGAGAAAGGTAATTTTTTACATTATGTCTCTAGTTCCTTGAAAATGATCTCATGCAGAGTAACCTAGGTAATCATACGTAGGCAAAGCCTGTTGTAGAAAGAGTAGGCTTTCAGTCAGTATTACTTATATTTCTGTCAGTTAGGCAACGCATGACCTTCAGCTTTGCTAAGCAATTGGGTCTCTTTTGTACTAGTCATGAGGTTCTTTGTTCTGCTTTTCTGTTTGTATCCCTCCTTACTTCCCAGAAGATTCAGATAGCCCGCAAGTTCATTGGAAGTCCCACTGCATTCAATTTACTTGCCCTAATTGTCAAATTTACATGGATATAGAGCATTATCTGACAATTTGCATTATAGCATTATTAAATACACTTCCTACTTTCATTTTGGCCTCATTTTATCTCATTATTCTACAGTCTTCATACATCTAATCAGTTGTGAGTTGAAGTGTAATGAGTCTAGTATTAGATTGGTGCAAAAGTAATTGCGGTTTTGGATCGTAAATTTTAAATCATTATAACTAAGTTCACACACATCTTTATTAATCAAAATAGGAACCATTACAATCAATACATTTTTGCCAGTGAGAAATAAGTTTGTTCCTGTAGTGTAAAATTCATGCTTTGGGATTTTTTATTTTTTGAGTTGGAGTCTCACACTGTTGCCCGGACTGGAATACGGTGGCCGTTCCCGGTCACCGCAGCCTCGACCCGCTGGGCTCCAGCGATCCTTCCGCCTCAGCCTTCCAAGTAGCTAGAACTACAGGTGCGCGCTACCACCCCCGGCTAATTTTTTGATTTATTGTGGAGATGAGGTCTCGCCAAGTTGCCCAGGCGGGTCTTGAACCGGCGGGCTCAGGCAATCCACTCACCTCAGCCTTCCAAGGCGGGGTTACAGGCTGAGCCGCCGAGCCCGGCTCATGCTCGGAGGATTTGACAAACTCTTGGAAAGTATTTTCTGTGTCCTGATGGTTGTGGAAGCATTTTTCCCTGCAAAAAGTTGAGATGCTTGAAGAAGTGGTAATCGGTTGGGAAGAGGTCAGGTGAATATGGCGGATGAGGCAAAAATTCGTAGCCTAATTTGTTCAACTTTTGAAGTGTTGGTTGTGTGTTGTGCAATCTGGTGTTGTGGTGAAGAGGAATCGGCCTCTTTTTGTTGATCAATGCCAGCTGCAGGCATTGCAATTTTTGGTGCATCTCATTCATTTGCTGAGCATACCTCTCAGATGTAATGGTTTTGCTGGGATTCAGAAAGCTGTAGTGGATCCAGACAGACCGTCAGCAGACCACCAAACAGTGACCATGACCTTTTTTTGCTGCAAGCTTGGCTTTGGGAAGTGCTTTGGAGTGTCTTCTCCATCCCACCACTAAGCTGATCATTGCCGGTTGTCATATAAAATCCACTTTTCATTGCACGTCACAATCTGGTCAAGAAATGGTTTGTTGTTGTGTAGAATAAGAGAAGGTAATGTTTCAAAATGACAATTTTTTTTATTTTTGGTCAACTCACGAAGCACCCACTTATCGAGCTTTTTTACCTTTCCCATTTGCTTCAAACGCCAAGTGACTGTAGAATGGTCGATGTTGAGTTCTTCGGCAACTTCTCATGTAGTTGTAAAAGGATCAGCTTTGATGATTTCTCTCAATTGGTCATTGTCAGCTTCTGTACGTTTGCTAGCAGTTCCTGAGCCAAATGTGTTGTTGAAGTTGCAGTTGTCTCTGCTGCTTTATGATCTATTTTGAACTCAAATAAGAAAATTGCTTGGATTTGCTTTTTGTCTAGCATCATTTCCATAGTCTAAAATAAATATAAAATAAACCGGAAGTAGTAAGTCATTAGCAAAAAAAAAGTGAGAATTGTGCATTAAAATAATGTATGACATAACCACATTTATTAAGAATGTAGTCCAATATTAAACAGCAAATTTCAACTCACAAAAACCACAATTACATTTGCACCAACCTAATAGAATGGCTATAATCAGGACCTGTTTTTTCTTTTTTTTTTGAGTTGGAGTCTGTTGCCCAGGCTGGAGTGCAGGGGAACACTCACGGACACCCCAGCGTCAGCCTGCTGGGCTCCAGCGATCCTTCCGTCTTAGCCTTCCAAGTAGCCTTAACTACTGGCGCACACCACCATGCCCAGTTAATTTTTTATTTATTGTAGAGACAAGTTGTCTCCAAGTTGTCTGGGCTGGTCTCAAACCCACGGGCTCAGGTAATCCACTCGCCTCAGCCTCCCAAAGTGCTGGGATTACAGGCTGAGCCAGCACGCCCAGCCAGGATCTGTTTTTGATGATCATTTTTTACTGTTTCACTACCACTAGAATGTCACCAAAAATTATTATGTAGTATATTAATGTCTTTTTTTTTTTTTTTTTTTTGAGTTGGCATCTCACTCTGTTGTCCAGGCTGGAGTGTAGTGACACAATCATGGCTACCTCCTGGGTTTAGGTGATCCTTCCACCTCAGCCTTCCAAGTAGCTGGGACTATAGGTGTGTGCCACCACGCCCAGTTAATTTTTTGATTTACTGTAGAGATGAGGTCTTGTCAAATTGCCCAGGCTGGTCTTGAATCCATGGGCTCAGGCAGTCCTCTCGCCTTCACCTGTCAAAGTACTAGGATTACAGATGTGAACCACCATGCCTGGCCGATCAATGTCTCTTAACTGTAATGAACCAAAATTTCCCAAACTATTCGGCAAGCCATTTCAGAAATAAAAACACTGCTGTTTACAATTACATAGGTATATATCCTATGGATATGTATTCACCTAATAAAGGGAAATCTCTTTGAAAGACTCATGCAGAAACAGCTTTACAGGTGAGTCAACAGTTTTTCCCTTACTACCTGTTGGTTTTCTGGGAAGACCAAAGGAAACACACTAAAAAAATATGTAAATATTATATTGCTATCAAGGAAGGGATAGAATTATGATACACATGGATCTAGTCCTAGGGATCATGTTATTTAAGAAAAAGATTGGCAATTCCAGCTGTGTCTTGTTCCTGGTGATTAGTAGCTATATTCAGAAATAAGTTCTTTTTTTTTTTTTTTTTTTGAGTTGGAGTCTCACTCTGTCACCCAGACTGGAGTGCAGTGGCCGCTCACGGCCACTGCAGCTTCGACCTGCTGGGCTCCGGTGATCCTTCCACGTCAGCCTTCCAAGTAGCTGGAACCACAGGCGGGCGCTACCATGCCCGGCTAATTGTTTGATTTATTGTAGAGATGAGGTCTCACAAGTTGCCCAGGCAGGTCTCGAACCCGCGAACTCAGGCAATCCACTCACCTCAGCCTCCCAAAGTGCTGGGATTACAGGCTGAGCCACCAAGCCCGGCTAGAAATAAATTCTAATATATACATACTATCTCTAAGCAGCCAGTTTTTCCTCTCTCGTTGTAGAACAATTATCTCTGTAAATCATATCTGTATGTTTACCTTGTTTGAATCTAAGTAAGATAGGATCCTCTATTTTGACGTTATTCTTCCTGCTGAGAAAATCCTGGAGCTATTGTCTTTTACCTTTGGAAGTTTCATAAAGGTCTTGACCTGTTTAATTCCAGTTAAACTGAAGTGGAAGGGTTTTCCTCTTAAGTCCAAATTGCACACTGTCTTAGAAAGTTGAGGCAGATTGGAGATGTACGTTTGTACTGCTGCCAAACTTTAGGCCAGTTTCGCTCCCACTTACACACTGAAGCCAGTACTTCCATCTGATTCCATAGTGTTGAGCACATTACTATTGGTAAAAATATTTATGAGGTATTTGGATGTTATTGTGTCTTCTGTATAAGGAACATTGCCATTAAATGAGAACAGTTATTTACTCTAATCAAGAGGAATTACCCCTTGGTGGACACTTAGTCCAAAATAATGAGGCTTAAGGACTTGTCTTTATCTGAATCACCAGGATTACTTGTTTAAGATGTAGTTTCTTGAGCTTACTAGTAGCTGAAGATCATCATTTTAGCCTGCTGTGTTCTCAAACTTAACTGATAAAATCATCTGTAGTGCCTGTAAATTATACTATTTTCCAGGTCCCTTTCTGGAAGATTCAGTTTGGTGGATCCAGGGTGAGGCCTAGGAATTTGTGATTGAAACAAGTATTCCTTTGTGATTCTTCCTCACCAAGGAAGTTTGAGAATCACTACTATACCGTGTCTCCATGTTCAAAACTTAAATATGTTTCTTCAAGATTCATCTGAGTGTGAATTTCACATGTTGACCCCAGTCAGTGAACGGATAAAAATGTAATGATGTATTATAAAAAACCGCCGGGCTCGGTGGCTCAGCCTGTAATCCCGCGCCTTTGGGAGGCTGAGGTGAGTGAATTGCCTGAGCCTGTGGGTTCGAGACCCGCCTGGGCAGCGAGACCTCATCTCTACAATAAATCAAAAAATCAGCTGGGCGTGGTGGCGCATGCCTGTAATTCCGGCTACTCGGAAGGCTGAGGCGGAAGGATCGCCGGAGCCCAGCAGGCCAAGGCTGCGGTGACCGGGAGCGGCTACTGCACTCCAGTCTGGGCGACAAAGTGAGACTCCAACTCAAAAAAAATAAAATAAAATAAAAAACCACAAGTGTGTAATATAAGCAATGGGTGTTGGTAAAAATAGTATGTGTTTCTGAGCGCTTTTTACATAATTAATATGTTCTGAACACTTACTCATTTGATCACACATCTGAAAGTTGTGAAAGTAAAAATAACAATCATGTTTAATGATGTTGAGAACCTGTGGAAGAATGTTAGCAAACCATTACAGAAGAGATCAAGTAGACAGTGTTGAAGAGTGAGAGCAATTGGAAACAAGAAGGAAAAGTCTTGGGAATAATCAATTAAAACTAAAGAATGTTACTGATCATCTGGGTGATAGCAATATAAAAGGGTTTAACAGAGGAACTATTTATTTCAGTTTTGAGCACTATGGAGCAAGATATTGGGGGGAAAGATAATGTATCATGAAAAATATTAAAAGGGGCTGCCTACTCTGTTATTAAGCTTGCTTAAAGATGCCACACCGCTGGCTCACGCCTATAATTCCAGCACTTTGGGAGGCCGAGGCGAAAGGATTGCCAAGCCCAGGGGTTCAGGATCAGCCTGGGCAACTTGGCAAGACCTCGTCTCTACAGTAAATAAAAAAAATTACCCAGGTGTGGTGGTGTGTGACTGTAGTTCCATCCTCTTGGCAGGCTGAGGTGGAAGGATCACCTGAGCCCAGCATGTTGAGGCTGCAGTGGCCGTGAGTGCGCACTCCAGCAACAGAGTGAGACTCTAACTCAGAAACAATTGCTTGAAAGAAAGTAAACATTAAGTAAAAAACTTTAGTGAATGTTTCTTTTTTCTTTTTTGTGGAGGGCAGTGGTTCAGTGGTATGCTCATGGCTCACTGTACTCTCAAACTCCTGAGCTCAAGTGATACCCCTGCCTCAGCCTCCTGAATAGTAGGACTACTGGTGCACGCCACTATGTCTGACATTTTTTTTCTAGTTTCCATAGACAGGGTCTCGCTATGTTGTTGCCCAGGCTGGTCTTGAAATCCTGGTCTCAAAGGACTCTCTTATTTCAGCCTCACAGAGTGCTGGGATTATAGGCACAAGCTGCCACACTTAGCCCTATAGTAAATGTTTCTGAATGTGTGGCAGCAGAGCTATTCATATCAAAGACCTTAAGATTAATTATTCTTCCTGAAAGGAGGTCATTCTATTTTCAAAAAAACAGCCATATAATGGAATTCGTTAATATTTACTATGATAGCTACTATAGTCTGTTAGAATAGCATACATTATGCCAGAGAGCATTAGTTACTAATAATTGTCCCTGGCTTTCAGTTTTAGCACCACACTGTAGCCCAATGAGCTAACTGGCCAGTTGATACTCTTTCAACTTTAACAATAAGAAAGCCACCCCCGACCGGGTTCGGTGGCTCAGCCTATAATCCCAGCACTTTGGGAGGCCGAGGTGAGTGGATTGCCTGAGCCCGCAGGTTCGAGACCCGCCTGGGCAACTTGATGAGACCTCATCTCTACAATAAGTCAAAAAATTAGCTGGGCGTGGTAGCGCGTGCCTGTAGTTCCAGCTACTTGGAAGGCTGAGACGGAAGGATCGCTGGAATCCAGCAGGTCGAGGCTGCGGTGGCCAGCAGTGGCCACTGCACTCCAGTCTGGGCAACAGAGTGAGACTCCAACTCAAAAAAAAAAAAAAAGAAAAAAGCCACCCCCTAAGGCCAGTTGCTGTGGTTCATGCCTGCAATCCCAACATTTTGGGAGGCGGAGGTGAAAGAATTGCTTGAGCCCAGCAAAATTATCAAAAAATTATCTGGGCGTGGTGATGCACACCTATGGTCCCAGCTACCTGGAAGGTTGCAGTGGCCATGAGTTTGCCACTGCACTCCAGCCTGGGCAGCAAAGTGAGACTTGGACTCAAACAAGAGAAAGTCATCCCCTAAAACAATTATGCAAATAATGGTGATTACCTTACATATTTATTTCCCTCATATCTATTCAGTGTTTTTCATTTTATGGAGCTCTTTTACATATTGCCTTATTATGTTCTTATAAAAGCCCTTTGAATCACTCTTTCAATATTTATTCTTTATTTGTGGATAAGGAGAATGAAGCCCAGAAACGTAATTTCCCAAAGGTCAAATAGCTTGTTAACGTTAGTGTCAAGACTCACACTTGTTACATATTTGTTACATATCTACTATAGACCAACAAGTCATTTTCATTGGACTCTGATGTTCAGATAAGTAGAACTTGTTTTTTATTGACTACTAACTTTCAGCTATGGTCATTTAAAAAATATAAATGAGATATAGTCTTTTAATTGTTCCTATATTGTTGTTATGGAAATCAACTGGAACTATAGGAAACTAAAATTAGCACTATAAGAATAAATTTAATTTCTAATATGTCCAGTATATTTAAATATCTGGTGTGTACCATTGAGTTTAATATTCAGGCTTTATATAACTTACTGGTATAGTAATACAAACATACAAATATAAATAAAGTATATTTTACTGGTCACAGTAAATTCAGAAAAGAGAAAAGTTATTTTTTAAAAGTAGAAAATAAAGTTGCTTTTAAATTTGAAATATGGGGTGTTTTGGTTTTTATAATTCTAGGTCAAACATTTGATTCGACAGGAGATCTATAATATAAGTTACAAACTATTTGATAACAAACTGAAAGAACTGAATGAACGCATTGGGAAGACACAGTGCAGGAATAAACATGAAGCAATAGCTACAGAACTCTTCGTAAGTTTTAATTTCATTTGATCATGGAATCCTTTTTAAAAGAATTTGGTGACATTGATACAGAGACCCACTAATGTCTGTACATATTGTCACAGTCCTTAGTGAAGAACATGGCAAGGGCACAAGTGCTCCTGTACATTCCTGAACAGTGTTCCTGAGAGCTAATAAAAGGTGCACTTCCCCTTATTTCCTGTGCACTTCCAGTAAGTCGCTTCAGGGGATCCTTGACTGCCCAGTAGTCTACGCCCAGTTAACTGAACAATGCAAATCTCCATTTACTCCATTTTTCTAAGTGGTCAGAAGTTTGAATAATATGGTATCAGTATAATCATAAGCCTTGTGATTTGTATAACTTTTGTATCAGTGTAATCATAAGTTTTGTGATTTGCATAACGTCTGTGTAATGCATGATGTCTTAGGCCTTGTAAACTCCCTTTATGGCAAGCTTGATTAACGCTCCTGCCAGGCCCTACTGATAAAAGCTATGAGATACCTCTGATACCTGGCAGTCTGAACTGAAAAATGTCACTATCAATAAATGTGGCTGAAACTCAAGTTCTATACAATGTTCTGCTGGTCACATGCTAATGTATAGGTCTTAACAGCTCTGGACTTATAAAATTGAACTGTATAAGCCTGGAGGGTGAGTAGAACTATTTTAGAAAGATTTTGAGTCTGACTCTGCCCTCTGGATTCAAACTCAGAATAAACTTTCTACCAGTTCCCTGCCCCTTTGATTTGTTGGTATCAAGGGGAGCAGCCGAGCATTACTTGGACCATAAGATCTTTTATATTAAGAAAGGAAAAATCTTGTTCTTGCCCGCAAGCCTACTGTAATATTTTACCACAGACAATAGAATTTATTATATCTTTGCAATATTGGCCCTTTAGAAATACTCTTAGAGCTATTAGGCATTCTGTGTCAAACTGACAGACTTAATACATAGGCATTTTCTTTTCATTCTAAATAGTTTCTTTATTGGTGCTTGTACAACCTTTTTCAAGCTTTTTTGGACTTTTTTGTTTTGTTTTACTCTTCTAACTTTACTTGTTGATTGGTGTTTCTTTTCTTTTTTTGAATTGGAGTCTCACTTCGTCGCCTATGCTGGAGTGCAGTGGCACACTCACAGTCACCCCAGCATCGACCTGCTGGGTTCAGATCCTTCCGCCTCAGCCTTCCAATCTGATTGGTATTTCTATCAACATTAATTTCATTGTGGACCGATTAGAAGTTTGAGATTTTAATCTCCCATTCCTGATTATCATACAAGAATAAAATGTGATTTAAATCTTTTGCTAGCCAGGCATGGTGGCTCATGCCTGTAATCCCAGCACTTTGGGAGGTGGAGGCGAGAGGATTGCCTGAGCCCAGGGGTTCAAGACCAGACTAGGCAACTAACTTACCAAGACCTTGTCTCTACAATAAATTCAAAAATTAACTGGGTATGGTGGTGCATACCTGTAGTTCCAGCTACTTGGAAGGCTAAGGTGGAAGGATTGCCTGGGCCCAGCAGGTCAAGGCTGAAATGGCCATGAGCGTGCCATTGCACTTCAGCCTAGGTGACAAAGTGAGATTCTAACTCAAAAAAATTTTTTTAAATAAGTAAATAAAATAAATCTTTTGCTTATATAAAAATTTCTCATATATTTAGGTAGATGCCTAAGTCTCACAAAACTACTTTGGCAAATAATTTTTCCTTCATCTATATAGTATATTATTTAGTACTTTGGTTTAGTATTTACTTGTTTTTCTTTTTTTCTTCTAGACAAAAATAGCCAAAATTCAAAGACGTGTTAAGACGGTATTATCACTAAGGAATTGTTTGGAACCAAACATATATTCCAGTAATACAGCCTGTAAGGTTTGTATAAACACACAGGAGTTTCAATAAACTAGTTGACTCACATTATTAGTAGTTAGATGCTCACTTGCACCCTCACCCTTCTCAGCTCCGTTGGTTCTTTTGCCTCAGCCTCCCGAGTAGCTGGGACTACAGGCACATGCCACCACACCTGGCTAGTTTTCTGACTTTTTTGTGAGAGGTGTGCTGGTTTCAAATGGCTTGGCTCAAGCAATACCCCTGCCTCAGTTTCCCAAAGTGCTGGAATTAAAGATGTGAGTTACCACACGCAGCAGTTGAAAGAATTTTTTAGTGAATACTTGTACTCTCAGCGCCTAGAGTGCTTTAACATTTTATTAAACTTACTTTTGTCAAAAAGTCACAGTATTCAGTCACATGGAAGGCTCTTTAAAAAGACTAGGCATAGGATTCTCTTTCAACATAGGATTCTCTTTGAACATGCCTGTTGAGGTTTAGTTAGAAGGTCATAGTATGCAGTCTCACAGAGGATTCTTTAAAGAGATTAGGCATTCGACTTTCTCAGCAGGCAGTTCCCTGTTTAGGTTTACTATCTAGATTTAGGCCTTCTCTTGGGAGTGATAGTTTCAATGGCATTTACTTTTTAGAGCTCTTGCAGTGTTATACTGGTTGGTTTCATTCTTCTGTTCCATTGGGTCTCCTGTTTAGTTCCTGCAGGTGCCACCTCAGTCTCCAGTGCTATTGGGTGGGAGTTCAGGAAACATTGGCCTTTAGTCACTGCCATTGTAGTAGATTGGGCATGCTACTGTAACACTGCTGCTGTGATAAATTGGGCCCCTGATTCTGCAGGTATGGAGTGGGGGTTAGCTATCCCTGCTACAGGGTTGGGTTAAGGGATGAGTCTCTGGCTTCCATGGCACTTGGTGCAAGAAATATGCAGAATAAAAAGCAAATTGAGAATACTCACTGTGGTATAGCTCTTCAGTCACGAGTTCCTCAGCCAGTCTACCTTTTTCTTTAAACCTTTGCGAGTTATTTTATGATTATTTATTATTTTCAGTATCATGTTAGATATATTTGAGATGATAGGGAAGAAATAGTTTAACCAAGAAACATGATACAGTAAATCTCCTACGTACAAACCTTCAAGTTGCAAACTTTCAAAGATTGTGAAATGTGTGTTTGCCTGTCCAGTCATGTTAGTTCACATATCTGGCATACATTGTGTGCATCCTCTACAAGTGGTGGTTCTTTTGTGTACTGTGTAGAATACAGTAGTACAGTATCTTTATTTCAAGTCCAGGATGTTCAGAAGCAAGCATAAAAGTAGCAATGATGTAGCTGTTACTGCTAAGAAGCAACAAGTGTTAATCATGGAAACAAAAGTAAAAATTGAGAGACTGGAATGAGGCAAAAAGATGGTAGACATCACTCGTTCTTTTTTTTTTTTTTTTAAGTTGAAGTCTCACTCTGTCACCCAGACTGGAGTACTGGCCACCGCAGCCTCGACCTGCTGGGCTCCGGCGATCCTTCTGCTCAGCCTTCCGAGTAGCCGGAACTACAGGCATGCACTACCACGCCCGGCTAATTTTTGATTTATTGTAGAGACAAGGTCTCGCCAACTTGTTCGGATGGGTCTCAAACCCACGGGCTGTGGCAATCCACTTACCTCGGCCTCCCAAAGTGCTGGAATTACAGGCTGAGCCACCGAGCCCAGCTGACATCACTCGTTCTTATATGATTTGTTCAACCATTGACACAATTCTGTAGAACAAGGGCAAAATATATACAACATGTGAAGTCTGCTGTGCTGATGATGTGGACAGTAATATCAAAGAAGCATGGAAAAGTGATGGAAGAGCTAGCCAGAGCAATCAGACAAGATGAAGAAATAATGGACATCCAAACTGAAAAAGAAGAAATCAAATTATCTCTTGTATGCTGATGATCTTATACCTAGAGAATCCTAAAGCCTCCTCCAAAAGGCTGCTGGACTTAATAAATGAATTCAGTAACGTTTCAGGATACAAAATCAACACACACAAATCAGTAGCACTGCTGTACACCAATAATGCTCAAGCTGAGAATCAAATCAAGAACTCAACTCCATTTACAATAGTTGCCAAAAAAGCTAAAATACCTAGGAATATATTTAACCAAAAGGTGAAAGGTCTTTACAAGGAGAACTACAAAACTCCGATGAAAGAAATTGCAGAGGGCACAAACAAATGGAAAAACATCCCATGCTCATGGATTGAAAGAATCAACATTATTAAAATGACCAAATTACCCAATGTATTAAAAAAAAAAGTGATGAAGGAGATGGAGAAAATTCTCAGTATCATTGTCAAGTCCCACTTAGCTTAACGCTGGTTTAAGAAAAAGCTATAAGCCTTTAAGACTTGAAGAGGAAACATGAAGAAGACTCAAAGGGCACATGTTTTAATGCCAGCCGTGGTTGGTTTCATTTGTTCAAGGCTAGAGCCAACCTTCACAATGTAAAAGTAAGCGGCGAAGCAGTGTATATAGATACAGTAGCTGCCTGGGAGTTTCCTGAAATGCTTCAAGTAATTGTTGTTGGAATCACATAGGTCCAGGCGTGATGGCTGACGCCTATAATCCCAGTACTTTGAGAGGCTGAGGCAAGAGGATTGCCTGAGCTCAGGGGTTCAAGACTAGCCTGGGCAACTTGGTAAGACCTCATCTCTACAATAAATAAAACAAAAATTAGCTGGGCACGGTGGTGTGTGCCTGTAGTTCCAGCTACTTGGATGACTGAGGTGGAAGGATCACCTGAGCCCAGCAGGTCGAGACTGTGGTGGCTGTGAGCGTGCCTGTACTCCAGCCTGGGTGACACAGTGAGACTCCAACTTAAAAAAAAAAAAAATCACGTATTTACGTGGGCAGGTTTTTTATATGGATGAAACAGGACTGCTCTGGAAGAGGACACCTGACTGAAGTTAACATCAGTAAGGAGGAAAAGTTGATGCCAGGCTATAAAGCAGCAAAGGATAGGCTAATTCTGTTGTTTGGTGACAGTGCTTCCGGCAGTATGAAGCAGAAGCCTCTTTTTTTTTTTGAGTTGGAGTCTCACTCTGTCGCCCAGACTGGAGTGCAGTGGCCGCTCCCAGCCACCGCAGCCTCGACCTGCTGGGCTCCGGCGATCCTTCCACCTCAGCCTTCCGAGTAGCTGGAATTACAGGCATGCGCTACCATGCCCAGCTGATTTTTTGATTTATTGTAGAGACGAGGTCTCGCTGCCCAGGCGGGTCTCGAACCCGCGGGCTCAGGTCATCCACTCACCTCAGCCTCCCAAAGGCACGGGATTACAGGCTGAGCCACTGAGCCCAGCTCAGAAGCCTCTTTTAATTTGTCGTTCAGAGATCCCAGGAGCCCTTAAAAACATAGCCAAGGGCTCTCTTCCTGTTGTGTGGAAGAGTAACCCTAAAACCTGGGTTACACATGCCATTTTCAGGACTGGTTTTTCACCACTGTATCCCGGAGGTAGAGAAATATTGCTTGGAGAAAGAGGTCACCTTGAGTATTCTTTTCCTGCTCGGCAATGCTCTGGGCCACCCCCATTCATGGATAACTTTCATCCCAATATCAAAGTAGTGCATCTGCCACTGATTACTATGTTGCACATCCAACTTATAAACCAGGGAATTAAAGTCAGTGACTGTTGAGAAATATTTACATCACATTTTTCATCAGGCAGTAAAGATGAGTGAAGACTCAGGAACAACTTTTTGACAAATTTGGAAGGACTATAGCATCTACAAGGCCATAAAACACATTGACTGCTTGGTATAAGGTGACGACTGTCACCATGATGGGGTTTGCCTGCAATTTGTTCACGATTTTCGTGGATTTCAGGAGATGGATGAGGAGTCCAGAGAGGTCTTCAGCAACTTAGTGACCTCAGCAAGAAGCTGGAGCTAGATCTGCAAGAAGATTACTTCATTGAACTCCTTTCTGTGCAACATGAGGAGCTTGCTAATGAAGACCTGATGGAATTGGAGGTCCAGAGAAAGGACGAAGAGAAGAGGAAGAAGTAACTGAAGAACCGAAGAGATTCACAACACAGGAAATGGCAAGGGGGATTTTCTTTATTTGAGGAGGCACTGTTAGTTTTGGAGGTACCAGAACCAAACAGAACAGAACACAAAAGTGGCAGCAGCCATTCAGAATGCAACCCAGTGCTACCATGTCATCTATAACGAGAAAAAAGAGCCACTGCCCAGACATCACTGAATCTTTGTTTTCAAGAGGGTAGATAGAACCAGAACCTGTGCCATCAACATCAGGCATGAATGAAGTTGCAGCTTGCCCTCCATTTCCTATTGCCCATGTCCTTCAGCTCTACCATATCCCACCCCCTCTCCTTCTCCCAGTCAATAACTCTTCTTGCCTGTTCACTCAGTACCAGCCCCAGTATGCCAGCTGTTGTACTGTACTACTGTACAGTTCAAGGTACTGTACTGTAAGATTCAACATGCTTTATTTTTGTTTCCTTATGTATTATTTGTGTGAAAAGTATTGTAAACCTGTTACACAATTATAAACCTGTTGCATAATATAGCTGATTGTGTTAGTTGGGTACCTAGGCTAACTTAGTTGGACTGACAAACAAATTGGACTTACAAATGTGTTCTTGAACAGAACTCATTCATATGTAGAGGACTTACTGTAATGTTGCAAGTTGTAATATGCCCTCTTTTCTATTTTTCAATACTGTTTCAACTAGTTTAGCATTGTAAGAAAAATGAACCCTTAAAACATGAATAAAAGTGTTTACATTGGGTGTTCGTGTTTCCTCTGGCCTCAGGCTCAGGGGGGACTCTGTGGTACCTGCCCATCCCCAACCTGTACCCCAACTCTCTCTTCTAACTTCACCCCGACCCAGTCCCCAACCTGCATCCCACCCTGTCCCCAATTTGTATCCTGACCCTGTTCAGGCCTACACCTTGACTCTGCTCCTGACCTGAATCACGACTCCTTCCCCAACCTCCATCCGACCTGCTTCTGACCTATACCCAGACCTCTACCCCAGATCTCTACCCCAACCCCATGCCAGACCCACACCCCCACTCCATCCCAAACTTGCTCCTGATTTCTACCCCAACCAGCACCCAACCCCCTGAGCTCCACCTCGACCCTACCCCTGACCTCTGCTTCACCAGTCTGATGCTTCATCTAAGTACTTTTCTGTTGCCGAGTCTTCTTTCCAGAAACAACCCTAAATATGTGAATGTATCTGGGCCTGCCATGATGACGAGCAAAGCCTCACTGAGAGAACACGTTTGTTAAATAGACGTGTGGGTATTATATGAGAGAGAAGTACTCCGGGCTCCTCCTCGGCAATCAGGCTGCAACAGAAGGAAGCTTTTCCTCACCTTTCCTCATGTGGCTCCAGGTGTCCTGAAGCTGCAGCCTCTCCAAGTGACTCCTGAGGAGGAGGCTTTGTCCTCACCATGGCTGTGGGACACCCAAGGGCTTATGCTGGGTGCTGATGAGTAGGTGAGAGATAGCTCCATGGACTCAGTCTCTGCTTAGTGGTGCCTGGGGAATCTCAAGTTCAGGATTCAGTTTACTCCAGCCCATCATCTTGGAAATTCGAACTGGAATGGAGCCCACCCTGCCTTACCATGGTCAGAATGAAGAAAAAGAGAGTAGATGGCCAATACACAAAACTCAGTTGATTTCCTTTTATCTTTACTTGAAAAATTTAAGAATACGTTTATAATAGCACCTCAAAAATTGAATCCCTTAAGAATAATTCTAACAAAACATATACAGATATGCATCTAGAAAACCTTGAATTGTAGTCAAGAGGAATCAAAAGAAATGCAAATAAGTACAGGTCTGGATTGATGTTCAAGATGGAAGGTGGGCAGAGGAAGGAGTTATTAATGAGTTTTATATAGCATCTGTTCACTTCAAAAATATAATAACATTTCAGACTGGGTACGGTGGCTCAAGCTTGTAGTACCAGCACTTTGGGGGGCTGAGGTGAGAGGATTGCCTGAGCCCAAGGGATTGAAACCAGCGTGGGCAACTTGATGAGACCTCATTTCTACAATAAATTAAAAAATAAGCTGGGTGTGGTAGCGTATGCCTATAGTTCCAGCTACTTGGAAGGCTGAGGCAGAAGGATCGCCTGAGCCCAGCAGGTCGACAATGGAGTAGCCGTGAGTGTGCCACTGCACTCCAGCCTGGGTGACAGAGTGAGACTCTGACTCAAAAAAAAAAAAAAGAATTTCTATAAAAGAGATAGTAACATTTCAGAATTCTGCCTTTGTGTGTCTACAGTTTTGTTTGTGCTGTCCCTTAGAAAAGTCCATGAGTTCGGCAGTCACTTCATATATTTGAATTAACATACTTATTTTAAATGCAGCAAGTTCTCAAAGTATGGACTAAATGTTTCAGCTCCAAGTTTTAAATAAACTCGCCAACTGGAAGAGCGAGTTGGCAATCTGATTTGTTTGTTTTTTATTACAAGTGTAGCAAAATAAAAAAGTTTTCTTATTAAATTACAGTGTTTGTTTATTCCTAAAATTTAATGTAATAGGAATAAAATGTTGTCTATGTACCTTGGTATTTATTTTTTCTTCTTTCCATCCAAGCTAGGAAGTTAATTCTACCATCATTTTTATTTTTGAAGTTTTTAAAAAATTATTTTGACATGCAAATCATAGTCATGGTTATCAGCCATAAAAATCCATGTTGATTTGACTGAGTTCTATGGCTCATGCCAGAAATCCCAGCGCTTTGGGAGTCTGAGGTGGGAGAATTGCTTGAGGCTAGGCATTCAAGACCAGCCTTGACAACATAGCAAGACCATGTTGCTACAAAAACATAAAAAATTAGTCTGGTGTAACGGTGCATGTCTGTTGTCCTAGCTACTTGGAAGGCTGAGGCAGAAGGGTCACCTAAGTCTAGGAGGTGGAGGCTGCAGTCAGCCATGATGATGCCACAGTACTCCAGCTTGGGTGACTGAGTTGAGACCCCACTTCAAAAAAAAAAGATGTGATTTAGTTTATGCTTTTGCTATATGTATGCAAGAATGTCTCCCAAGATACATTTTATCTATTATTAATTTTGTGTGGAAGGACACAATTGGTAACCTTCCCCTCAACTGCTTTTTTCTCACCCATTTAATAGGTTGCAAATTCAGAGACCATGACTTTGGATATGAATTGGGAGTCAGTTAGTAGTTCAGTTGAAAGGATGACTTCTGTGAACTGTGAACCTTCTAACCCTTCAAAACAAGCAAGTGAAAAGATTAATTTGTCACCAGGTCATGAGTCTGTTTCTGAAAGGTAGGCATTTCTACAAAAATGCATAAATTTGTCTCAATCTATAATGTTGAATTCTCTCCTCATCACTGGTGATTTTTAACAGTTTTGGAGCTTTCTAATATTATTTGTTCACTCCTTAAAGTATCCTATAGTTTACTTTTTTATGTTAAATTATACCTCAGTTTTTTTAAAAGAGGAAAATATATAACCAGAAAAAATAAATGATCGTCATTGTTTGAAGTACAACACCCTTTTTCAGAAATAAGTATGTGCATACAAAGAGGCTATAAAATGAAGGAGAAGCATTACAGATCTACACCATTTACAGTAGATTTTTAGTATTTGGGGATTTAACATGCAGTTTTAACTTTTCAGGGATACCCTAATTAATATTCCATGATACTGAGGTCTGCATTTTAATTTTAAACCAGGAAGCTGCTTTGAAGAAAGCATTTCATTGATGAAGGCAAGAGCCACATTTTAGCAATTCTTTGTTTTTAACCCTTGTTCATGAACGTACCAATGCACATGTAACAAAAAGGAAAAAGTGGTGGTAATATAAGTGAAAAAGTGAAGACACCATTAAAATCGCACTTTAGAGACATGTCTAACTTAGCAGTGGCTTGTGTCTCTGATAGGAACAAATCTGCCTTATGTTCTGTAATTAAAGGAAGAATCTGTAATTTGTGAAACTATTTTAGGCAGCACATGGTGCGTGATTAGGTGTAACGTGTCACTTGGCTCTGATGGTTTCAGTGGTGAGTTTTATAAAGCATTTATGGAAGAAATAATGTCAACTTTAAACAAACTCAAAGAGTAGAAAAAGGGGGAATGTTCTTCATTTTATGAGGCTAGCATAACCCTGATAATAAAATTTTGAGATATTAAGAAATAGAAAATTACAGCCCATTTTAACCCACAAAATAGACTCAGATGTCCTAAACAAGAAACTATAGTAAACCAGGTTCAGCAGTGTACAAAAGTTGAGTTTGATTCAGAAATATTGCAATGTTGGTTTAACAATTAAAAATGAATTAATGGCCGGGCTCGGTGGCTCAGCCTGTAATCCCGCGCCTTTGAGAGACTGAGGTGAGTGGATTGCCTGAGCCCGCGGGTTCGAGACCCGCCTGGGCAGCGAGACCTCATCTCTACAATAAATCAAAAAATCAGCCGGGCATGGTAGCACATGCCTGTAACCAAGTAAATTAAATGATCGTCATTGTTTGAAGTACAACACCCTTTTCTACTTGGAAGGCTGAGGCTGAAGGATTGCTGGAGCCCAGCAGGTCGAGGCTGCAGTGGCCGGGAGCAGCCACTGCACTCCAGTCTGGGCAACAGAGTGAGACTCCAACTCAAAAAAAAAAAAAAAAGAATTAATGAGCCGGGTTCGGTGGCTCAGCCTGTGAGCCCATGGGTTCAAGACCCGCCTGGGCAACTTGGTGAGACCTCATCTCTACAATAAATCAAAAAAAATTAGCTGGGCGTGGTAGCACGCACCTGTAGTTCCAGCTACTCAGAAGGCTGAGGTAGAAGGATCACCGGAGCCCAGCAGGTTGAGGCTGCAGTGACCGGGAGTGGCCACTGCACTCTGGTCTGGGTGACAGAGTGAGACTCCAACTCAAAAAAAAAAAAAAAAAAGAATTAATTTCATTTTCCAGGAGAAAAATCTAATATTATCAGCTCACAATAGATGGGAAACTTCATCAAATATCCATTTATGATTAAAACAAAATTCCTGGCAACCTCAGAATAGGAAGTAGCTTCCTTAATTTGACAAAGAGTGTCTACAAAAATCCTAAGACAAATCTAATGGTGAAACATTGGAAGTGTTTCTGAGATACAAAACAGGAGAAAGAAGCCTGCTGTCACTGCTTTATATAAAAAGTGTTATGTCTCAGCTAATGCAAGAATGCCAAAATATGGGGGCGGGGAGAATATAAAAGACTAGTAAAGAAAGAGCAATATTTTTACTATTCTTGGATGATTTGGGTGTGTATGTAGGAAATCCAAAGGAGCCTACAGATAGCATATTAGGATTAATAAGAGTTGTGTATGATTGCTGAACTGAGAGACATAAGAAATCAGCTGGATTCCTATGTACCAGATAAAAGGATTAGGAAATGAAATTCTTAAAAAGATATCATTATAGCAGCACCAAAATATATCAGGTACCTAGAAATATATTTAGCAAGATACACAATGAGAAGAAAATTACAAAACATGATTGAGAGATTTTAAAGAAAAATCAAATGGAGAGAAGATGTACTATGCTTATGGTATGGGCAACATTTTTCCACTTTTGTTCAAGTTAATTTTATAGAGTACAATTTTAGTCAGTATCCCAGTGTGTAATGTTGTGGAACTTAATAAGCTTCTGTGCTTCTAAAATGTCTGTATAAATGCAATGGGTTAAGAGGTCAAGATACCCTGTAAGTAGCGAAACATAATGGAAGGAATTTGTCATCAGATGTCAGGATGTTACAAATATCCTGTAATAGGGTAGTATGATGTTGGCAAATAGTAGACAAATAGATCAGTGTAATGGAATGTCCAAAAAAAAATGCATGCATATAAGTACATGTGAGCCAGGCTCGGTGGCTCAGCCTGTAATCCCGCGCCTTTGGGAGGCTGAGGTGAGTGGATTGCCAGAGCCCGCGGGTTCGAGACCCATCTGGTCAACTTGGTGAGACTTCATCTCTACAATAAATCAAAAATTAGCCAGGCGTGGTACTGCACGCCTGTAATTCCAGGCAGAAGGATCGCCGGAGCCCTCAGCAGGTCGAGGCTGCGGTGGCCGGGAACGGCCACTGCACTCCAGTCTGGGCGACAGAGTGAGACTCCAACTCAAAAAAAAAAAAGTACATGTGATATGTGATGGAGATTGAATGGCAGATCATTTGGAAAGTGATGGATCTTTAGTAAATGGTGCCATCTTTTTGTTTTTGTTTTGTTTTTGTTTTTGTTTGAGTTAGAGTCTCACTCTGTCGCCCAGACTGGAGTGCAGTGGCCACTCCCAGCCACCTCAGCCTCCACCTGCTGGGCTCCAGCGATCCTTCCGCCTCAGCCTTCCAAGTAGCCGGAATTGCAGGCATGCGCTACCACGCCCGGCTGATTTTTTGATTTACTGTAGAGATGAGGTCTCGCCAAGTTGCCCAGGGGGGTCTTGAACCCGCGGGCTCAGGCAATCCCCTCACCTCAGCCTCCCAAAGGCGCGGGATTACAGGCTGAGCCACCGAGCCCGGCTTTCAATGGTGCCATCTTATGTGCTGTTCATGTTGGGGAAAGTATAAATGGACTCTTTTGTCAAGCTATACAAAAAATCTCATGTGGATTAAAGAACTAAATATCTAAAGGAATGTGATACAGCTTTTAGAATATAGAATGTCTTCATGAACTTGGATAGAGAAAGGTTTCTTAAGACACAAATGCCCTTTCCAGGCTGAGGCAGAAGGATTGCCTGAGCCCAGCAGATTAAGGCTGCAGTGGCTGTGAGCATGCTACTGTACTCCAGCCTTGTTCCTTCTTTTGAGTAAGACTCCAACTCAAAAAACGGAAAAAATGATAAATTTTACCACATGAAAATTGTAAACTGCTTTTCTCAAAAGTCACTATGAAAATAGTAAGAAGACAAATCATCTGAGTAGAAGATACATATATCCTATGGAGGACTAGTACCCTGAATATGTATAAAGAACTTCAACAAATCAATGAGTAAAAGTCAGATAATACAAAAGAAAAATGGGCAAGAGATTTGTACATTCACTTTACAAAAGGGAAATTCAAAATTGCCAATAAACAGGAAAAGGTTTTCATCTTAAATAGTAATCAGGGAAATGAAAATTAAAACCCGTAATCCCGCACCTTTGGGAGGCTGAGGTGAGTAGATTGCCTGAGCCCGCAGGTTCGAGACCCGCCTGGGCAACTTGGCGAGACCTCATCTCTACAATAAAATTTTAAAAATCAGCCAGGCGTGGTAGCGCATGCCTGTAATTCTGGCTACTTGGAAGGCTGAGGCGGAAGGATCGCCAGAGCCCAGCAAGTCGAGGCTGCGGTGGCTGGGAGCAGCCACTGCACTCCAGTCTGGGCGACAGAGTGAGACTCCAACTCAAAAAAAAGAAAATTAAAATCACAATGAGATATCATCAGGTAAAGAAAAAAAACATTTAAAAATCTGACAGTATCAGGTAATTGTTTTTATTTACTGTTTTGTTCAGTGAGTAAATTGGTGTCTCTAGGAAAAAATTGGCATTATCTAAAAATATAAAAAATCTGAATATCCTTTGATTTAGCATTCCCACCTCTTGATGTATATCCTAGAGACATACACATATGCAATAGAATATGTATGAGACTGTTTATTAGCATTTTTCTTAATAGTCAAAAACTTGAAGAAAAAAATGTCCATTTACAGTTGAAAAGAGAAATAAATTGTAGTAAATCTATACACTAGAATCCTGTTCAAAAATAGCCATAAAACAAAATACATTAAGTCAGAAAATTTAGGATTAATGTGATCTTAGTGATATATGATGGCTCATAATTACTCTTTCTACTTGTTTACTATTTGTCCTATTTATTTTATGCTCCTTTCCCTCTTCCTTCTCCCTCCCCGTCCACCTCCCCTTCTCTTCCCCCTTTCTGTTTTAGCCTTCTTTTTGATAAATATTTTTTTCCTGGCTGGGCTTGGTGGCTCAGCCTGTAATCCCAGCACTTTGGGAGGCTGAGGCAAGTGGATTGCCTGAGCCCACAGATTTGAGACCAGCCCAGGCAACTTGGCGAGACCTTGTCTCTACAATTAAAAAAAAAAAAAAAAAAAGAGCCAGGCATGGTAGCATGCACCTGTAGTTCAGGCTACTTGGAAGGCTGAGGCGGAATGATCACTGGAGCCCATCAGATTGACGCTGGGGTGGCAGTGAGTGTGCCACCCTATACTCCAGCCTGGGCAACAGAGTGAGACTTCAACTCAAAAAACAGACGGCTGGGCTCGGTGGCTCAGCCTGTAATCCCGCGCCTTTGGGAAGCTGAGGTGAGTGGATTGCCTGAGCCCGCGGGTTCAAGACCCGCCTGGGCAGCGAGACCTCATCTCTACAGTAAATCAAAAAATCAGCCGGGTGTGGTAGCGCGCGCCTGTAGTTCCGGCTACTCGGAAGGCTGAGGCGGAAGGATTGCCAGAGCCCAGCAGATCGAGGCTGCAGTGGTCGGGAGTGGCCACTGCACTCCAGTCTGGGCGACAAAGTGAGACTCCAACTCAAAAAAAAAAAAAAAAAAAAAAGGAACAAACAAACAAGAATCCAGTGGAAATCAGAAAACTGAAAAATACACAAACCAATAAACAATGTCCACAGATTTTTTTGATAACTCTCCCTTTAAAATGTGGAACCTAATTTTCATCTTGCACTATATTTAATAACTCACTTTTAGTGAATAGTTTATATAAAAAGTGACAATTTGAGTAGATCATAAAATACATTAGCTTCTGGCTCTCTCAGTTTGCTTATTCTGGGACACGTTGACTGCCATATCAATGAGGATATCAAACAACCAGAGTTCCACCTGGTGAGGTGTCTTGCCAATAATGGTGAATAGGCCATTTTGGAAGCAGAGCCTCTAGTCCTGGCCAAACCTTCAGATGCTGTCGTAACCTCATAAGAAACCCTGGGCCAGAACCCCACAACTCTGCTCCTCCTTGTTTGTTTGTTTGTTTGTTGTTTGTTTAGATTTGGCATCTCACTCTCTTGCCCAGACTGGAGTGCAGTGGCACCATTACGACTCACCGCAGCCTTGATCTCTTGGGCTCAGGCGATCCTTCTGCCTCAGCCTCCCAAGTAGTTGGGGCTACAAGTGTGTGCTACCATACCAGGCTAATTTTTAAATTTTTTTGTAGAGACAAGGTCTTGCCATGTTGCCCATGTTGGTGCCCATTTCTTGTGCGAAAAAATGTTTACAAAGAATCAAAGAAGGAAAGAAGAGTTACCAGCCATGGTATTATAAGAAATTTTCTATTTTGTATATGCTCCTCCCTACTCATTCTCTTTTAAGAGCCATTAATCTTGTCCAGGCATGGTGACTCACATCTGTAATCTTAGCACTTTGAGAAGCCAAGGGAAGAAGATTGCCTGAGCCCAGAGGGTCAAGACCAGCCTGGGGAACTTGGCAAGACCTCGTCTCCATATTAAAAAAAAAAATTAGCTGGGCATGGTGGTGTGTGCATATAGTTCTAGCTACATGGAAGGCTGAGGCAGAAGGATTGCCTGAGCCCAGTAGGTCAATGCTGCAGTAGCTGTGAGTGGGCGACTGCACTCCAACCCGGGAGACAGAGTGATACTCTGACTCCAACAACAACAAAGTCATTTAATCTTCCTTTTTTTTTAATTGGAGTCTCATTCTGTTGCCCAGTCTGGAGTGCAGTGGCACACTCACAGCCACTGTTGTCTCAGCCTGCTGGGCTCAGGTGATCCTTCCACCTCAGTTCAGTCTTCCAAGTAGCTGGAATTATAGGCATGCGCCACCACATCCAGCTAATTTTTTTTTTTTTTTTAAGAGACGAGGTCTCGCCAAGTTGCCCAGACTGATGTTGAACCCCCAGGCTCAGGCAGTCCTCTCCCTTTGGCCTCCCAGAGTGCTGGGATTACAGGTGTGAGCCACCATACCCAGCCCATTTAATCTTAATAACAAATATATCCCTCTTTTACAGATGAGGAAACCAAAGCAGGTAGTAAATGGCAGAGCCAGAATTTAGATCCAAACATTCTGTCTCCAGAATTCATATTCTTAGCTACTATATAATAACATTGTCTGGAGAAATTAATTACTAACTTTTTTTTTTTTTGAGTTGGAGTCTTACTCTGTCACCCAGACTTGAGTGCAGTGGCTGCTCCCGGCTACCGCAGCCTCGACCTGCTGGGCTCCGGCGATCCTTCCGCCTCAGCCGGAATTACAGGCGCGTGCTACCACGCCCAGCTGATTTTTTGATTTATTGTAGAGATGAGGTCTCACTGCCCAGGCGGGTCTCGAACCCGCGAGCTCAGGCAGTCCACTCACCTCAGCCTCCCAAAGATGCGGGATTACAGGCTGAGCCACCGAGCCTGGCTATTACTAACTTTAGACACAGATATTTTTCTCCAAGATAAAATACAAGTAAAAAGCATCTGCTAGGCACATTTAGACTACCATGAAAATGATCAGTTTCCTCAATTTTCCTTGCTGATGTGGTTCATAAAAAAAGAGCTGTCATTGGTAGTAGTCAGTTGAACAAGTTCATGAAAGTTATACATCATTAAATTGGATGCCAGTGGAATTCCAGTTAGACCATCCTTTAATTTGCAGATTTATATAGATTGCTCTGGATAAGCATTAACAGCTTTACATATACAGTTTTAAAAATAAAGTTAATTGACATACCTAAAGAATCTACATAAACAATAAGTGGATGGCCTGATGAGCCACAGTTTTCACAATGTAAGCAAATCACCAAATCAAGAAACATCAGTGGCATCCTGCTTGCCTCATGCCTTCTCTCTCAGTTGCTAATCTCCCCTCCCCACGCTGACTTAAGTAACCACCATCCTCTATTCTATCACCAAAAATTGTTTTGCTTGCTTTTCACTTTTGTTATATAAGTGGAATCATACTTAGTGAGCTCTTTTGTGTCTTGCTTCTTTTATTCCACTGTATGTGTTCTGAGATCATCCATGCTGTTGCTTAGCAGCAGTAGTTGATTCATTCTTATTGTTGTATAATGCCCATCATATGACTGTGCCACAGGTCATGGACATTTGGATTGTTTGCAGGTTGGGGAAGCTATAAATTGTGCTGCTGTTCGCATACTTTTACAAGTCTTTTGGTGAATATACATATATACAACTTTTGTTGGACATATGCCTGGAAGTGGAATTGCTAGGTTATAGTGTGTTTGTATCTTAAATAGATATTGTCGGTCAGTTTACCAAAGAAGTTTCACCAAGTTATACTCCCAGTATAAATACATGAGATTTTTGTTACTGCATTTCCTTGTCAACTCTTGGTATTATATCTCTTCATTTAGCCATACTAGTATATAGCATCACACTGTGGCTTTAATTTGTATTTCCTTTTAATAATGAAATTGAGCAAATTTTCATGTTTGCTAGCTATTTGGATGTCTTTTTTTAATGAGGTCTAACACTTTTGCTGTCTTTTCTCAAGCTTTTTGTCAGATATGTTTATAATAAATCTCTTTCTTTACCCTAAGTCTTATCACTTCCCTAATGGTGTCTTTATATGAACTGCTGTACTTAATTTCAGTGTACTTGAATTTGTTTCATAGATTCTACTTTTCTGATGAGTGCTCCATCTGTTCTATTTTTTCCATCTTTCCTTTCATATTTTTACTTTATTATTATTTATTTTTGTTAGAGACAGGGTCTGGCTCTATAGCCCAGGTTGGAGTGCAGTGGCAGGGCTCCTTGCAATTTCAGCCTCCTGGATTCAAATGATCCTCCTGCCTTGGCCTCTTGAATAGCTGGGATTACAGGTGTGTACCGCCATGCCTAGCTAAATTTTCTAATTTTTGTGGAGACAGGATCTTGCTGTGTTGCCCATGCTGATCTCAAACTCCTAGCCTGAAGCAATCCTTCCTCCTTGGCACTCCTAAAGTGCCAGAATTATAAGTGTGAGCCACTGCAGCCAGCCTCCTTCCATATTTTTAAAGCTATTAATCTAATTTTTTTAATGCCCTTGTTTTGTAATTTTAGATAAACTGTGCATCTGTTCCCGATGCTTTTCTGGTGATTTCTAGTAATTTGGTTCTGTCTTTTGGCATGCTTGGTAGTTTCTGAATTGTTGAGGCTCTGAACGATAATATCTTGCTCTAGACAAGCTTCGTTCTTTGCTTGAAAAAGTAGGGTCTGATCACCTGACCTACCTGGGGAATGGTATAACTTGAGATTTGTGGTAGTTTTGGTAAGGCTCCTCCTACCACTAGTTCACTCTGACCACTAAAACATAGCCTTCCATGGATTCCATCTGAAAGCTGACAGTTGTTTGCCAGGACTCCATTGTGGTAGGTCTCAAATGTTAATCTTGATTGCTTACATATAGTAAGACTGCCAAAATTCTCTTCTTTTTAAAGTATTTCTGTTTAGTTGCTTAGACGCCTAAGTAGCATTAATTTGAAGTACTGTAGCAGCAACTAAAGTAAAGATTAAATAAAGAATTTTGAGATGATAAGTTTTGACTGCATAATAATACATTACAGTAAATTTAATACAGTATAATAAACACTTCAGAATTATTAAAATCTTATAGTTTAACAAAATAAATACAGTTGTCAGTCTTTCATTCAATTTATGATTACTATTACTAGTAGAAATGTACAAAAGAAATTTGGCAAGTGGGAGGCTAAAAGTAGATGGAAAACCTAGTATTCATAATAAAATTTAGATCTAAATATTTTTGTTTCTTAGAAATAATGGCAGATGTCTCATTGATGAACTTAATATGAAAAAATATTGGATTAAATCTGTTTAAAAATGTGCATGGAGAACAATTGATTTCACAAGATGAAATTACTATGTAGAAAACTAATTGCTGGCTGGGCACGGTGGCTCAACCTGTAATTGCAGCACTTTGGGAGGCCAAGGCGAGAGGATTGCCTGAGCCCAGGGGTTCAAGACCAGCCTGGGCAACTTGATGAGACCTCGTCTCTACAATAAATAAAAAAATTAGCCAGGTGTGGTGATGTGTGCCTGTATTTCTTGGAAGACCGGGGTGGAAGGATCACCTAAGCCCAGCAGGTTGAGGCTGCGGTGGCCGGAAGCGTGCCACTACCCTCCAGCCTGGGAAACAGAGTGAGACTCTGACTCAAAAAAATTAAAAATAAAAATTAAAAAGAAAAAGAAAATTACCTCTGCTTATGAAGCATTAACATCCACAGGAATTGATCTTTGGTTGTAAACAAGGCAAAAATCAGTTTAGAAAAATAAAAAGAATTGTGTTCCAATACTGCTTAACAAGTGCTTCAGGATTATGATCATTTAGAGAAGGGAAATAGATGAAGTGAGCCCTACCATTGTCCCAGCTTACTGCCTGGAGACTTTTTCCTTGTCAAACAGCAAGGATGGAAAAGGGACCCCTTGTGGTCTTGCTGAGTTTAAATCAGAGATCGGAGAGTCTGAGTTGGCTAGAATTTATGGGACAGAACTAGACTAGACAAAGTTGCACAGAGAGCCCTAAAGATCTGCAGTGGGGCCTTGAATTGTTGGCAGAATATAGATGTGTGCATGCTGAGGAGAAAACTACATGAGGTTGAGGAAAGAACCATGGGAAGGAAGGCCCCATGATTCCTAGAGCTGTCATACATTTTGCTTTCCCTCTGCCCAGAAGGACTGGGAACATTTTGCTTTCCCACTGGCTAAAATGAAGAAGCCTAGTAAATAAGGACCTGCAGGTGGAGTCCACAAAGGGATATAGCTTTAGTGGGGCTAAATTAGTCCTAAAGACTACAGAAGAGCCACACAAAAAAGCTAAAAGCAAGCTTCAGAGGAGTCAAACTAATCCCAAGTAATTGAATCGCCTGCCAGAGCAAAGTCTAATAATACATTTTGAGGGAATGAAACAACATCCATTACCCAACAGCATACATTTTACAATGTTTGACATCTAATGAGAAATTACCGGACATGCAAAGTAACAAAAAAATATGACTCATTGGCAGGGAAAAGAATAAAGTGGTAGACTTAGAAATAATGTATTTGATTGACTAAGCAGATAATGACATAGAAGACCGATTGTCAACATATTCCTCATGTCAGCAGGAGAGGGAAACATGAGCAGGAGGGAAATAAAGGCCCCAAACAACCCAGACTGAACTTGTGAAAATGAAGAAGACAAGAACTAAATCAAAAATTGGAGTGCATAGCATTAACAGAGTGGTTAACTATTGATTTTTAAAAATCAACGAATTAGGAATAGAAGCTATTCAGTCTAAAGACAGGAAAAAACTGAAGAAACAGCGAACAGAGTTTCAGAAACCTGTAGAATAGTATCAAGTAGTCTAATGCATGTGTTATTGGATCATCACTAAGTCATAGGCCAAAAAAATTTCAGTGTTTGAAATATTTCTGTATTTGATGGAAACTCTAAATCCATATATTAAAAAAAAGTTAACAAATCCCAAGCAGAAGAAACCATGTAAATCATATTGTATTAGGTTGCTGAAAGTCGGTGATGAAGAAAAAAAAAATCTTAAAAGGTAGCCACAGAGAGAAAAGACACATCATATAGAAAGGAACAACAACAACAAAAAGAATGGCAGCAGACTTCTTGCTGTAAACTGTGTAAACTAAAAGCCATCTTTAAAATATCGAGAAGGAAAGAATCTCTGAGGAAAGGTAAAGAAAAATTGTCCATACTTCTACACCCAGCAAAAATATCTTTCAAAAGTAAAAAGGGGAACACAGACTTTTTTTTTTTTTTGAGTTGGAGTCTCACTCTGTCGCCCAGACTGGAGTGCAGTGGCTGCTCCCGGCCACTGCAGCCTCAACCTGCTGGGCTCCAGCGATCCTTCCGCCTCAGCTTTCCGAGTAGCCGGAATTACAAGCGCACGCTACCACGCCCGACTAATTTTTTGATTTATTGTAGAGATGAGGTCTCGCCTGCCCAGGCAGGTCTCGAACCCGCGGGCTCAAGCAATCCACTCACCTCAGCCTCCCAAAGGCACGAGATTACAGGCTGAGCCACCCAGCCTGGCTTAAAGTAAATTCTTCAGGCAAAAGGAAAATAGATCTAGTTAGCAATTTGGATCTGTGCAAAGTAACACAGAGTGTTGGAAATTGGAAATGTGTGGGTAAACAGAAAATATTTTTGCCTTTCTATATAGTGTGTGTATATATTATATATATACATACACACGTAGCATACTATTACTCTGAAGTATTTGTATGTGTAAGCAACACACAATTGGAATTTGGAATTTCAAATCAATACTATTTACAGTAACATTAGGGAATATGATATCCTTAGGGGTAAACCACAATATGTATTCAACGTAACTAAAGACCACAAAGTGTTACTGAATTAAAGGAGACCTAAATAAGTGATGAGATATGCAACTTTTATAAATCAGAAAATGTATTGTTGTTAAAATGTCACCTCACCCCAAATTGTGTATCAGTCAAAATCCCAGTAGCTTTTCTGTAGAAAGTAACTGATTAGAAAGACCAGACACAGTGGCTCACACCTATAATACCAGCCCTTTGGGAGGCCAAGGCAGCAGGATCACTTGAGGCCAGAAGTTCAAGACCAGCAACATAACAAGACCCAGTCTCTACAAAAAAAAAAGTCCTGGTGCGGTAGCTCAGCCTTCTAATTCCACCACTTTGGGAGGCCGATGCGAGAGGATTGCCTGAGCCTGGGAATTCGAGAACAGCTTGGGCAATTTGGTGAGACCTCATCTCTACAATAAATCACAAAAAAACTAGCTGGGCATGGTGGCATGCTTCTGTAGTTCCAGCTGCTTGGAAGGCTGAGGTGGAAGAATCTTGCTACTACACTATGGTCTGGGTGACAAGAGTGAGACTCCAACTCAAAAAAAAAAAGATTAAAAAAAAAATTAGCCGCCGGGCTCGGTGGCTCAGCCTGTAATCCCGCGCCTTTGGGAGGCTGAGGTGAGTGGATTGCCTGAGCCCGCGGGTTCGAGACCCGCCTGGGCAGCGAGACCTCATCTCTACAATAAATCAAAAAATCAGCCGGGCGTGGTAGCACATGCCTGTAATTCTGGGTACTCGGAAGGCGGAGGCAGAAGGATCGCCGGAGCCCAGCAGGTCGAGGCTGCGGTGGCCGAAGCGGCCACTGCACTCCAGTCTGGGCGACAGAGTGAGATTCCAACTCAAAAAAAAAAAAATTAGCCTGGTGTAGTGGCACACAACTATAGTTCCAGTTACTTGGAAAGCTGAGGACTGCTTGAGCCCAGGAATTCGAGGCAGCAGTGAGCCATGATTGTGGTCACTACACTCCAGCCTGGGTGATAGAATGAGAACCTTGACTTAGAAAAAAAAAAGTCAAACTCGTAAGAGTGGAGTCAGGATTAAAATGGCAGCAGAGAAGGCTCTTCTGGCTCAGTATATTCTATAATGGTAACTAACATCATTTACCATTATTGCTCAGTTTAGAAAATGGTAAATATTACTTCTATAGAGATACAATAACGAGTTGTGGCAGTTACAGCTTTCTTTTTTAGTTTCCTATATTTAAGAGTCAAAGGGTCATTATGGGTTTCTTACAGTTTTGTTTTTTTTTAATGAAGGCTTATATGATCAAGTTTTGTACATTTATATCTATTGTATATTTATATATTATATCTGGATTCATTGTGAATAGATCGCTACTACATTTTATGGGTCTGTTATTGGATTTTCTTTTTTTGTGTGTATGTGTTACTGGATTTTCATAAGCTTTTGGTCATATCATTTGAGTTAATAATAAATGAGGCTTGGGGAATATTTTATTTTATCATCTCTTTTTCACCACAATTGTTCAATTAAAGCATGTTTTGAAATGTTAAGTTAGAGGAATTCTAGCCACTAATTGCATGTTTAAGCCTGATAATGCATGTTTAGTTTATTTTTGTTTTTGATTTTTTTATCATTTTAGTAACAATGATGATGTTATGTTGATTTCTGTGGAAAGTCCTAACTTGACAACTCCAATTACCTCAAATCCAACAGGTATCTTAAATTGATTAGAATATGATATATCAAATTAGAAAGTCTTAAATCAGTGTTCAAGATAAAGAATTGAATTATATCTTCTAACAAAAATTTTAAATCTACTTTCAGAATTGTTCTAATTTATATCATGATTAATATTACCTTAATATAGTTGGCATTTATTTTTAACCTTATGCTTTATCAATTTATGGCCTTCTGTTTTTTTACTGTGTTTATTTAATGACTTTGCAAATTGTAAAACTACTTAACTTTTATGTATATTATTTTTAATTGTCCTGGCCTTTTGTTGATGGTTGTCATGGTTTGTTTTTTGTGTCTTTTTGTTTTATTTATTAAATTATCTCATAGTCACTTTAGATTGAAAGCTTGTCTAATAGTTTATTATCATTGACTTTTTTAACTTTTGGCAGTTTTTTTTATCATGCTTTGGTTGCTTTTTAGAGTTTGTGTCTTGTTACACGTAAGTAAAAATCTTTAACCTTTGATTTCCAATGGTAACTCTTTTGTCTCTTAAAATAATCTTGTTTGGTCCAAATTTTGTTGTTGTTGTTTTTTTGAGTTGGAGTCTCACTCTGTCGCCCAGACTGGAGTGCAGTGGCCGCTCCCGGCCACCGCAGCCTCGACCTGCTGGGGTCCGGCGATCCTTCCGCCTCAGCCTTCCAAGTAGCTGGAACTACAGGCGTGCACTACCACACCCGGCTGATTTTTGATTTATTGTAGAGATGAGGTCTTGCCAAGTTGCCCAGGCGGGTCTTGAACCCGCGGGCTCAGGCAATCCACTCACCTCAGCTCCCCAAGGCGCGGGATTACAGACTGAGCCACCGAGCCCGGCTCCCAAAATTAGTCTTCCAAAATTTTCCATTTTCATTTTTTTAACTGTATTACAGTATTTGCATCCTGATTTCAGAAGGCTTTGCTCTCACTTATACAGTTACTTAATTGTCCTCATAGTTTGGAGCTGTTAAGACTGAATCAGAGCTACAAAGGGACTGGGTGTGGTGGCTCACATCTGTAATCCCAACACTTTGGGAGGACTCAGCAGGAGAATTCCTTGAGCCTAGTAGTTCAAGACCAATCTAGGCAACACAGTGAGACCTCACCTCTACAAAATGTTTAAAAAGTAACTGGGTGTGGTAGGGTGTGCCTATAGTCCCAACTACTGGGTAGGCTGAGGCAGAAGAATCACTTGAGCCCAGGAGATCAAGGCTGTGTGAGCCATGATTGTGCCACTGCACTCCATCCTGGGCAACAGAGTGAGACCCTGACTTTAGGAAAAAAAAAAAAAAGAATTACAGAGGATGTTAAGGATTTATCTGAGGATACCTGCTGGTTCCTGGGAGACATCTCAGGAAGTTTATTATAAAGAATTTAAATGTGGGCATTTCCAGTTGTATTTTCTCAAATGCAAATTTCCAAGTGTATTTTCCTAAATGCAAATTTATACATAGAATTTCAAAAAGAGATATTAATATAGTTATAAAGTTATAGAAAGAACAATTATTGAAGCCCCAAATTACTTTTTAAAAATAAACTGAGCCAGGCTTGGTGGCTCAGCCTGTAATCCCGCGCCTTTGGGAGGCTGAGGTGAGTGGATTGCCTGAGCCCGCGGGCTCGAGACCCGCCTGGGCAGCAAGACCTCATCTCTACAATAAATCAAAAAATCAGCCGGGTGTGGTAGCGCATGCCTGTAATTCCGGCTACTTGGAAGGCTGAGGCGGAAGGATTGCCGGAGCCCAGCAGGTCGAGGCTGCGGTGGCCGGGAGCGGCCACTGCACTCCAGTCTGGGTGACAGAGTGAGACTCCCACTCAAAAATAAAAATAAAAAAATAAAAAAATAAACTGGCTTGTCAATCTTCAGGATAAAGTCAATTGAGTTGTTTTATGATTATATAATTAACAATTAATTAGTATCCCCATTATTACTGTGTTTCAGCATTCATATATTCCAAATTGTATACATATGTAGTAGTTTAATAAATGTCGAGTGTACTCATATTTTAATAATTCCTTTCAGATATTAGAAAAATTACATCAGAAAATTCTAACAACTCACCTAATGCTGAAAATGAAGTTATGGTGGGTAATAAACTGTCTCCGAATATTGTTTATTCAAATATTTTAGTTCTAGGAACTTCAGTTTTTGCTGCATGTTGGATGACTTAATTTTGTTGTTCATTCTTTGGGAGATTCATTCTCTGAGAAATAAATGTCTGACTAGTTAGCCTAACCAGGTTCCAGTTCTGTTTATTCATTGAAAAGCAGATAGTTAATGACAAACATGTTTTACAACCATATTCATATACCAGATTCATTAAAAGGGTTAGCTTAGTCATATTCTCAGAAACTATGTAATATTTTATAAGAGCTTTTCATAGCAGAGTTAAATTAAATCATAAGTGACTTAGAGAATGTTTAGTCTCTAATTTCCAGAGATTTAATTTTAAATGGTAATTTAAAACTGTGTTTTCTTTTTTTAAAACATTTTCAGCTGTTGAGGCAAAGGCTTATTTATTTTTAACAATTTTTCAGGTTGTACAGAAGAAACTTGATTCTGTAATTGATTTGACCAAAGAAGGTCTATCCATCTGCAATACAGGTAAATGGTTTTTTAAACTTTTTCTTTAAAAAAAAGGGTAACCATTCAAATCACACTAGACCCACTTAGGAAGTTTGTTGAGTGTGTTAGTGTGCACATGTTTATAGCTCTATACAGTTGTAGCACGTGCAAATTTGTGTAACTGCCACCATGAAGTACAGAACTGTTTTGTCACCACAAATCTCCCTCATGCTGCCTCTTTGTTAGCCATACCTAATTCCTGCCCCTAATCCCTAACCTACAGCAACCACTAATCTGTTGTTCACCTCTAAAATTACATTATTTCACAAATGTTATGTATGTATCCTTTTGAGATTGCTTTCTTTCAGTCAGCCTAATTTTCTTAAGGGTCATCCACATTGTTGTTATGCATCAGTGTGTTCCTTTTTATTGCCAAGAGTAGCCCATGGTGTGGATGCATCATAATTTGCTTATCCATTCACCCGTTATACAGCATCTGGGTTGTTGGGGACTGTTATAAATCTCTTTTCTTCCTGTGGCACACACTTTTTTCCCTAAACATAACAACAGCAGCTGAGAAGATGCACACAGAAGCAGAAACTGGGGCATGACATGAAAACATAAAGGGAGAGTGACAACACTGTCCTTTAGATTTAAGTAAAATACATTAGATTAAAATGGCTATTAGTGACCTAACCAAGGTGACTCCATTGTATAGTATTTCTTCCATCTTGTCTCCATGTAACTACCCTAACTGTTTCAATAAACAGTACGCCACATCTTGTTAGCAGAACTCCAGGGACTTTCCAGTCACTGGCTGTGCCTGGAACATAAAGTTAATAAACAAAACTCCCTAACAGTCAAAAGTTCTCATTTTGGTCGCTAAATTGCAAATTTATTGTTCCTAAGTTGCAATGTATCCTTGCAGTTTTTGTCTTCTATCTGAATTTTCTCAAACTTTGTAGATCATGGCATGGATATGGAGAGTAGCAAAAGTATACTGTCGGGGACCAGCCCCGACCGAGGGTGGGTAAGGACCGCAACGGAGAATCCAGATGGCGAGAAGAGACCACTCAGAGGCAGTTTCTTCTGGGAACAGCCTGATCAGGACTGAAGCCAAATTTTATTCGGACTCCTTCCAACTTATATACCATTTTTCATACCCTCCAGCAGTGTGATAATCACTTGCTGGGAGCGTACAAACTTCATGATGTATATTGCGATTTACAAACTATGCATCACAAGACCATCACGAGACTTGCAAGCTCCAAGCAGGCGTGCCTTACAAATCTCACATCAAGGTCACAGGTGCACAAATACAGTTCGTTTAAAAGTGTCTTCCATAGTGTTCAACAAATCATTCATATTATACTCTTTGTTCTAAACCCTGATTAATACAAAAACTTTCTTAGTTAACTCTAGGTTCAATCCAAGTTCACTGACTCCTAATATTTTTTAACGATTGAATTTATCAACTTAACACTGTACTATAATCTATTAGTTTACCTAAATGACTTAATTTTTATTTATTCCATTAACCTATTACGATTCAACATAGTGGCCTGTAATTCTACAACAATTAATTCATGATCTAGTGTTTGGGCTTTAATACTATGCTATATCTCATTAAGCTAATACCTTATCATCAAATCTTATAATTATCATTGACGTATGATTTTAGAATCATAACACTATAATTCTCATTCTATTTTAATAAAACTACGACTTTAACCCAAAACTTAAATCTTTTTTCCTAGTATATTAATACATGACTACGTGTAAAATTTCCTATTGTCATTTTAGAAGCAAAAACTACAGCGTTGGGAAAGTTTCAGTATACTAATCAAAGGATCTTAAAATTGGCCTACAGGAACAGGAACTAAAGTCATAATCTGAGAAAAGGAAACTTAAAAAGCTTAAACAAAACCTAAAAGTTTTCTACGAATGCTTACTACTGTTTAAATCTTTCCGATGGAAATTATATCGTCTTAAATGAATGTTTTATCCGAACAAGTCTATTCTAAAAATCAAATAGTGTCTGTCACACTCTTGGATAATGGACTGCGCAGTTACTATGGAAATGGCCACGGGCTGAAGCAAACAGTTTCAGCATGTAACGAAACTAGAAAAACGTCCTGAAGAAAAACGCCCTGCCCGGCTAAAAGGCAGGGCAATAAAACTATTATAATTTAGTTTCTAATCTTAATCCTAGGAGGAACTACCTTTGGGAACAAGAGCTGAAGAAAAACGCCCTGCCCGGCTAAAAGGCGGGGCAATAAAACTATTATGATAATTTAGTTTCTAATCCTAATCCTAGGAGGAACTGCCTTTGGGAACAAGAGCTGACTCACCAGTCTACCAGGAATAGAAGTTAAAAAATATCTAGAAAGAAGTAAGATTTAGAAAGGACAAGGTCATTCTGCTGTATAACCTTTCATCAGGTGTATAGAGATTTTACTTATAAGTTTTACTGCCATGTATGCACGCTGGTCACCAATCACACGCCAATATTATAGGTATAACTGATATCCTATGTCAGAGGCGATCTTCCAGATGGGCCTTTATAGGCCTCAGCCATGTAGCTATAGATGTTGGCTCCCAACAGTATACCTACTGTCTGTAAAGATATTTACCCCTTTTCCTGTTCCCCAGCACAGAGCTTGGGTTAAAGCAATTGGCTCAGGCTTTTGCGCAGATGTGCCATTAGGCAAGGACTGTGACCAGATTATGTCATGTGCTGTGGTTACCTCCGCACCAGCTTTGCAGACTCCCTTTATTATCAGACTGCTGCCATCCATGAACAGGTTGGCATTAGCCTGGTCTAGGGGAATGTCCCGAAGATTGGGACAACTGGCTTGAGAGACATTCAGTGCATCCTCACAATTATGAACTGGCATTTCCGGATTATCATCAGGCATTCGAGTGGCCAGATTGAGGCTCTGAGTAGGAGAGAAAGTTAGTCTAGGCTGGTCAAGTAGGAGGCTTTGATATTGAATGATACAAGTGTTTGACATCCAGCGGCCAGTGGCTTCCTGAAGTAGGACTTCTACAGCATGGGTAACAGTTAGGGTTAGGTTTTGACCAAAAGTCAGTTCATCTGCCTCCTTAACTAGTATAGCTGTAGCAGCAACAGCTTGAAGACAGGATGACCAGCCAGAGGCCACTGGATTCAGCATTTTTGACAAGTAAGCCACAGGTCCCCTCCTGGGTCCTAAGGTCTGGATAGGAACCCCCCTTGCAATTCTCCACTGTTCATGAATAAACAAGTGGAAAGCCGGACTTGGTGGCTCAGCCTGTGATCCCCTTTAGGAGGCCGAGGTGAGTGGATTGCCTGAGCCTGTGGGATCGAGACCCGCCTGGGCGACTTGGGTGACCTCATCTCTACAATAAATCAAAAAATTAGCTGGGCGTGGTAGCACACGCCTGTAGTTCCGGCTACTTGGAAGGCTGAGACGGAAGGATTGCTGGAGCCCAGCAGGTTGAGGCTGCAGTGGCCGGGAGCGGCCACTGCACTCCAGTCTGGGCAACAGAGTGAGACTCCAACTAAAAAAAAAAAAAAAACAACAAAAAAAAAACAAGTGGAAAGGCTTGGTATCATCTAGGAGGGCTAAAGCTGGGGCTTGGGTAAGAGCCATTTTTTAATTGTTGGAACGTTCGTTCCTCAGTGGCAGTCCATATCAAGGGTTGATTCCCTGCTGTGGCTGAATATAGGGGCTTCGCAGTCTCAGCAAATCCCAGGATCCATAACCAACAGTACCCTGCCGCCCCCAGGAGTTCCTCTAATTGTTTTTTTGAGGTTGGGGTGGGGGTTCAAAGAATGGCTTCCTTCTGGATGGTGGTTAAGGTTCACTTACCCTTTTTCAACTGATATCCTAAATAGGAGACCTCAACTAAGCAGAATTGTGCCTTGTTAGCTGATACATGGTAGCCCAGGTCCGGGAGAAGTTGCAACAAAGCCTTGGTACCTTTTATTTATTTATTTATTTATTTATTTATTTATTTATTTGAGTTGGAATCTCACTCTGTCACCCAGACTGGAGTGCAGTGGCTACTCCTGGCCACCACAGCCTCAACCTGCTGGGCTCTGGTGATCCTTCCACCTCAGCCTTCCAAGTAGCTGGAACTACAGGTGCGTGCTACCACACCCAGCTAATTTTTTGATTTATTGCAGAGATGAGGTCTCGCCAAGTTGCCCAGGCAGGTCTCAAACCTGCGGGCTCAGGCAGTCCACTCACCTCAGCCTCCCAAAGGTGTGGGATTACAAGCTGAGCCACCGAGCCCGGCTGCCTTGGTACCTTTTAAGCAAGTGTCCAAGTCTGCTGTTGCAAGCAAGAGATCATCTACGTACTAGAGTAAATTACATTCAGGGTGTAAGGCACAGAACCCTGATAAGTCCTGTTGCAGGGCTTCCCCAAAAAGAGTCGGGGAGTTTTTGAATCCCTGTGGCAACCAGGTCCACATCAGATGACTGGTATCCCCCGAATTGGGATCTGTCCATTCAAAGGCAAAAATGGGTTGACTGATGGGGTACAAGGGAATGGATAAAAATGCATCCTTCAGGTCTAAAACAGTAAACCTGGTGTTGAGGGGGAAATAAGCTGAGTAACGTGTAAGGGTTGGGAACAGTAGGATGGATTGTTTCAACCCACTTATTAACCTCCTTCAAGTACTGGATTGGTCGGTAGTCAGAGATCCGGTTTTTGAACTAGTGAGAAAAGAGTGTTCCATGCCGATTGACACGGTGTTAGTATATTAGCCTTTGAAAGTCTTTTGATAGGAGGAGCAATTCCCCTTTGAGCCTGCAAACTCATAGGATACTAATGTACTCTCACCAGAGTGGCTGATGCCAGTAGACTTACCACAACCAGGGGGTGATGTGCCAATCCTGGTGGATTTGTCTCTGCCCAGACCAAAGGATATTCTTGCTGTAGCTTCTGGAGCAAACTTGACGAGGCATTCTCAGTGGAGGAGTTAGAAGTTAGAAGGTACTCTTTAGAAAGTAGAACAGGTAGAAGCATTTGATAGGCAGTGGTAACAAGCATTTCAGTTTTGTCAGGTGAAAACACAATGGTTGCTCTTAGCTTTTGAAGCAAATCCCGGCCCATGATGGGATATGGGCGGTCAGGGGCTATTAAGAACGAGTGAGTAACCCATTTTTGGCCTAAGTCAATGGTCCGATCAGAAGTGAACTTGCAGTTTGTAATTGCACCCATTGCCCTTGAACAGAAATTTGCTTTTTTGGACATGAGTCCTAATGGTGACTTTAGGACTGAAAACTCCACCCCGCTATCTACTAAGAGTTGGACCAGGTGGCCCACGATAGCTGCACTTACCGTGGGCTCTTGGAGGCCTAAGGAAAAAGAGCCCTGGCCTCTTTAGTCAGAGTTATTTTCAGCCTCCCCAGCAGCAGGCAAAACAAGGACTGGCTTAGGGTTGTCTACTTTTGGGTGACAGGGACAATCCTTTTTCCAACGACTAAATTCTTTGCAATATGCACATTGATCCTTAGCCAGTGGCGAACGTCCAGTCCCCTTTTGTCCTTTTCTAGTCTCCCCTTTTTTTGGTGTGACGATCTTGAGTCAGATCAGGAGACTTGGAAGGCAGTTACCCTTGGAGGGCCTGGTGTTTGGCCATCTTCATCTGCCTCCTACGCTGCCTGCTTTTGTTTTTCAGCATCACAGTCATTAAAAACCTTTTGGGCTACTTCGAGCAGCTGGGAGATATTCATTCCTGTGAAACCTTCAAGCTTTTGTAATTTTTTTCGGATGTCAGGGGCTGCCTGAGCCACAAAAGCCAAATTGATAGCCCGAGCATTTTTGGGTGCCAAGGAGTCAAACAGGGTATAGGTACAGAACACCTCTTGAAGATGCTTGAAAAATCCCCCTGGCAAATTCCTTAGGACCCTGAAGGATCTCGGTAGTTTTTGAAAGATTGATAGGTTTCTGGGCTGCTCCCCTCAAACCAGCTAATAGATTTGGGTGATAGGTATCCAATGCCCTGGACCCTGCCATGCAGGCCAGAAAGCCATTGGGAAGCAGGTGCACTCTCTTCTGAAGAGAGGAGAGAACACTTGGCTCACAAATGGTGGCCACTTATCGAGGCCTGCAAATCTGCTAAACTACCTGGCACTGGCTCACCATCACCCCAACAACCCCCCAGGTAAATATTAGGGCACTGAAACCCAAATTAATTTCTTAATTTAACACAGGTGTTAGCCTTTTGGTCCTGGCCATCCATGTTAAAATCATATAGTCCTAGCCGGGCTCGGTGGCTCAGCCTGTAATTCCAGTGCTCTGGGAGGCTGAGATGAGTGGATGGCCTGAGCCCGCGGGTTCGAGACCCGCCTGGGCAACTTGGCGAGACCTCATCTCTACAATAAATTAAAAAATTAGCCAGGCATGGTATTGCGCGCCTGTAGTTCCAGCTACTTGGAAGGTTGAGGTGGAAAGATCACAGGTCGAGGCTGCGGTGGCCGTGAGCGTACCACTGTACTCCAGCCTGGTTGACAAGAGTGAGACTCCAACTCAAAAAAAGAAAAAGACAACGAAGAACACACGAGATGAATAGAGGACAAGAGACAAAATGGTAGATTTAAACCCAGCCACACTGATCATAACTGTAAATGGCTTAAACACTCCATGAACAAGCAGACGTTGTCAGAACGGATAACAAAACAGGACTCAACTGTATGGTTAACTGGAAGAGATGCCCTTTAAAAGGATGTAAACATTAACTGGGTTGGAGTGAAAGTCCTAGTTTGTCCCTTTTTTTTTTTTTTTGAGTTGGAGTCTCACTCTGTCGCCCAGACTGGAGTGCAGTGGCCGCTCCTGGCCACCGCAGCCTCGACCTGCTGGGCTCCTGCGATCCTTCCGCCTCAGCCTTCCAAGTAGCTGGAACTACAGTCGCGCGCTACCACGCCCGGCTGATTTTGTGATTTGTTGTAGAGATGAGGTCTCATCAAGTTGCCCAGGCGGGTCTCGAACCCGCGGGCTCAGGCAATCCACTCACCTCGGCCTCCCAAAGTGCTGGGATTACAGGCTGAGCCACCGAGCCCGGCCTTAGTTTGTCCCTTTTTTAAAAAAAATTCATGATCACTCTGATATCAAAGCCAGGAAAAAACACAAGGTTTGTCTCTTCTTATCATCATAAAGTTGAGTTTCTGCCTTAGCCTGTTTTAATTTGCAAAGTGCTTGTTGTCTTATTGCCTTGAAAGAAGGAATGTTACTTAAGGGAAATTATATTTGTTAGGAGCTTTTTATTTTAAACAAACTGTGAACTTGTAAAGTTAAAGGGGCCAGGCTCGGTGGCTCAGCCTATAATCCCAGCACTCTGGGAGGCCGAGGAAAGTGGATTGCCTGAGCAATCCACAGGTTTGAGACCAGTCCAGACAACTTGGTGAGACCTCGTCTCTACAATAAATAAAAAATTAGCCGGGTGTGGTAGCACATGCCTGTAACTCTGGCTACTTGAAAGGCTGAGGCAGAAGGATTGCTGGAGCCCAGCAGGTCAACGCTGAGGTGGCCATGAGTGTGCCACTGCACTCCAGCCTGGGCGACAAGAGTGAAACTCCAACTCAAAAAAAAAACAAACAAAAAAACAGGCCGGCCTTGGTGGCCCAGCCTGTAATCCCAGCGCTTTGGGAGGCCGAGGTGAGTGGATTGCCCGAGCCCGCGGGTTTGAGACCTACCTGGGCAACTTGGCGAGACCTCATCTCTACAATAAATCAAAAATCAGCCGGGCGTGGTAATGCACGCCTGTAGTTCCAGCTAGTTGGAAGGCTGAGGCGGAAGGATCGCCGGAGCCCAGCAGGTCGAGGCTGCGGTGACTGGAAGCGGCCAGTGCACTCCAGTCTGGCCGACAGAGTGAGACTCCAACTCAAAAAAAACAAACAACAGCCGGGCTCGGTGGCTCAGCCTGTAATCCCGTGCCTTTGGGAGGCTGAGGTGAGTGGATTGCCTGGGCCCGCGGGTTCGAGACCCGCCTGGGCAGCGAGACCTCATCTCTACAATAAAAAATCAAAAAATCAGCCGGGCGTGGTAGCGCATGCCTGTAATTCCTGCTACTTGGAAGGTTGAGGCAGAAGGATCACCGGAGCCCAGGAGGCGAGGCTGTGGTGGCCGGAAGCAGCCACGGCACTCCAGTCTGGGTGACCGAGTGAGACTCCAACTCAAAAAAATATATATTACGAGGTTTCGAGTTAAAACCATAAAGTCATTACTACATTTAGAAAGATTTTTTGATTAGTAAAAAAGTGACTAATAATGTAACTTTGAAAAACAATACAGAATCTTGTTCATCCTTGTCAGTCAAAAGAAAAATATAAGTGAAAAAAATGTCTTTTTTTAGTCATAAAGTATATTAAATAAATAGTTATATTGCTATATAATTTTTGTGGTTTTTTTTGTGAGCTAGAGTCTCACTCCATTGCCCAGGCTGGAGTGCAGTGGCATGCTTACGGTCACCTCACTGTCGACCTGCTGGGCTTAGGTGACCCTTCCGCCTCAGCCTTCCAAGTGACTGGAACTATAGGCATGCGCTACCACACCTGGATAATTTTTTGATTTATTGTAGAGACAAGGTCTCATCATGTTGCCCAGGCTGGTCTCGAACCCATGGGCTCATAATAAAGTTATATTGCTAGACAAACAATGGATCTGAAGTAGTTTTTACTGCCAATTTGATATGATTTAAGTTCTAGGATTTTTAGCTATCCAGCAGCAGTGAGGCTCCAACTCAAAAAAACAAATAAGTGTATCTTCATGTTTCACAGTTTTGTAATCTTAGTTCATATTTAATCACCACCCCAGGTGTAAACTATTTGCTTAAAGGGTATGGGATTGAGTAATGCAGATAAATTTTACTTCATCAACTGTGTGTTGTTCACAGAAAACCCAGTATGCATCCTGGAGTCACCTTCAAAAGCTGTTTTAAACTCAAAAGAAGCAACCCCAGTGGCACAAAATGAAGTTCAGGTACTGATATGAAGTGCTCTGTAAGGGACATTCATTCCAAATTGAATGGAAATTACCTGTTAACTCCTGAAAAAATGTGCTCTTAAAAATGTGCTATTGTGAATCTACTTATGTACACAAAATTATTCAGTTGAATTTTACAGAAGGTACAGAAATTAAAACAAATACTTTTTTTCATCCAACAGATTGGAAAAGCTTTTTTTTGTTTTTAGTCAAGGGTCTCACTCTGATGCCCAGGCTGGAGTGCAGTGGCATAATCATGGCTACCGCGACCTCAAGCTGCTGGGCTCAGGCAATCCTTCTGCAGCAGTCTCCTGCGTGCACCACCATGCCTGGCTGATTTTTTTATTTGTTATAGAGACATGGTCTTGCCATGTTGCCCAGGCTCTTCTCGAACTCCTGGGCTCAGGTCGTTCTCTTGTGTCAGCCTTCCAAGGTGTTGAGATTATAGGCATGAGCCACCCTTCCTGGCCTAGTTTTTGTTTTAAAAGCAATAGGCAGCTGGGCTTGGTGGCTCAGCCTGTAATCCCGTGCCTTTGGGAGACTGAGGTGAGTAGATTGCCTGAGCCCGCGGGTTCAAGACTCGCCTGGGCAACTTGGTGAGACCTCATCTCTACAATAAATCAAAAAATTAACCAGACATGGTAGCGTGCACCTGTAGTTCCAGCTACTCGGAAGGCTGAGGCGGAAGGATCGCCGGAGCCCAGCAGGTCGAGGCTGCAGTGGCCGGGAGCGGCCACTGCACTCCAGTCTGGGCGACAGAGTGAGACTCCAACTCAAAAAAAAAAAAGCAGTAGGCATTGTTGATGAGGGTGGAGGAAATGGGTGCTCTCATACACTGATAGTTTTCGTGTAAGTTAGTACAGTGTTTGAGAACAGAATTTCAAAATGAGATGGAACACTGATCCAGAATGTCTGAAACCTTAACCCATTGTGCATCACTGCAGAAATCTTAACTCCATTAAGAGGTTTATGCTTAAAAGACCGGAATGGGAAATATATATTTGCACAACTGCAGTTGACCACTGTAAATAATACTCCTCACCAAACCAGCTTGCTAAACTTTCTGTACAAATGTGCTTCTAGGTTCTTGAGTCCTTGGATGACCTGCCACCTCTCCCAGAGCCACCATCACCACTACCTGAACTGACAGACAAAGTTCGAGACACACTTCCTC
>JAPVLO010000462.1:1132500-1445000 GCA_027257055.1 Cephalopachus bancanus | reverse complement strand
GAGCTTAGAAGACTGGCCCAAGGTCATAGAGATCCAGGGGAAAATTACCATCAGGATTCAAACTCAGCTCTGTGGTTCCCAGGTTCATGCTGTGTACACCATGCTCTGCTGCCTGTGGGAACTGGGCTGAAGAACAGGAAGGGTTCACTGTCTTTGTCTTGTGACTCCAGACTAAAATCCCAGACATCTGGGCTTGGTGGCTCAGCCTGTAATCCCATGCTTTGGGAGGCTGAGGTGAGTGGATTGCCTGAGCCCGTGGGTTCGAGACCTGCCTGGGCAACTTGGCGAGACCTCATCTCCACAATAAATCACAAATTAGCTGGGTGTGGTAGCGCGTGCCTGTAATTCTGGCTACTCTTGGAAGGCTGAGGCGGAAGGATCGCTGGAGCCCAGAAGGTCGATGCTGTGGTGGACGGGAGCGGCCACTACACTCTAGTCTGGGTGACAGAGTGAGACTCCAACTCAAAAAATAAAATAAAATCCCAGACACACATGTCTGCAAAGTGAGTTGGGGAAACAAACCTCTGACATTTCTGGTCTTCCATGAGAAAGGTGACCTCTGCTACCTTTGAATCCCAAGGTGGGTATGGTGACTGGAATGCGTCCCTCTAGCTAAGCTAGAACTACACTTCCCAGGATTTCCTTCCCCTGCGGGTTCAAGGTTAGCCCTGACAGCAAAACATTTCCTGAGACTGGAAAGCAGACGTAAAATGTACGTTGTGAAGGTCGGCGCAAGATGTCAGAGCAAGGCAACTTCTGTGTGTGTTGCTGATCTGCAGCTCATGGCCTGCAGCTCCTGCAGGGCACAAACAGGTGACATGGCACAGGTGGGTGCTGCTGTGTACCTTGCCCACAGCCATGATTCCCATGGCTTCAAGGTCAGAATGGTGACATGGGTTTCAGTGTGTACTTGCTCCTGCCCACGCCCAGTCTTCCTCCCCAACACCTGCCTGGCTGACTTGTGGGGACTCCAGGCTCCACAGAGAAGCAGGGTACAGGTTGCAAGGCCTTCCCCACCAGTGCTCCACCTGGGCCCATGGAAATCCTGCTTAGTCACATGGATGGTTCCATCCTGAGACAGGGACACAGGACACAGAAAGGGCAACCTTGCTGTGGAGAGCAGAGCAGGGCGGTCGCTCCCTGGACATCCTGGAGAGCAGGTATCTCCCTCATTGTGTGCTGGAATGTCGACTTCACCGATGAACATTGGAGTCTGAAAGTCAATTCCAATGCTTACAGGCTGACTTGAGCAACTCCCTTCATGCCGCGGAGCCTCCCTTTCCTTAATGTGCAAAAAGTCGACAGTACTGACCTACGTGTTGTAATAACTCCCTTCCCTCCCTTCTTTCCTCCCCAGCCCTCCTGCCCCTCCTCCTCTTTCTCCCTTTCTCCTTCCATGTTTAACTGGTTCTTCTTGCACACGAGACTAAGAATACACTGACAGATACAGTAACCAGTGTAAGGAATTAATGAGTGAGTGTAGCAAATTCTTAGAATTTGATGTTCCCTTCATTCCTTTTTGGATATGTTAGGTTTCCCTGTACCAGAAGCAGGGGGTGGTCACAGCTCCCAGTTCTCCACCTCCTCCATGTTCCTCAATGCGGCTTCCTGGGAGGTGGTCCATGGAACAGCTGGATACAACCTACTTGACTCTGTCCAGTGACCCCCACACACACCCTGCATGGACTGGGCAGATATGCCACAGTGCACCTCTCAGTGACAGCATGACCCCCATGGAACTCATGCCTGCTTGCTCCAAACCCAGCAATTCGAACTTCCTGTGGGAAACCTGCTTGGGTAACACACACACACTCTCTTTCTGTTTCTCTCTTTCTGTTTCTGTCTCTCTTTCTGTCTCGTCTTTGTCTCTTTCTGTCTCTCTGTCTCTGTCTCTCTATTTCTCTCTCTCTCTCTCTGTCTCTGTCTGTTTCTCTCTGTCTCTATCTCTCTCTCCACCCTGCCCCTGGACTTCACACCAGCCCTTGTGGTCACTGCTTTTCCCTCGTGGATCTGTGAGTGATAAACTGCTTCTGTTATTTCATGGTTTTCCCTGTGCTGCCTCCTCTGTGTCTCGCCTGATCCACAACCCAAACTGAACTCTTCTTCTGGTCAGGGCTCTCCTAGATAGTGGCTCTCTTGGTAGGAATAAGCTCAACACAGGTCAGACATGAGCCACAAGGGTGCCAGCCATATAAACAAGTTTTCTATGAGAGGGATGCCTGGTCACAGGCATTAGGCCATCTTCTAGGATAAGCAAGCATCCCGTGAAGGGCAGCTGTCACCACCCACAATCACCTCCCTTGGAGCCCAGCCAGGCAGGACTAGAGTTTATCACCCCTCTCCAGAGTCAGATCTCAAAACCAATTAGGGAAAAATCACTATGAGATAATGTAAAACACCTAGGACAAAGCAAGTCCTTATGGGGGAGGGGAGGGAGGGAATTAGGACTTTGTTTCCTGCTTATTTACGGGATAAGAGGGTCAACAGGAGATGGCATGTCACTCTGAGGTGGCCTTGGAGATAGAAAATTACCTTTTAAAAAAAATCACACTATGTGAACATATTCCCAGTAGAAAGCTATAAAAACAGCAGTAAGAAAACCCAAAGTCTTAGCCAGACGTGGTGGTTCATGCTTGTAATCCCAGCACTTTAGGAGGGGGAGGCGAGAGGATTGCCTGAGTCCAGGGGTTCCAGACCAGCCTGGGCAATTTGGTGTGACCTTGTCTGTACAATAAATCAAAAAATAAGCCAGGCATGGAGGCACGCATCTGTGGTTCCAGCTATTTGGAAGGCTGAGGCAGAAAGATCGCCTGAGCCCAGCAGGTCGAGGATGCAGTAGATGAGAGCATGCCACTGCACTCCAACCTGGATGATAGAGTGAGATTCCAATTCAAAAAAAAGAAAGAAGGAAGGAAAAGAAAATCCAAAGTCTTTTTTTAGCACCACTCATTCCTGAAACAATCTCCCAGCTGAAGAGGTTATCCCTCTAGGGTGGGTATGTTTCTGACGGGGTGCAGAGAATTTCACCTGCAAATGTGGAATTTTTGTCTCAAGGTTTCTCCCAAGCTGCATCCTCACCCTGTTAAAATTATCTATTGCAGGACAGGAGAGGAAGAACTATCCTACAAATAGTACTTGTCTCTCAGGTTCACTCAGCATCCAAGGAGAACTATTTGCAAGTCATTCATTCCCCCAGCCATCTGTGGTTCCTCAATAGAATTCCTCTTTTCCCCTGGATAACCTGTTTTACCCAAATGCAAAGCCCCATTCCTTCTATAGCCTCGAGATAGTATTTAAGTTTCTGTAACTCATGGGAAGGTGGCTCTTTATCCTGAAGGCTTGCATATGCACATTTTAAGTAAAATGCGGGTGCCTTTTCTCCCATCAATCAGTCTTGCCTCATGCCAGTGATTTTCCAGCAAACTTTTAAGGGGGCCAACGGCCATCGCCCCCATGTTTCTTTCTAGATTTTCAATGCACTTGGGCTCCAACAAATTACTCTCAAGGTCTTGCAGCAGGAAAAATAGAGAGATCGTGACACCGAGACTATTATAGGAAGTGGCACTTTATTACGCTGGCTAGCACAGTGGGCCCGAGAATTTCATGCATCCAAATCAAGCTCGAGCACCCCAGAACAGGAGACGTGGGGTCTTATACCCTCGTTTAGGTAAGGGAGGGGGGTCATGTTGAGTGATTACATACTTCCTTTGGAATCTTACAAGGTTTTACTCAGCAAAATCAGATTTTTCAAAGAACAAATGGTTTCCAGGAACTGCAGGCTTGTAAACTGTCAACTTCAGAACGGGGGTTTTTGGATAAGTCTGTGAATTAGCCACGCTTTTTGCACATCCATTAAATGGCTAGTCTTTGGGCCATTTGGCCTTTCCCAAACAAAACCTGCCTGGTGCCTGTGCCTGGGCGGGTCTTTAAAGTTGCAACTTGCCTTTCAAAGGGAAATATCTTTAACTGCTATCAACTCCTTTAGTGATTGCCATGAGGCCAACCGCTGATCCTGAACCAGCTACATGTTTCTGTGTTTATTCACTCAATCATACAAGAAATATATTTGAGCATTTGCCGCATCCTGCCACAGTCTCACCACTCTGCATTTCCAACAGAGGATGCAATGTGCCTTCCCAACACTGGTTTTCTGTTGTAATGTAGTGCCCAAGATCAATCCGAGAGACCACCAAGAGCCAATTCCAATGAAATTTCAAAAGGGTCTTTTATTTGCAAGCTCGAGCCTGGACCTCTGTTGCCAACCGACACAGCGGAGTACAGCCAGAGGCCCCGACCCTCCTAAGCAGGCAGCTTTTATTGCGATTACAAAGGGGAAGTAGCTTGGGTGGGGAATTTCCATACTTGTCACCCTTCGATTGGGTGGCAACCCTTGGTGGTCAGCACACTTGCAGAGGACTGGCTTGTTTTTGCTTAGGCTGACCTCAGAACACCAATTGAGGAAGTTGCAGAGACATCTGGACATCTAGGGGGTTTCCCGCTAGTACCTGATTGGTTGTCACTGGAGAGAAGTGGGGCAAGGGGAAGGGTTGGGGTCTATGCTGTAACTTTGTGTTTTTTTCTGCAACTGAAGCTTCAGTTGCGAGACAATTGCAACTGAAGATTTTATCCTGTTCTGAAATGGCAGTAAAAACTTAAATGGCTGTGCTGCTGGAATTTTTAATGCTACAGCAAAGTTTTAACTTAAGCTTACAGGGTCTTATGCACTTGGTTATGGTCCTTTCAGTAATAAGATGAGGCACGTTTTTTAATCTGATGAAATCCTGTGTCTATCTAGACTGATCTTACCTCCTGTGGTTGACACATTGGGAATCTCAGGTGAATGGGGAAAAAAGGTTTGGATTGGGAGACCTGGTTTCCAGTTTTCCCGCCTCTCATAGTGTTATGGTCCAAGGAATGCTCGGTTACTTCCCTTGATCCCAATAAATCAAAGGAGGAGGGAACAGGTATAAAGAAGTTTATTTCTGAGTTCGAATTCAGGGAGCAAAGTCGGATTCAAGGTCTTTCTAAAATGGTTCTGCTCACCCTTCAGGCTTTTAACAGTTAACTTTTACAGTCCAGAGTTTTTAGTACCTTTACCTTAGCCATGTGATCCGCAGAGCATTGTATAGAACTTGAGTTTCAGCTGCATTTATCGATAGTGACATTTTTTTTTCTTTCTTTTGTTTTTTGAGTAGGAGTCTCACTCTGTCACCCAGGCTGGAGTGCAGTGGCACGCTCATGGTCACCCACAGCCTTGACCTGCTGGGCTCAGGCTATCCTTCCGCCTCAGCCTTCCAAGTAGCTGGAACCACAGGCATGCACCACCATGCCCAGCTAATTTTTTGATTTATTGTAGAGATGAGATCTCACCAAGTTACCCAAGTTGTCTTGAACCTGTGGCAGAAAGGGGGCTGATAGCAGTTAAAAGTATTCCTTTTGAAAATCAGCAAGCTCTGAAAACCCGCTAGACCGGTTTTGCCTGAGAAAAACCAAATAGTCAAAGACTGGCGGCTTTTCTGGAAATGCAAAAAAGTGACCAATTCACAAATTTACCCAAATCCTCTCTTTTTGAAGTTATCAGTTTACAACCCTGCTTGCTATGCATTTCCTGAAGACCATTTGTTCTTTGAAAAATCTGATTTTGCTGAGTTCAACCTTGTGAATTCCAAAAAAATTGTGTAATCGCTCAACCCAACCCCCCTCCCTTACTGAAAGTAAGGTGTAAGACCCCTCTCCTCCTTACCCCTGGGGGTGGGGGGGAGTTCAGCCTGGGAGCATTAGCTTACTGAGTTGAGCTGGCGCAAATAAATCTGCTACTTCCTAAAACAGCGTCGGTGTCATGGCCTCTCTGTGTTCCCACTACAAACCTATGGACTCAGGCAATCCTCTCACCTTAGTCTCCCAAAGTTCTGGGATTACAGGCATGAGTCACTGCACCCAGCCAGATAGTGACATTTTTCGGTCCAGACTTACTGGTGCCAGGTAGGTATCAGAGGTATCTCATAGGTTTTATCAGTAGGACCCGGCAGAAGCATTAATCAAGCTAGTCATAGAGTAAAGGGAGTTGACGAGGCCCAAGATATGAATTATGCAAAAGTTATACAAATCATAAAACTTACAATTACATTGAAACAAAAGTTATACAAATCACAAGACTTACGATTACATTGATACTATATATGCATACATATATTTATTTATTTATGTGTTTGTTTATTTATTTTTTGAGTTGGAATTTCACTCCATCGCCCAGGCTGGAGTGTTCAGTGGCATGCTCATGGCTACCACAGCCTCAACCTGCTGTGCTTAGGTGATCTTTCCACCTCAGCCTTCCAAGTAGCTGGAACTACAGGCGTGCGCTACCACACCCAACTAATTTTTGATTTATTGTAGAACAAGGTCTTGCCCCAATTTGTGGTTTTGAACCTGTGGGTTCAGGCAATCCACTCACCTCAGCCTCCTAAAGTGCTGGGATTACAGGCTGATCCACTGAGCTAGCAGTTGATCCTACATGATTCAAATTTATGACCACTGGGAAAAAGGGAGTAAGTAGAGATTTGCATCTTTTTTTTTTTTTTTTTTTTAGTTGGAATCTCACTCTGTCGCCCAGACTGGAGTGCAGTGGCCGCTCCCGGCCACTGCAGCCTCGACCCGCCGGGCTACGGCAATCCTTCCATCTCAGCCTTCTGAGTAGCCGGAATTACAGGCACGCGCTACCATGCCCAGCTGATTTTTTTTTTTTTATTGTAGAGACGAGGTCTCGCCAAGTTGCCCAGGCAGGTCTCGAACCCACAGGCTCAGGCAATCCACTCACCTCAGCCTCCCAAAGCGCAGGATTACAGGCTGAGCCACCGAGCCCGGCTGAGAGTTGCATCTTTTTTTTTTTTTTTTTTTTTGAGTTGGAGTCTCACTCTGTCGCCCAGACTGGAGTGCAGTGGCCGCTCCCGCCACTGCAGCCTCTACCTGCGGCTTCGGTGATCCTTCCACCTCAGCCTTCGAGTAGCCAGAATTACAGGCACGTGCTACCATGCCCGGCTGATTTTTTTTTTTTTTTTTTTTTGTAGCGATCAGGTCTCGCTGCCCAGGCGGGTCTCGAACCCGCGGGCTTAGGCAATCCACTCACCTCAGCCTCCCAAAGGCGCGGGATTACAGGCTGAGCCACCGAGCCCGGCTGAGAGTTGCATCTTTAACTTGATTGGGCGTAGGCTACAGGGAAGTCAAGGATCCCCTGAAGCTACTTACTGTAAATACATAGGAGATAAGAGGAAGTGCACCTTTTATTAACTCTCGGGAATATTGTTCAGGAATGTACAGGAACTCTAGAGCCTTTGTCATGCCCTTTTCTAGGGGTTGTGGCAATATGGACAGGCATTAGCAGTCTCTGTATCAACAGGACATGCAGCCCTGAGTATGTAGCTTGGCCTTCCTGAGTCTGTTTCCTCAAAATGAGAGGATTTAGATCTCTGAAATCCCTGTTAGTTCAGACCCTCAAAAATTCCAAAACATACATTGTATCACAGATGAAAGAACCTGAGAGCCCTTTGGGAGGTTTGGTGGGGTTCTCATGATCTGTATTTCCATCCAATCTGTTAGATTCTGCCCTACCAAGAGCATCTGTATCTATAGTGGTTACTGAAATGTACAGTGAGGTTTAATTATACTGTTATTTTATATGTTTTTTTCTGCTTGTTATCCTTTTTGCTTGTTTATTTTTATTTTTCTCGTTCCTTTCCTTCCCTTGAAAACGTTTTTTTCAAGAGAAAATGTTTTAAGTTGAGACTCCAACTTAAAACAAAACAAAATAAAACAAGAAACATTTTCTTTTTTAGTTGGAGTTCTCACCCTGTTGCTCAGGCTGAAGTGCAATGGCACGCTCATAGCCACCACAGCCTTGACCTGCTGGGCTCAGGCGATCCTTCCGCCTCAGCCTTCCAAGTAGCTGGAACCACAGGCATGTGCCACCATGCCTGGCTAATTTTTTTATTTATTGTAGAGATGAGGGCTCACCAAGTTGCCCAGGCTGGTCTCGAACCTGTGGGCTCAGGCAATCCTCTCACCTCAGCCTCCCAACGTGCTGGGATTGTAGGCATGAGCCACCATGCCCAGCCAAGAAAACTTTTTTTTTTTTTTTTTTTAGAGACAGGGCCTCGTTCTGTCACCCAGGCTGGGTTGGAGTGCAGTGGTGCAATCATAACTCACTGGAGCCTCGAACTTCTGAGCTCAAGGGACCCTCCTACCTCATCCTCCCAAGTAGCTAGGACCACGGGTATACCCTACCATGCCTAGCTAATGTTTTTTTTTTTAAATAGAGGCAGGGTCTCACTCCGTTGCTCAGCTGAACTTCTGGCCTCAAAGTATCCTCTGTCTCTATCTGCCCAAGTGCTGGGATTGCAGGCATGAGCCCCCCCCAGCCAAAATGTTCTTTTCTTCCATTTATTTGACAGCAATTTGATTGTTTTTCTGTTTTTTTAGTAACTTCCTTCAAATACCAACATATATTACTGTAACATTTTTTGTTATGGAAATTTTCAAATATATACAAAGGTAGAAAGATTGATATAATAAAGTTCCATGTATATGTCCAATAAAAAAAAAAACATGGCCTAGGGTAAGGAGAGACTTTATTTGAAAAACCTTATTGTTGCCGGACTTGGTGGCCCAGCCTGTAATCCCAGCACTTTGGGAGGCCGAGGTGAGTGGATTGCTTGAGCCTGCAGGTTCGAGACCCACCTGCGCAACTCGGCAAGACCTCATCTCAATAAATCAAAAAATCAGCCGGGCGTGGTAGCGCATGCCTGTAATTCTGGCTACTCGGAAGGCTGAGGTGGAAGGATCACCAGAGCCCAGCAGGCCGAGGCTGCGGTGGCCGAGAGCGGCCACTGCACTCCAGTCTGGGTGACAGAGTGAGACTCCAACTCAAAAAAAAAAAAAAAGAAAGAAAAACCTTATTGTAATAGGGAGAATGCTCTGAACATAAATCTGCAGGCGTCTCAAAATAAAGGCAGAAAGGGTTTTCTTTTTTTTTGAGTTGGAGTCTCACTCTGTCGCCCAGACTGGAGTGCAGTGGCCGCTCCCGGCCACCGCAGCCTCGACCTGCTGGGCTCTGGTGATCCTTCCACCTCAGCCTTCCGAGTAGCCGGAATTACAGGCATGCGCTACCATGCCCGGCTGATTTTTTGATTTTACTGTAGAGATGAGGTCTCGCTGCCCAGGCGGGTCTCAAACCCGCGGGCTCAGGCAGTCCACTCACCTCAGCCTCCCAAAGGCACGGGATTACAGGCTGAGCCACTGAGCCCAGCTTGGGTTTTCTTTTACAGGAAGAAGTGAAGCAAGTCCAGAAATAACTGGGTGTGGGGGGGGGGTGATGGAGCAATTGAATTGAAAGGTTTCTATCAGCAGACTCTTGGAGGGTTCACGGGGGAGAGTGGGGGTGTGCACAGTCCATCGCTCGCTTAAGTTCAAGAGTTCAAGGATGGGTAAAGTTCAGGAACTTGGGGGAAAGAGGGATCCTTGATTTAAATATGGCCAGTTTGGTTGGGCACGGTGGCTCACACTGAAACGCCTGTTAACAAACCAACCGTGGTACCAACCTTGGTGTTCAGTTCCCCCTCTCCCCTCCTTCGTGTGACTGCCCCAACCTTCCAGTAAACAGTTAACCACATCCTGCTTGGCAGAAAGCCCAGACTAGCTGTTCTATGACTGCTTGAGATAAATTGTTCTGTTACTGTTCTGTTAACTGTTTTGTATCCAACAGGAAGCCCAGATAAGCTGTTCTGTAACTGCTTGAGATAAATTGTTCTGTTACTGTTCTGTTAACTGTTCCGTAACTGAAATTTCCTGTTTGCATCCCACTCAACTCTGATGAAATTGTGGTTTTGGCCTTTATAAACCTCTTGCTTAGCCGGGCTCGGTGGCTCAGCCTGTAATCCCACGCCTTGGGAGGCTGAGGCGAGTGGATTGCCTGAGCCCGCGGGTTCGAGACCCGCCTGGGCAGCAAGACCTCGTCTCTACAATAAATCAATCAGCCGGGCGTAGTAGCGCTTGCTTGTAATTCCGGCTACTCGGAAGGCTGAGGCGGAAGGATCGCCAGAGCCCAGCAGGTCGAGGCTGCGGTGGCCGGGAGCGGCCACCGCACTCCAGTCTGGGCGACGGAGTGAGACTCCAACTCAAAAAATAAATAAATAAATAAACCCCTTGCTTGATCTATTTGGGATTGAGAGTTTTCCTGGCATAAGCCCGCTCGTGACTGAGGGCAATAAAGTACTCTGTAATTTGACTCTCAGTGTGATGGCAACTCCTTAATACAATTCGTCTACAACAGCACCTGTAATCTCAGCACTTGGGTGGCAGAGGTGGGAGGATTGCTTGAGCCCAGGAGTTCAAGACCAGCTAGGGTTACTGTCTGAATAACTCTTGGCTGCTGCCCTCAACACTAATAGAGGCAGGAAAATGGTAGATTTCACATTTCCGAATTTGAATCCAGGGAGAAGAACTGGGCTCCTGGCCTTTCTAAGATGGTTCTGCTCGCCCTTCAGGGTTTACAGTTCACTCTTACAAATTCAGGGTTCTTGGTATGACCATGTGACTAGCAGAGCACTGCATAGAACTAAAATCACAGCTGCATTTTGTCAATAATGACATTGTTTTTTGTTTGTTTGTTTTGTTGTTTCTTTTGAGTTGGAGTTTCACTCTGTTGCCCAGACTGGAGTGCAGTGGCCGCTTCCGACCACTGCAGCCTTGACCTGCTGGGCTCCAGCGATCCTTCTGCCTCAGCCTTCCAAGTAGCCGGAATTACAGGCGCGCGCTACCACGCCCGGTTGATTTTTTGATTTATTGTAGAGATGAGGTCTCGCTGCCCAGGCGGGTCTCGAACCCGCGGGCTCAGGCAATCCACTCACCTCAGCCTCCCAAAGGCGCGCGATTACAGGCTGAGCCACCGAGTCCGGCTGACATTGTTATGGTCTAAGTAACCCTCGGCTGCTCACCCTTGATACCGATAAATCAAGGGGCCGGAAACTGGTAGAAAGAAGTTTATTTCTGAGTTCAAATCCAGGGAGCAGAACCAGACTCGAGGTCTTTCCAAAATGGCTCTGCTCACTCTCCAGGCTTTTACAGTTCACTTTTATTGTTCAGAGTTGTTAGTACCTATACATTAGCCACGTGACTCACAGAGCATTGTATAGAACTACAGTTTCAGTCACATTTGTCGATGGTAACATTTTTCAGTCCAGACTTCCCGGTGCCATGTATCAGAGGTATCTCAGAGTTTTTGTCAGTAGGGCCCAGCAGGAGTGCTAATCAAGCTTGCCTCAGAGTAAAGGGAGTTGACAAGGCCTACAACATCATGCATTATGCAAAAGTTTCACAAATCATAAAACTTATGAGCACACTGATACAAAAGTTACACAAATCACAAGACTTACAGTTACATGGATACTCTATTATTCAAACGTCTGAACATTCAGAAAATGGGAGTAAATGGGGATTGGCCTTTCCAGTTGATGGGGCGGGGTCTACAGGGAAGTCAAAGATCCCCTGAAACTCCCTACTGGGAAACACAAAAGATGAGGGGACTCTCAGTGATGTGCTCAGGATGAGCAGGAGCGCTTGAACCCTTGCTCTGTCTCACAGCTTTTTATCAATAACACCAGGCAGAAGCATTCATTAAACTTGCTGCAGAGTGAAAGAAGTTAACATGGCCTAAGACATCATTCATGACTACGTGTCGTTATACATGAAAGTTATACAAATCACAGGTCGTACGTTCACATTAACACAAAAGTCATGTGATTACATTGATACAAAAGCTATACAAATCACAAGACTTATGATTACCTTGATACTCTTTCATTCAAACCATGACTACTAGGAAAAGGGAGTAGATAGGAGTTTATTTCTCTCAGTTAATTGGGCACAGTCTGCAGGGAAGTTTAGGATTCTTTGAAGTTAGCAAGGAGTGCATAGGAGATAAAGGGAAGCTCCCATTTTGTTAGCTGTCAGGAATGTGGGGACTGTGGCAATATGGACAGACAATCAAGGGTCTCTGTATCACTAGGCCACATAGCAAGACCTCATCTCTACACAAAAAATTTTTTTTAAAAATTCGTAGCTAAAGCCGGGCTCGGTGGCTCAGCCTGTAATCCCGCGCCTTTGGGAGGCTGAGGTGAGTGGATTGCCTGAGCCCGCGGGTTCGAGACCCGCCTGGGCGGCGAGACCTCATCTCTACAATAAAAAAAAAAAAAAAAAAATCAGCCGGGGGGTAGCGCGCGCCTGTAGTTCCCGCTACTCGGAAGGCTGAGGGGAAGGATCGCCAGAGCCCAGCAGGTTGAGAGGCTGCGGTGGCCGGAGCGGCCACTGCACTCCAGTCTGGGGGACAGAGTGGACTCCAACTCAAAAAAAAAAAAAAAAAAATTCGTAGCTATATTACAGCTTCTAGTTCACGTCTTCCTCTTGCCATTTTAATAAAAGCTCTCCAGCCGGGCTCGGTGGCTCAGCCTGTAATGCTGCGCCTTTGGGAGGCTGATGTGAGTGGATTGCCTGAGCCTGCGGGTTCGAGACCCGCCTGGGCAGGTGAGACCTCATCTCTACAATAAAATTAGCCAGGCGTGGTAGCGGCACCGTAATTCCCGGGTACTCGGAAGGCTGAGGAGGAAGGATCGTCGGAGCCCAGCAGGTCGAGAGGCTGCGGTGGCCGGGAGCGGCCACTGCACTCCAGTCTGGGCGACAGAGTGAGACTCCAACTCAAAAAAAAAAAACAAAAAAACTCTCCTAGCCGGGCTCGGTGGCTCAGCCTGTAATCCCGCACCTTTGGGAGGCTGAGGTGAGTGGATTGCCTGAGCCCGCGTGTTCGAGACCTGCCTGGGCAGCGAGACCTCATCTCTACAATAAAAAAAAAAACAGTGGGTGTGGTAGCGCATGCCTGTAATTCCGGCTACTTGGAAGGCTGAGGCGGAAGGATAGCCGGAGCCCAGCAGGTCAAGGCTGCGGTGGCCGGGAGCGGCCACTGCACTCCAGTCTGGATGACAGAGTGAGACTCCAACTAACAAAAAAAAAAAAATAAAAATAAAAGCTTTCCGCTTTAGCAACAATTCAGGAGTATATTTTGGTTATATTTAAACATTCCAAAAGTTCAAGTAGTTGGTGTAAGGACACATGAATAAAATTATTTCCTTTCATAATCTACCTAGGATAACCAGTAGACGAGGACTTCTTGACTTTTGGCCTGGCCTGGGCTCGCATCGGCCACCCGAAATGAACTGTCAGCAGAATGCAGATCCTATCAATGGGGTTCCTTTGGTGACACGCATGTTGGGTGAACAGTGTAAAGGAAAGCTATCAGCTGATTCACATAAGGAAAAGAATATCTGGGTAGATTCTCTTTGGGATGCTCCCACGAGAAGAGCACAGCCACTGCCCATGGGGTCTTAGGGTTTAGCTCCCCAGGGGAGAGATTCTGACCGACTTTCTCCTACACTATCTTTAAGAAGATTACTGCTAGGGGATGGGGGAATGAGACTGACACCCACCAGAGCTATATGAAATGTGAGAGTGACAGTCCTCCCAGATAAATGTGGTGTCCTGCTACCCAAAAGTGGGAAAGAGATACAAAGCAGGCAAAAAATAACAGGCGTTCACTATGCAGACACTTCAACAGTTGGGGTGAGTTATTGCTACACCAGACTGGTTGGTGGATTTGATATACCTGGTAATTCTACCTATTAAGAGACACGTCACTGAAAAGGCCAGAGCAAGGCTGAATTGGCATCCTCTGTCCTTATTTGGAAACTTGGACCTCAGCACAGGAACTGAGACCGTGAACTTCTGCCTCAGGTTAGGCAGCAACCGGGACCTACGCTGACGCCAGGGACTTGGTTGCCACCTGGTGGTGATGTTGGGATCCACCACTCATACTGCCAGCAGAAGAGACTCCATCCGAGCTGAACGTGTGTGTGTTGGAGGAGGGGGCTGCTGAGACAGGAGCTGAAAATACAGGTGATGATTGTAAAGATACGCTAGTCTATGAATGTGCGCGCTTCTCTTGCCAATGAAGGAAGAGAAACTCTACCCCTTGGTTATGAAGCTTTCTCCGAGAGCCAGGGGAGGACACGAGAGCAGGGAAGTCTCAGAAGCTGGAGGCAGGGGAGGCCCCCGGCCAAAGAACGCAGGCAGCTTCTAGAAGACAAGGCAAGATGGATTCCTCCCTAGAACTTCAGAATGAACACAGCCCGGCTGGGCCATTATAGACTCTGACCTCCCGAACTGTAAAATGATACATTTGTGTTGTTTGAAGGCACTGAGTTTGTGGTAGCACGCTACAGGAGCAGTAGGAAATGAATATATATATAAAAAAGATTGCTCCAAGTCCTTTTGAAACCACCTTCGCAAAATTAACGAAAGGCTACAAAGTTAGAATTGTGGTAGGGGCCGGAATTCTAAAAATCATAAGGTGCTTGTTGTACTTATTTTCATTATTATCAATATTGTTGTTGTTGTTGTTGCTATTATTTGGCCCAGGCTGGAGTACAGTGGTGTGATCGATAGCTCACTGCAGCCTGGAACTCCCGGGCTCAAGGGATCCTTCCACCTCAGCTTCCTGTATAGCTGGGACTAGAGGTACTACTACCATGCTCAGCTAATTATTTTTTTAAATGTTTATAGAGACAGGATAGGATCTCACTGTGTAGCCCAGGCTGGTCTCTTGAACTGCTGACCTCAAGCCATCCTTCTGCCTCAGCCCCCCAAAGTGCTGGGATTACAGGTGTGAGCCATTGTGTTCTGCCTATTTTTCCTTTCTCTTTTAACTTTTCTTCCTCCATAGATGATTGCTTGCAGGTAGTTATTTCAATAGACAGTAGTCACTAATAACTGATTTTCTTAAAGCCCCTGGGGCTGTTCACACCATTGATGAACTTTTCTTTCCCTCCCTCCCTCACTCTCTCCCTCTCCCCCTCCCTCCCCCCACTTTCTCCAGTTGGGGGTCTCACTCTGTCACCCAGGCTAGAGTGTAGTGGCATGATCATGATGGTCAAGGCTCACAGCAGCCTCAACCTCCTGGGCTCAGGTGATCCTCTCACCTCCTCATCCCGAGTAGCTGGGTTTACAGGCGCATACCACCATGCCTGGCTAATTTTTAAATTTATTTTTTGGTAGACTCAAGGTCTTGCTATGCTGCCCAGGCTAGTCTCAAACTCCTGGGCTTAAGCAATCTACCTGCCTCAGCCTCCCAAAGTGCTGGGATTACAGGTGTGAGCCACCACGCCTGATCTTGTTTTTCTTCTAAAGTAAAATTATTTTGGTCAGACACAGTGACTCACACCTATAATCTCAGCACTTTGGGAGGCCAAGGTGGGAGGATTGCTTGAGCCCAGGAGTTTGAGGCCAGCCTGAGCCACATAGCGAGACCTCATCTCTACCAAAAAAAAAAAAAGAATAACAATCTTTAGGTCATGCTGACCCTCTTGATGGTGAATTCTGCTACAGGCATGGTTAAACAATAACCTCTCGGTGTTCCCACCTCGCTTTTCTTTCATTACTTATTGTTCAGGAGTCACATAACCAGTGGTCACAGATTTCTATTGTCCCCAGTTGCTCCTATAAATGACTTCACTACTGTGAAACCTAAGACTGGTCTTCGAGATATTTTTTTAGACTTTCCATTTTGATGAACCAGCTGACACAAACTGGACCCGCGCCCCACCCCAAGTAACTATCTTGACCAGTCCCATGAACCCCCTCCCTCCAACCCCAGGGCCTGGCTCCGTGCAGGAAGAGTTTTGATTCCCCTGTGACTTTACCTCCAATCAACCAGCAGGACTGATGCCCTAGCCCCTGCCTGCCAAACCATCCTTAAAAACTCTAGCCACCAAATTCTCAGGGAGGCAGATTGGAGAAAGTCTCCCATCTCCTATTCAACAGTCCCATTGTTTCTAAACTCTTTCACTGCTGCAACACCTGCTGACTCAGCATCTTGGTCTTTCCTGTGCAGCAGGTAAAAAATGAATCTCATTCTGTTGCCCAGGCTGGAGTGCAGTGGCATGCTCATGGCCAAGATAGCCTCGACCTGCAGGGCTCAGGAGATTCTTCTTCCTGAGTCTTCCAAGTAGCTGGAACTACCGGTACTTGTCACCATGCCCAGCTAATTTTTTATTTTTGTAGAGATGAGGTCTTACCAAGTTGCCCAGGCTAGTCTTGAACCACTGGACTCAGGCCATTCTCTTAACTCCATCTCCCAGGCATGAGCCACCACATCCGGCCAGAACTGAACTTTTATTTTTATTCTTATTTTTATTTAAGTCAGAGTCTCACTCTATCGCCCAGGCTGGAGTGCAGTGGCATGCTCACGGACACCACAGCCTCGACCTGCCCAGCTCAGGCGATCCTTCCACTTCTGCCTTCCAAGTACCTGGAGCTACAGGCACACACCATCATGCTTAGCTAATTTTTTTTTTTTTTTGAGTTGGAGTCTTACTCTGTCACCCAGGCTAAAGTGCAGTGGCCTGCTCATAGCCACCACAGCTTCGACCTGTTGGGTTCAGGAGATCTTTCCACCTTAGCCTTCCACGTAGCTGGAACTGCAGGCGTGTGCCACCACACCCCGCTAACTTTTGTTATTATTATTATTTATTGTAGAGACGAGGTCTTGCCAAGTTGCCCAAGCCGGTCTCAAACCATTGAGCTCAGGTAATCCTCTCGCCTCAACATCCCAAAGTGCTGGGATTACAGGACTGAGCCACCATGCCCAGCTTTTTTTTTTTTTTTTTTTGAGTTGGAGTCTCACTCTGTCGCCCAGACTGGAGTGCAGTGGCATGCTCACGGCCACCGCAGCCTCGACCTGCTGGGCTCAGGCGATCCTTCTGCCTCAGCCTTCCAAGTAGCTGGAATTACAGGCGTGTGCTACCACGCCCGGCTAATATTTTGATTTATTGTGGAGATGAAGTCTCACCAAGTTGCTTTTTTTTTTTTAATTGTAGAGGCAAGGTCTGGCCAAGTTGCCCAGGCTGATCTCAAACCTGTGGACTCATGCAATCCTCTCATCGCTGCCTTCCAAAGTGATGGGATTACAGGCACTATGCCCAGCCCCCTGTAATTTTAAAATTCAGGCTGGGGCCTGTGGGATGGACAATCACTTGTCAATGTTGGTGAAGTAAAATTATTTAAAGATTACAGTAGTTTGATCAGTAAGGCTGATATCAAGGAAGTTTCTTTTCTTTTTTTTTTTTTTTTTTTTTTTTTTTTGAGGTGGAGTCTCACTCTGTCGCCCAGGCTGGAGGGCAGTAGCACACTCATGGCCACTCCAGCGTCAACCTGCTGGGCTCCAGTGATCCTTCCACCTCAGCCTTCCAAGTAGCCGGAACTACAGGGGCGCGCTACTACACCTGGCTAATTTTAAAAATTTATTGTAGAGACGCAGTCTCACCAAGTTGCCCAGGCTGGTTGCAATCCCTGGGCTCAGGCAATCCTCTTGCCTCGGTCTCCCAAAGTGCTGGGATTATAGGCTTGATTCACCCCACTTCGCCTTTTTTTTTTTTTTTTTTTTCTTTGATGGAGGTAAATAGTATCTGATCTATGAAGACAATATTTGTACACTCAAGATCAAATAAAAACCCGGTTATGTTTGCCTGGATTTTAGGGTGTGGGATGTCATAAATGCAATTGGAAAGGTTGGGATGGAATGGAATTAGCCAAGATAATACAAAAGCCAGATGATACCTGACTTTTTGCAACACAGAGTTTCAGCTATTCAAATTCAAGAGAGTAATGAGCCTGGGTGTGCTCACACTTGCAATCCTAGCATTTTGAGAGGCTGAGGTGGGAGGATTGCTTGAGCCCAGGAGTTCGAGACCAGCCTGGGCTCGTCGCTACAAAAAAATGAAAAAAAAAATTAGCTGGGTGTGGTGGCACATGTTTGTAATCCCAGCTACTCAAGAGGCTAGGGCAGAAGGCTTGCCTGAGCCCAGGAGGTCGAGGTTGTAGTGAGCTGTGATCATGACTCTGCATTCTAGCCTGGGCAACAGAGTGAGACCTCCAACTTAAAAAAGAAGAAAGTGGATGGGCTCGGTGGCACATCCTGTGTAATCCCAGCACTTTGGGAGGGAGGCTGAGGTGAGTGAATTGCCTGAGCCTGCGGGTTTGAGACCAGCCCAGGCAACTTGGTGAGACCTCGTCTCTACAATAAAATCAAAAATTAGCCAGGCGTGGTAGCACGCCTGTAGTACCGGCTACTTGGAAGGCAGAGGCGGAAGGATTGCCGGAGCCCAGCAGGTCGAGGCTGCAGCGTCTGTGAGTGTGCCACTGTCCTCCAGCCTGGGTGACGGAGTGAGACTCCAGCTCAAACAAAAAGAAAGAAAGAAAGAAAGAAAGTGGGGTGGAGATTCCTAAAATGTGAGTAATCTGTGGGATTAAGGTCCAGAATGCCTGTGAAGGAAGGATACAGCTCAACACAGGCGGCTTCATAATGACAGCAAATGCGACTCAAATGCATCCTACCCCTCTGGGGACAACACATGTGGTACTTTTAAGGCCCATGGGGGCATTTTTTGGACTACTTACAAATTACCCTGCTCATCACCACAGCTTGAAGTCAGTTCCCTTTGGGCTTATTGTACTTATCTACCACTTATCTCCCCATGGGAAAAAAAAAATAACAGCAACAAAAGCAGTCCCATAAGCCAGGGACACTCACCCATCGCTTGCAGGTTAGGACCATGTGCTAAACAGAGGGATATTTGGGGAAGTTTAGTGGTAGGATTAGAGGTCGTGTTTTAGGTCGAAGGGCTCTGTGGAAACCTGATTTGGTATGTTTATGGGCAGGGCTACTTCTCGAAGCAAAATAGAGGCCAAAACAGGGTAGGCTGATTGTAACCCAAGACACAGAAGAAATGATTAGCAGTTGGGCTCAGAGGTTTATCACAGGATGGAGGCTTGGGACATGCAGCCCAGGCAACCCAAAGCTCATCACCCATTTGTTAAATGTTCATTCATCAAGGAATGATCGAATATCTACTATAGCCATTCACAGTACCAGGCACCAACGTGGAGAACAAGACTAGACAGAATCCCTGTCCTCTTGGGGCTGACCTTCTAGCAGAGGATACAAGAGACTAACAAGGAAAAAGTACATACCAGAGATTTCCGAAGAGCAATGAGACAGGGTTCATGAAAACCACAGGTGGGGGAGACTTGAACTTTTATCTGGCCAAACCAAGTTGCTTTGGGGTAGAATTGAAACTTTAAAACAAAATAATTACAGAGATGGGGTCTTGCCATGTTGCCCAGACTGGTCTTGAATTCGAGCGATCCTCCAGCCTTGTCCTCCCAAAGTGTTGGAATTTCAGATGTGAGCCACCACGCCCAGCCTATAATCGAGACTTTAATTGAAAACAGAAATGTACAGATCCCAAGTCAACAGCTGGGGCACAAAATTCAATTGTGGGGTGAGGGGTGGGAATGTTTGTGTTTAACCCAGGTTCATCCTCAGCAATCTATCCCCCAAAAGGCCTGAACGAACAATTTGGATAAATAACCACCAGGTGGCAGTAGTGCCTGTTCGTCTCATTTCTGCAACTGAAGTTAAACTTGGGTTTTATCCTTTTTTTACCTTTTTGTTTTCATACGTTATTTTAAAATTTTTCAATGTTGAAACAAATTTACTTTAAAATGCTGCTAAATAGCGCATCTATTTGTATGCCAATGTAGCACGTCTTTAGCTAATAGCTAGGTACAGTGGGCCCTTACCTGCTAGGCCTCCAAGTTGGCCTCAGCCGCTTTTGAGTCTTCACTCAACTCACAAAGCCTAACTGGAATCGCCTCACACATCAGTCGGCTTCTCTAAATGTAGAGTCCAGCTTTTCCCTGGTGTTCTCGACTTCAGAGCTTCAGTTCTGCTTGGAAACAAAGGTCCTTACTCTGAATCGTATCGTCAGGAAAACATCTACTCACTTTGTTTGTTCAACCTTTTCTCAAGTTGAAATCAAGTGTTGATATTAAAACCAACTAGTTTAAGCTGCAAATCCAGCACAAGCAGAAAAGAACTCAGACCTTAGTGAGACCGCAGAAGACATTTTGTCTACGTGGTCCATGACGAAGTGCAAAGCTTTCTTTCTCTTTTCTCTCTGTCTCTCTTTTTTTTGAGTCGAAGTCTCACTCTGTCACTCAGGCTGGAGGGCGGTGGCACACTCACGGCCACCAGAGCCTCGACCTGCAGGGCTCAGGCGATCCTTCCGCCTCAGCCTTCCAAGTAGCTGGAACCACAAGTGTGTACCGCCACGCCTGGCTAACTTTTTGATTTATTGTAGAGATGAGGTCTCGTCAAGTTGCCCAGGCTGGTCTCGAACCCCTGGTCTCAGGCAATACTCTCACCTCTGCCTCCCAAAGTGCTGGGATTACAAGCTTGCGTCACTGCACCCAGCCCTTTTTAAAATTATTTTATTAGAGACGGGTCTCGCAGTGTCACCTAGGCTGGTCTTGAGCTCCTGGCCTGAAGGGATCCTCCTGTCTTGGCCTCCCAAAGTGCTGGGATTATAGGCATGAGCCACTGGGCCCAGCCAAGAAAATCCAGCAAGTTGTAAAGACTTTTTTGAGATGTGAAATCAGATGAGCTGCTGGTGACATCTGGTGAGTGGCCATTTGCCCATCTTGCACGTGTCCTTTGCAAGAAGAAAAGCCAGCCACACAGAAGAGGCTGGAACACGGAGGCCAAGTCATCTGTCCTTAACAGGCACTCTGGTTACCACATCAAGCCATCCATGAGGCAGGGAGGCAGGAGCCCGTGGGCCATACTTTGTTTTTTTGTTTTTCCCCATCCCCGGGTCATACCTGTATAAGGAATGGAGGCAAATCTTTGGGGCTGGATGTCTGCAATAAGTCCTGCCACTTACTATCAGGTGACATGGCCCAACGCCTTGACCATCATAATAACTGAATAATCCTCACTGATCACTGGCTATCTATGCCCCTGCAGTGATGTCATGGCTATTCTCATTTTACAACAAGCAGAAGCCCAGGGTCACACAGCAGGGAAATGAGGGGACCAGATGGGAACCCAGGCAGCCTGCTCAGTAGGTAGAAGTCGTTATAAAGCAGCAGGACTCACTGGTCCTGGTGAGATCTTTCCTCCTCCAGGTCCAGATCTCCCACCTTAATCTGAGAAGGCCTAAAGGCACATTTGGGGTCCTTTTCCAGGGCTAAAGACTCTTCATCCCAGGCTGCCACGGGACAGCCAAGGGGAACAGCCAACTGTCTCCCAAAGCGCGGGATTACAGCCTGAGTCACCAAGCCCGGCCTGATCCCATCTCTTAAAAAAATTTTTTTCAGCCGGGCTTGGTGGCTCAGTCTGTAATCCCGCGCTTTGGGAGGCTGAGGTGAGTGGATTGCCTGAGCCCGCAGGTTCGAGACCCTCCTGGGCAACTTGGCGAGACCTCATCTCTACAATACATCAAAAAATTAGCCGGGCGTGGTAGCGCGTGCCTGTAGTTCCAGCTACTTGCAAGGCTGAGGCGGAAGGATCGCCGGAGCCCAGCAGGTCGAGGCTGCGGTGGCCGGGAGCAGCCCCTGCACTCCAGTCTGGGTGGCAGAGTGAGACTCCAATTAAAAAAAAAAAAATTTTTTTCTTGCGAAAGTGCCATGTTATATGGCTGCAGAGCAGGGTTTCTCAGCATCTGTGCCATTGACACTTGGGCCTGAGAGCAGCTGACAGGACAGCAGTTTGGCAGCTCGTGGTCATCTTGTTAACACCCCTCTTCCAGTCACCAACTCGGGGGCAAACCAGGAGTGTGGCACTCTGGCTGGGCTCGGATCTCTCCAGCAGCAGACCAGGACAATTTAACTTCTCCTCCTAGCCAAAAACAGAAAAAGAAAAAAATCTGCGACTTAAGGTGACCTCGTGCCAAGGTGAAATCACGTCTCTCTGTCCTCGCGTGGGTCTAAGTCCCTGGTGAAATCACACAACCGTTCTTCTGCCAACACAGAGAAGCCATTTCTTCCTGGTTCCTCTGGTCTCTGTTTGATCTAGCTGATGACAAATATTGAGCAAACGCGCCGTCTCAGCTTGGGGACGAGGACATCCTGTGCGGTTCTCTCTGTGGGCAGGAGGTGCCAGGGTGGTGGCCAGGAAGACCATGATTAGCTTTGCGCTGTGTCCCCCCCAGGTGGGTGTGATCAGCTCTGGACCAAGCACACTCACTGGCCGTTTCCAGCAGCCTCCGTGGCTGCCCTTATCATGGCTGCCAATCGCCGTGTCTCATGGTACATAGGACACTCCACAGCAGTGACTCTTGGCTGGGGCAGTCTTGCCCCATTCCCTGCGGCGGGCATTTGGCACTGTCTGAAGATCTTTCTGGTTGTCACAACAGTGCTGGTGGTGGGGGTGTACTTGGCGTCTAGTGGGCAGAGGCCAGGGATGTTGCTAGACAGCCCACTGCTCCCAGGACAGCCCCCACAAGCCCAAATGTCAATGGCACTGATGCTGGGAAACCCTGCCCTGCAGGCATATAACATAGTACTTTCACAAGAAAAAAATTTTTTTTTTTTTTTTTTTGAGTTGGAGTCTCACTCCATCGCCCAGACCGGAGTGCAGTGGCAGCACTCCCGGCCACCGCAGCCTCGACCTGCTGGGCTCCGGCGATCCTTCCGCCTCAGCCTTCCGAGTAGCCGGAATTACAGGCGCGCGCTACCACGCCCGGCTGATTTTTTGATTTGTTGTAGAGATGAGGTCTCGCTGCCCAGGCGGGTCTCGAACCCGCAGGCTCAGGCAATCCACTCACCTCAGCCTCCCAAAGGCGCGGGATTACAGGCTGAGCCACCGAGCCCGGCTGAAAAAAAATTTTTAAGAGATGGGGTCGTGCCGGGCTCAGTGACTCAGCCTGTAATCCCAGTACTTTGGATTGCCTGAGCCCGTGGGTTCGAGACCAGCCCAGGCAACTTGGTGAGACCTCGTCTCTACAATAGATAGAACAAATTACCTGGGCATGGTAGCACACGCCTGTCGTTCTGGCTACTTGGAAGGCTGAGGTGGAAGGATCGCCTGAGCCCAGCAGGTCGATGCTGGGACGGCCACAAGCGTGCCACTGTACTCCAGCCAGGGCAACGGAGTGAGACTCCAACTCAAAAAAAAAAAAAAGAGAGAGAACGGGAGAGAGAGATGGGATCTTGCTTTGTTGCTCAGGCGAGAGAGCAGTGGCACAATCATAATTCATTGTAACCTTGACCTCATGGGCTCAGAGATCCTCCCCCCCAGTCTCCCAAGTAGCTGGGACTACAGATGTGCACCACCATGTCCAGCTACATTTTTATTCAGGAAAAAAAGTGTTACTGGGTGTGGTGGCTCATGCCTAAAATCCCAGCACTTTGGGAGGCTGAGGTAAGAGGATTGTCTGAGCCTGTGGGTTCACGACCAGCCAGGGCAATATGGTGAGACTTTATCTCTACAGTAAATCAAAAAATTAGCTTGGGTGTGGTGGCACATGACTGTAGTTCCAGTTATTTGGAAGGCTGAGGCAGAAGGATTGCCTGAGCCCAGCAGGTCAAGGCTGCAGTGGCCATGAGCAGCATGCCACTGCACTCCAGCCTGGGTGACAGAGTGAGACTCTGACAGAGTGAGACGTTTCTGACTTAAGAAATGGGAGGGAAAGGGGTCTTGCTATGTTGCCCAGGCTGGTCTTAAACTCCTGGCCTCACATGATCCACTTATCTCAGCCTCCCAAAGTGCTGAGACTGGGGGCATGAGATCAGGTGCCTGGCAGAATATTTAAATAAAATATTCACAAAGAGCCGGGTGTGGTGGCTCATGCCTGTAATCCCAGCACTTTGGGAGGTGGAGGTGAGATATTGCCTGAGACCAGGGGTTGGAGACCAGCCCAGGGAACTTGGTGAGACCTCGTCTCTACAGTATTAAAAAAAAACACACAAAAAACCAGCCAGGCGTGGCAGCACACCTCTGTGGTTCCAGCTACTTGGAAGGCTGAGGTGGAAGGATCACCTGAGCCTAGTGGGTCGAGGCTGCAGTGGCTGGGAGTGTGCCACTGCACTCCAGCTTGGGCACAGAGTGAGACTACTACTCAACAATCAATCAATCAATCAATAGCAAAGATTTTTTAATAATACATCTATTTAAAATAGTTCAAAGTGGATTTTTACTGAAAATATATTTTATTCTCACACAAGTATAGTCAACTCTGCACTGATATTAAGTAGCAAATTGTAAAGCTGTCTCAATGTAGTAATATTCTACTAACAGAAAAAAATACAAACATTGTATGTCTTATACTACATACTTGCCCAGTGATTGGTTTTAAAAAAAACCACATGACTAAAATATCAATTGAGATAAATGAAAAATTGGTACATAGCAGAGTTCTGGCAGTGACAGATTTAACTTTATTTATCTATTTTTTATTATTATTTATTTTTTGAGTTGGAGTCTCACTCTGTCACCCAGACTGGAGTGCAATGGCCGCTCCCGGTCACCGCAGCCTCGACCTGCTGGGCTCCGGCGATCCTTCCGCCTCGCCTTCTGAGTAGCTGGAATTACAGGCGAGTGCTACCACACCTGGCTAATTTTTTAATTTTATTGTAGAGATGAGATCTCGCCTGCCCAGGCGGGTCTCGAACCCGCGGGCTCAGGCAATCCACTCACCTCAGCCTCCCAAAGGCACGGGATTACAGGCTGAGCCACTGAGCCCGGCTTATTTATTTATTTTTTAAGTCGAAGTCTCCCTCTGTTGCCCAGACTGGAGTGTAGTGGCATGCTCATGGCCACTGCAGCCTCGACCTGCTGGACTCAAGTGATCCTTCCACTTAAGCCTTCAAAGTAGCTGGAACTACAGGCATGTGCCATCACACCCGGCTAGTTTTTTGATTTATTGAAGAGACGAGGTCTCGCCAAGTTGCCCAAGTTGTTCTCAAACCCATGGGTTCAGGCAGTCCTCTCACCTCTGCCTCCCAAAGTGCTGGGATTACAGGTGTGAGCCACCACACCTGGCCAGATTTAACTTTAAATGAGTGAGGATTGGCCGGGCTCGGTGGCTCAGCCTGTAATCCCAGCACTTTGGGAGGCTGAGGTGAGCGGATTGCCTGAGCCTGCGGGTTCGAGACCCGCCTCGGCAAATTGACGAGACCTCATCTCTACAATAAATCAAAAATTAGCTGGGCGTGGTAGAGCGCCTGTAGCTCCTTGGAAGGCTGAGGCGGAAGGATCGCCAGAGCCCAGCAGGTCGAGACTGCGGTGGCCGGGAGCGGCCACTGCACTCCAGTCTGGGCGACAGAGTGAGACTCCAACTCAAAAAAAAATAGTGAGGATTTGCTTTCATCAGCTGTGCCGGATTGCTATGCTGTGATGCTGTACACAACCACTAGGGGGTGGTAGTCTGCCTACTCTTTCACGTTCTGGACCCTTGGTCTTCCTTCCTTTGTCAGGCAATTGCATTGGAGGAAGGACAACTTTTGGATACATGCTCTTTTGGAGCGAGGTATAGAGAGTTACACTACATGTCTGCATGCAAAATTCTTCTTGTTCCAATAATCACCTCCAAATGTAAATTTAAAAAAAACAGTTTGACTTACATGTGTAGAGGTCTCATCCCTTCAGATGACGATTTCCAAATCTTTATAATCATCAGAATCACCTGGAAGGCTTCTAAAATTCAGATTCTAAGTTGGGTGTGGTGGCTCAAGCCTATAATCCCAGCACTTTGGGAGGCAGAGGCGAGAGGATGACCAGTCTGGGCAACTTGATAAGACCTCATCTCTACAATAAATCACAAAATTAGCTAGGCATGGTGGTGCACACCTGTAGTTCCAGCTGCTTGGAAGGCTGAAACAGAAGGATCGCCTGAGCTCAACAGGTCGAGGCTGTGAGTGCATGCCACTGCACTCCAGCCTGGGAGACAGAGTAAGACTCTAAAAAAAAAAAATCAGATTCTGAATTTAGAGATTTAAGAGATCTGGAATCTGCATTTTCACAAGTCAATGGCTTGATTGCTTCACACACACACATGCATGCACACACATACACACCCCCCACTCCCTAATCTATGACAGTATACCCTTACTTCTCTACTCCCACCCCACACCCCATGAGGTTGCTTTGCCATGTCTTCCTCAAAAGGAAGGGTGCCACTTCCCCTCCCTGGAATCTGGGTAAGGCTGCGACTGGCCAATAGAAGGCAGCAGAAGTGGGGGGCACCCAATGCCAAGCCCAGGCCTGAAGGGGCTCTGATGTTTTCCCTTGCTTGCCGGTGCCCCTACCCTCACCACAAGCCTGTGCCTGAGTCAATCTGCGGGGGGGACCAGAGACACATGGGACAGGGCTGAGTAGCCCAGTCATCTTAGCCGAGGACAGTTTTCATCAACCGACACCCAGACCACGTGCAACCGAGATCAGCAGAGCTGCCCAGATACCTTCCAGCTGATTCCAGACATGTGAGCAATAAACACACATTGTTCAGCCTGAGCAGAATAGTGAGACCCCATCTCTACAACAAAAATATTTTTAAAAATTAGTTGGGCGTGATGGTGCATGCCTATAGTCCCAGCTATTTCAGGGGGCTGAGGAGGGAGAATCACTTGAGCCTAGGAAGTCGAGACTGCGGTGAGCTGTGATCTTGCCACTGCACTCCTGCCTGGAAGACAGAGTGAGACCCTGTCTTTAAGCGCACACACACACACACACACACACACACATACACACACACACACACACACACACGCATTGTTAGATACCGCCAGGAGTTGTGGCTGTTATGCAGCCATAGCTAACTCATCCGCTTGCAGATGGCGACCATCGCTCAAAGCAGGAGGATTCTTGGGGGAAGAGAGATGCCAGGACGTGGCTTTGCCTTCTTACAGTCCTTAACTGCTCTCTTTGTCACTTTCCAGCAAATGGGCCACACCAGTGTCTGCCCTTCCTAGGTGACAGCAGTCATGGGTAATCAAACTAAATGATACAATTCCTAGGAAGGTGCTTTGTAAGCTGGGGTTCATCTGTGGATGTGCTTTGTGTCCCCACATGAGGCCGAGTCCTTCGTGGTGCCAGCCACTTCATCTCCACCGCCGCCCCACCTTGCAGCCCTCTTAATGCAGGTCTCCTCTTCGGGGAGTCCTGCCCCGTTTCCCAAGCAGCTGACTTTGTGTCACACATAGTATCCCGACTTGAAATTTCATCTCTCTTGTGCTGTTTATGGTCTCTCCCTGCCCCCTGCTGTAACGTAAGCTCCATGAGTGTCCGGGACTCTCTGTGAAGCCCGCCCTCGCATTTCCTGTGCCACGCCCAGTGTATGGCACATAGTAGGTGCTCAACACATACTGGGCAAACGGGAGACCAAAGGGATGAGCTAAGGTTAGTCCCATTTTGCAGATCAGGGCCCAAGGCTTCAAAGTCAAAGCGTCTGACTCACAGCCTCTTGGCTCCTAGGGACAGTCAGTATTAGAACCCAGGCACGCCTGAGTTCTACCCACGAGCTCTACCCATGTGGCCCTGCCTCCCAGGAGGGGTTTCGTTGGGCACAGAAGCTCTGGGCCACGACATGGAGCAGGAGCCAGACAAACAAAGATCAGAGCAAAAAGCTCTTGGCCCATGGGCAATGGGTACCAAGTCTCAAGCCTTAAAGCCTGATGTGTCCTCTAACGAATGTACCCCAGGCATCTGACAGAGACACGCCCCTGTCCGACATCTGCAAGAAACCGTGCACAGCGCCTCCTCCACTCCCTTCCACCTCCAATTCCCAGGTCACTGCACATCCAGCAGGCTGAGTGGGAACTGTGGTCAGAAGAGGGGTGAGAGTTTGGGCTTTCTCGGAGACTGGCAGCATGTGCTCACAAACCCAGGTGTGGCTGACTCAAAACACAGATTTCTATTTGTTTATTTCTTTGTTTGTTTTAGAGTCAGGGTTCCACTCTGTGGCCCAGGCTGGAGTGTGGTAGCGGCCTCAAACTCCTAGGCTTAAGCCATCCTCCTGCCTCAGCCTCCCAAGTAGCTGGGACTTCAAGAACATGCCACTGCCTCTGGCCCAAAATATAGATTTCGAATCTCCTCTTGGCTTGGGATATACTACAAGGCTTGCTTGAGACAGGAAGTCCAATTCGGAACTAGGAGACAGAGAAAATCTGACGAGGGACACCTTTCCTTATACCAGTGGAGAATATTAGAGTTGGAAAGGGTAAACTGAGATAAGGTCGGCCGGTGCCATGGAGATAATGCAAGATTGCAACATAGAGGAAAGTAAAGTTTATTATTCACCTTTCACAGTTGGAAAGGGGGCCGGCGCTCAGGCGAGTACGGCGTGCAGGCTGGAAGCTAGGTGTATCGAAGGGCCTTTAAAGCGAGGAGGCCTCAGGCCGGAGGAGGTCTGGGCCAAAAGGAATGTCCAGAGTTGTGTTCTTCGGTTTCCACAGTAGTCACATGAGCCTAGTATCTTGACATGGCCAGGCATCAGCATCTCATGACCGCGGGCGGTGGGCTGGAGGTTGTCTCGGTCCTGTGGTGATGGTAGACCAGTCAACAGGCCTCCCGGTGGTGAGCTGGAGGCCGTCACAGGCGGCCAATGCAATGTATCGACACGAATGCCTACAAGACAAATCATTAGCAAGACTGGACATGCTTAAGGGCTTCTGCGTAACCGCTGGTTTCTAAAACCCAAGTATCTTTCTCGTTCCTGATTAGAGGGCCAAAGGACGTGTGGGCCTGCAAGCTCTGCAGCGAGGGAAGGCCAAGGGGCGAGGCCCTGGCAAAATGGTTGTGCTGATTCAAAATGGCTGCGCTGCAGCCTAAATTTCTAGGGTTCCCTCCTTTCAAAGTTTATGAGTTTTTATGCATGAATGATACCTGACAGGGTTTGTAGGGGGATGGGAGAGGAGGTTGCAGGTAAAACCACTCATCATACAAACCTCGCAAACAGCACAGAGTTGCAACGGCCCAAATAACTAACACTCTGCTCTCTGCCAATATCTGCTTTCCCCAAGACCCGCATCCCAAAGCTATGTGACTGATAACATCCCGTAATGACTGTCAGTGTTTGCTTTCCTGAAGCTCATTTCAGAGACAAGTGATTAACAACATTCCCCTGTAATCCCAGCACTTTGGGAGGCTGAGGTGAGTGGACTGCCTGAGCCCACGGGTTCAAGATCCGCCTGGGCAACTTGACAAGACCTCATCTTCAAAATCAAAAATTAGCCGGGCGTGGTAGTGCGCGCCTGTAGTTCCAGCTACTTGGAAGGCTGAGGCAGAAGGATTGCCGGAGCCCAGCAGGTCGAGGCTGCGGTGGCCGGGAGCGGCCACTGCACTCCAGTCGGGGCAGAGTGGCTCCAACACAAAAACAAACAATCAAAAAAAACATTCCCATAGTGACTGGTTATTTCGGCCTGCACTTAACCACAGAGGCACTGGCTTCTCTTTAGGGGGCCAGCCCGCCCAACCAAAATCCCTGCTTCTTGTCAAACAAGCCCTAACCCCAAAACTGTTTCTTCCCTAGTTAACAATGACCTTGGCCTATATAAAAGCCTGAAGAGGAAAGGGTGGCTTGTCTTGTAGGAAACAGCCCCAGAATGTTCTTTTCTATTCTTATCCCTAACCCCAGAAACTCGTTCTTCCTATGGGAAAAAGTTACAATGGACCTACATAATGGGCCTTATAGAGGGATGATTGGGTTAGGTGGGTGGGTCCCGTATAAGTCACAAGGGGGGGGGGGAAAAAACCTTTGGGGGAAGCGGGGGAGGCCAAAAAGGAAGGGGGAAGGGGGAGAGAAGTCATGCTGCTGGCTCTGAAGGAAGAGGAAGGGGCCATGAACCAAGGAAAGCAGGCCTCAACAGACCAGAAAAGGAGGGAAACTGAGCCTCCCAAGAGACTCCAGACGAAACAGCCCTGCTGACACCCAGTGACACGGATTTGAGACTTCTATCCTGCAGAAATGTAAGAATACATTCACTTTTTTTTCTGAGTTGGCGTGTTGCTCTGTCACCCAGGCTGGAGGGCAGTAGCATGCTCACGGCCACCACAGTCTCGACCTGGGCTCAGGTGATCCACCTCAGCCTTGCAAGTAGCTGGAACTACAGGCACGTGCCACCAAGCCCAGCTAATTCACATTGTTTTAAGCCGCTGCATTTGTTGTGATTTCTTATAGCAGCAGTGGGAAGCTCAAACAGGATTGAAAGTAAACTACAGGCCGGGCTCGGTGGCTCAGTCTGTAATTCCAGCACTTTGGGAGGCCAAGGCGAGTGAATTACCTGAGCCCGCGGGTTCGAGACCCGCCTGGGCAACTTGGCGAGACCTCATCTCTACAATAAATCAAAAAATCAGCCGGACGTGGTAGCGCATGCCTGTAATTCCGGCAACTTGGAAGGCTGAGGCGGAAGGATCGCCAGAGCCCAGCAGGTTGGGGCTGCGGTGGCCGGGAGCGGCCACTGCACTCCAGTCTGGGTGACAGAGTGAGACTCCAACTCAAAAAAAAAAAAAAAAAGAAAGTAAGCTACAGGCCAGGCATAGTGGCTTAAGCCTATAATTCCAGCACTCTGAGGGGCCAAGGTGAGGGGATTGCCTGAGCCCGTGGTTCAAGACCAGCCTGGGTAACATGGTGAGACCTTGTCTCTACAAAAAATAAACTGGCATGGTAGCGTGCACCTGTAGTTCCAGCTACTTGGAAGGCTGAGGCAGAAGGATCATTGGAGTCCAGCAGGTTGATGGTGGGGTGGCTGTGAGCATACTGCTGCGCTCCAGCCTGGGCGATGGAGTGAGACTCCGATTCAAAAAAAAAAAGAAAGAAAGTGAACTACAGAGCAAATACTGCCAGTGGCACCCAGCTGAGTCAGGTGGTCCCTAAAGTCATTCCGCATAAGAGAGATTATTGTTGTCTTTTATTTTTTATTATTTATTTATTTATTTATTTATTTTTTGAGTTGGAGTCTCACTCTGTCGCCCAGACTGGAGTGCAGTGGCCGCTCCCGGCCACCGCAGCCTCGACCTGCTGGGCTCCGGCGATCCTTCCGCCTAAGCCTTCCAAGTAGTTGGAACTACAGGCGCGTGCTACCACGCCCGGCTAATTTTTAATTTATTGTAGATATGAGGTCTCGCCAAGTTGCCCAGGCAGGTCTCGAACTCGTGGGCTCAGGCAATCCACTCACCTCAGCCTCCCAAAGCACGGGATTACAGGCTGAGCCACTGAGCCCGGCTATATTGTTATCTTTTTTTTTTTTTTTGAGTTGGAGTCTCACTCTGTCGCCCAGACTGGAGTGCAGTGGCCGCTCCCGGCCACCGCAGCCTCGACCTCTGGGCTCCGGCGATCCTTCCGCCTCAGTCTTCCGAGTAGTTGGAACTACAGGCACGTGCTACCACGCCTGGCTAATTTTTAATTTATTGTAGAGATGAGGTCTCGCCAAGTTGCCCAGGCAGGTCTCGAACTCGTGGGCTCAGGCAATCCATTCACCTCAGCCTCCCAAAGCACGGGATTACAGGCTGAGCCACTGAACCCGGCTATATTGTTATCTTTTTTTTTTTTTTGAGTTGGAGTCTCACTCTGTCGCCCAGACTGGAGTGCAGTGGCCGCTCCCGGCCACCGCAGCCTCGACCTGCTGGGCTCCGGCGATCCTTCCGCCTCAGCCTTCCAAGTAGCCGGAATTACAGGCATGTGCTACCACACCCGGCTGAATTTTTGATTTATTGTGGAGATGAGGTCTCGCTGCCCAGGCGGGTCTCGAACCCGCGGGCTTAGGCAATCCACTCACCTCAGTCTTATTACTGTCTTTTAAATCATCTTTCAAGCTCTCTATGCCAAGCAGGTGTGGTACTAGTCATTTTAAAAATATCTGTTACTGACCAGAAATACCTGAGCCCACAGGTTCGAGACCAACCTGGGCAACTTGGTGAGACCTCATTTCTACAATAAGTCAAAAAATTAGATGGGCATGGTAGTGTGTGCCTGTACTGACCATGACCCCCGCAGCCTTAACCTGCTGGGTTAGAGAACCCTCTGCCACAGTCTTCCAAGTGGCTGGAACTACAGGCGTGTGCCACCATACCAAACTAATTTTCTTTTTTTATTGTAGAGATGAGGTCTTGCCAAGTTGCCCAGGCTGGTCTTGAATCTCTGGGCTCAGGCAATCCTCTCACCTCTGTTTCCCAAAGTGCTGGGATTACAGGTGTGAAGCACCATACCCAGTTTATAACATGAATTTAATAACACTACAAAATTTGTATCTGGTTTTCAGCCATATCACTTATGAGAAGTGAATCTAGTTTTTAGCTTACTTTATGGTATAAAGTTTCCTTTTGATAAATGTATCATATAAAAAAAAGTTTGGCCAGCAGTGATGGCTCACACTTGTAATCCCAGCACTTTGGGAGGCCAAGGCAGGAGGATCACTTGAGTCTAGGAGTTTGAGACCAGCCTGGACAACATAGCAAGACCCTGTCTCTACAAAAAATAAAAATAAAAAAATAAACCACGTGTGGTGGTGCATGCCCATAATCCCAGCTACTCAGGAGGCTGAAGAGGAAGGATTGCCTGAGCTTGGGTGGTCGAGGCTTCAGTGAACCGTGATTGTGCCTCTGCACTCCAGCCTGGGTAACAGAGTGAGACTCTGACTGAAAACATTAAAAAAAAATAACTAATTTAGGCTGAGCGTAGTGGCTTATGCCTGTAATCCCAGTCCTTTGGCAGGCCAAGGCAGGAGGATCATTTAAGGCCAGGCATTTGATACCAGTCTGGGCTACATAGTGAGTTGTTGTTTCTACAAAAAAAATAAAAACAAAAAAGTTAGCTGGGTGTGATGACCCGTGCCTGTAGTACCAGCTACTTGGGAGGCTGAGGCAGGAGAATCTCTTGATCCCAGGAGTTCGAGGCTGCAGTGAGCTATGATGGCACCACTGTACTTCAGCCTGGGCAACAGCGAGACTATGTCTCTAAAACAAACAAGCAAACAAATAAAGGACTCAATGTAAACAAAGATGTTTAGTATCTAATAGTACAGATAAGCAAAGAGAGTGCAGGCGAGCTATAAATGAACGAAGTTTGGGAAGCACTAGCCTAGCTTTAGATAATTAGGGAAGCGGGTTTCTGGTGGGATTAGGAGACGTGTGGCATCTGTTTGACTGCCCAGTATCTGAATGCTCTTCCTGCGTTGGGGAGTTCCCTTCCTTCTGAGTCTTGGTGGGTTGTAGAACTCACCTCCTTCTGTATAAGCTGAAGATGCCTGCAAATCATTTCCCAGCCTCCCTTGCAGCTAGACATGGTCATGTGACCCTGGCTTCACTAATCAGAGGTGCCATGCCAGGCTTGGCACCCACAGAAGTATGCATTACACAGACGGAGACACTGACTGCATAAGATCACGTTCCTGGTGGCTGTACCATCTTGTGGTAATGGTGGTGGGTTCCTTACTGACCTGTGTTCTGTGGAACAATCTGAGGCAAGTGAGGGATTTGGCTGTGTGCTTCCAAACTGGGCTCTACTCAATTTATTTTTTTTTAAAGATGGAGCCTGGCTCTGTCGCTCAGTCTGGAGCATAGCTCACTGCAATGGGCCAGACAGTAAATGCTTCAGGTTTTGTGGTCTATACAGTTGCTATTGCAACTACCCAACTCAGCTCTTGAAAACAGCCGTGAGCCAGGCTCGGTGTAATCCCAGCACTTTAGGAGGCCGAGGCAAGTGGATTGTCTGAGCCCTCGGGTTTGATTCCAGTCTGGGCAACTTGGTGAGACCTCATCTCCACAACAAATCAAAAATTAAGCCGGGCTCGGTGGCTCAGCCTGTAATCCCGCGCCTTTGGGAGGCTGAGGTGAGTGGATTGCCTGAGCCCGCGGGTTCGAGACCCGCCTGGGCAGCGAGACCTCATCTCTACAATAAATCAAAAAAAAAAAAAAAAATCAGCCGGGCGTGGTAGCGCGTGCCTGTAATTCCGGCTACTCGGAAGGCTGAGGCGGAAGGATCGCCGGAGCCTGGCAGGTCGAGGCTGCGGTGGCCGGGAGCGGCCACTGCACTCCAGTCTGGGCGGCAGAGTGAGACTCCAACTCAAAAAAAAAAAAATTAGCTGGGCGTGGTAGCACATGCCTGTGGTTCCGGCTACCTGAAAGGCTGAGGCGGAAGGATTGCCAGAGCCCAGCAGGTCGACGCTGGGGTGGCTGTGAGTGTGCCACTGCACTCCAGCCTGGGCAACAGAGTGACATTCTAACTAATGAAAAAAAAAATTAGGTCAAGACAAGATCTTGCATAGCCAAAGGAACGCCATTCATGACCAAAAAGAGCCTGTAACTATCCAACCCTGACGCACCTCTTGAGACACGAGGTCTTATGCCCAAGAAAGGGGAACAGGGCCTCCTCCCCACTGCCCATTTAAGTATGAACGTGGGGTACAGTACAGGGAATGGGGGAGATGGTTCCACTGAGCAGAACCAAGGGTAGGGGACTGAGTGACTACAAATCTCCCGCCCCACCAGGCCAGGGAGTTGTTGGTCTTTGCGACCAACTGTGACCCTGTGGCCACTGGGCATTGATTTTCACTCCGCCCACCCCTTGCTCGAAGGGGTGCATTCATGGGAGCCTCCTGTTCCTTTTCCTCCATCTCATACCAGGTATGTCTGGAAGACATGGCTGAACATTCAACCACCCGTAGCTGGACCATGACAGCCCCATCTGGACCTGGTAGGGAGGGTCACTGTGTCCCACCAACGACCCTGGAGTGGGAGCGGCCAGGCAGCTGTGGGGACTTCAGGTCAGATCTCTCTGGGGAAGGGGTGAGGTCATTCCCTAAGTGGATAATACTTTAAAAACTTGTAAACCCAGGCACGGGTGTGGGAAGCCAAGGGGTGGTCGGCAATAGAAAGTGATGGCCACCCCCAGGAGTTCGTCTCTCTTTTCATCTCTGAGCATGAGGTTCAGAAGTCTACCCCTCAGGGGAACGGTTCAGTCCCCAGCTCAGAGGTCAATTGTAAAATAATCCTAAATTAAATCTTAAATAGTAGCTTAATTACTTCTTCCAGTGAGTGGTTAAGCATGGAAACTTGAAACTGGGACTAAAATAGTCTACTGGACTCCTTAGACCAGTAAGACACCAGGAGGAGTTTGCTAAACAGCTTCTAGGAAAGCGCTTCTTGTTCCTAAAGGAGATATAAAAAAAAGACGGTTCCCATTTTGCTTGACTAGACCAGGAGTTGGCAGATGTCTTCTGGAAGAGCAGATAGTTGGTATTTTGGGTTTGCAGGCCATGTGGTTTCTGTGACATGAAGGCCACCGTACTCAGTATCTAACCGATGGGTATTGCTGTGTTCCAATAAAACTCTATTTATGGACCCCCAAATTTGAATTTGCTGTCTATTTTTCCATGTCACCAAACATTCCTCTTTTCACTTTTTACCTGATCATTTCAAAATAAAAAACTGGCCAGGAGAGGTGGCTCATGTCTGTAATCCCTGCCCTTTGGGAGGCCGAGGCAGGAGGATTGCCTGAGCCTGGGAGATCAAGACCAGCCTGGGCAACAGAGTGAGACCTCATCTCTACAAGAAATCAAAATATTAGTCTGGCCTGGTGGCATGCACCTGTAGTCTCAACTACTCGGGAGGCTGAGGTGGAAGGATTGCCTGAGCCCAGGAGGTCAAGGCTGCAGTGAGACATGATTGCACCACCACACTTCAGCCTGGGCAACAGAGTGAGACTCTGACACACACACACACACACACACACACACACACACACACACACACACACCCCACTAAAAGAAACCCACAAAACATTTTTAGTACACAGGCAAAACAAAAACAGGCAGTTGGACAGGTTTGGCCCGTGGCCCCTAGATTAGATCAGGTGAGATCATCTGGCTGGACGCTTTTCGGTAGAAACTTCGCACGAATTGTCCCCTCCTCCCACCTCCATCGTTTACACTTGTGTAATTGGCTTCACTCACGACTCCAGTGGAGTGTTGAGGCAATAATGAGTGAGCACGTGACTCACGACAGACCCCCCCCCCCAGAACCCACCTCCTGGAGACTTGGGCCTGGGCCTGAAGTCCTCTAGATCGGGGCAGGGACACGATGTCCAGGACACCTAGCACAATGCTGGCGCCATAGTGGTTATACAGATATTTGGCAAACGAATGAATGAATGAGAGGCTGAATTCTTGGATGTAATTGAGTGTTCTGGGATGACCTCCATCCACCCGCCACACGAGCTCGAAAGAATCAACCGAGAAACACAAAGAATGCAGACAGTAAACCTTGGAGATTTTAGTTTGAAATGCCCGTGTGGCAGTAAGGAAGTGTGTGTTCTCTAGAATGATAGCTGCTTTCACTACATTTGGCATTCCTCGGATGAAAATTCTCTGTCTCTGTCTCTCTTTCTCTCTCTCTCTCCCTCTCCTTCTCTGGCTGAATTTTCAGGTTTCCAGTAGTAAGCTATAGGATAGTCTGGTTTTCATCATGACCCCACCTTTTATTTATTTGTTTGTCTTTTAGTCGGAATCAAGTAGCTGGGTCTACAGGCACGTGCTGCCATGCCTGGCTAGCTTCTGGATTTACTGTAGAGATGAGGTCTCGCCATGTTCTTCAGGCTGACCTCGAACCCGTGGGCTCAGGTAATCCTGTTGCCTTGGCCTCCCAAAGTGCTGGAATTACAGGTGTGAGCCACTGTGCCTGGCTCCTCATAACCCCATCCTTTTTTTTTCATTGTAGAGATGAAGTCTCTCCAAGTTGCCCAGGCTGTTCTCAAACCTGTGGGCCCAGGCAATCCCCTCACCTCGGCCTCCCAAAGTGCTGGAATTACAGGCTTGAGCCACGGTGCCTGGCCATGACCCCAACTTTTCAAGTAGGAGTCTCTATGAAATAGAAATGAAGAATCTGTTTGTACTGATAATACAATGAAGGACACAAATGGACCACTGCAAAATGAAAATACAGTGCTGCCCACTCAAATAGCAATAATTTTAAGACGGCACCAGCAGATCATCCAACCCAGCATGGGGCCCTTGGTCGCATGGGACTGCTTGCAACTGCATGGGTGGTGTGGCCACAAAGCTAGCCTCATTAAAGAGGCAGAGGGAGATGGTCCCATGACAAATTGTCAGTCACTGGCTACTCGCTGTCAAATCCGTTTTCACCTCAATGAGAAACCGGCCGATTCCTTGTCACCCCAAACTCATCCTCTAGATGCCATCAGAGTTGGAACATTAGATTCTGCTCTGGGCAATTTGATTTTAAGCTTTATTTTTCACGTACAGTTTCAGATTATACAAAACATAGAAAATGAACTATTTCAAAGGCACTGAGTGACAAGTATCTAACTACCCTAAAATCACATGCATCCTCAAACCAAGATTCAAGATTAACCTTTAGAACTTTCCCTGGCATTTCTCCATCACGACAAAATTGTCCAACTTGCTCCATTATAAGTAAACTTTAAACTATTAGGGGCTAGTGACCCCCCCTTTTAATTTACTTTTTAAAATTGAGGTGGTGTCTCACTCTGTGGTCCAGGCTGGTCTCAAACCCCTGGCTTCAAGTGATCCTCCCACCTCAGCCTCCCAAAACGCTGCGATTACAAGTATGAGTCACCGCACCAGGCCCACAGACAGATTTTCAGCTATGATAACAGCTTCTGTCTAGGCCACTATGTTTAGTGTGTTTATATATGGTTTGGAGTTCTGGTTTTCTTCATCACGGTCAACACAGAGTATCCTGGGACTTCAGCCTGTTCGTGAGGGGTGTGCACACAGGTACACCAACTGCAGTGGGGAGTGTTGGGGTGGAGAGGTCTCTAACTTTCCCATATTCAGATAGGGGTCTACACATGCACACAGAGCAGCAAGTTAAGCATTCTCAAACTCATTTGAACAGAGCCCCAAAATAATTTTAATGCAAATAACAAAATGAGTTAGTCTGTCTCCATGACATAGCCCCTCAGTGAAAGAATTACAGTACTTTAAAAAATGTCGTAAGATGCGCAAACTACAGTTCCTTCAAATACAGTTGATGCCAGGAATAATATTTGGTCCTAGTATTTGCTTCTTGAATGTCTTAGCTAATTTCATCATTGTTGAGTCACTTGATAAGGTTCCAGTGAGGGCTGATTCTACCTACAGGTAAGAAGGTTGGATGCTTTCTCCCTGATGCCATCCTCTCTTTCCGGCTTCCCAAATGCATGTCACACTCAGGCATCTCCCATGTCTCCAAAAGCCTTAGTATCGCAGATGGGTATGGCACTGAATATTCTAGAGAAGTGACACCAGCCAGGAAAGTCCCCAGGGTCACTTCACATGCATCAACAGTTCTTTTGTGAAGGGAGTTTATACATTGCTTGGGGGGTTAGGCCTTCCAGATCTCTGGTTCTAAGGTGTTTTACTTGCTTCCATCACGACAACCAAAAAATTACTGAAAAGCCCCAGTGTCAACAGAGAGTTTCAAGGGAACTGGTGACCCAGGTTTCTCCATGAGGCTTGGGTCACATCCCACAGACCCCCAGGGGTGTCACCCACACTCCCACCCACAACGTGCCTGCTGGTTGTTTTCCATCCAGGCAGGAGGTGACCATTTACTCTGCCTGGCCCCACGTCACCCTGTCCTGGGCCAGTGGCCTCTCCGTGAAGAGGACGTGTCTCAGAGACTGCAAGCTCCATGAGGACAGGGAGGATCTCTGAATTTGCTCACCCCGTATGTTCAGAGTCTCACACAGTGCCTGGAGCTTAGTAAACATTTACTACCATTTGTTGAAAATGAACGAACGAATGAATGAGTAGAGGAAAAGACCCAATCCTGCACTGAAAAGATGTCCCCAGTGGCGCTAAACTACTCAACCAGATGTCTCCCCAGCTCCACTGGAACTGAGCTGATGGCAAGTTGTCACACCATGTAGCAGAAGGTCAAGTGCAAAAGTGTGCAAAAAGGTTTAAGTAGCACAAGGCCCCACACCCCACCCCAGGACACCTCCCAGCATCCTGCTCACAACACAAGTGGAAGAGGACATCGTGGGGGCGAGAGCTGCTCTCCTGGGCTGTTTCCAGGTGGCCCGAAGGGCAAGGCCCCAAAGCTCAGTCTCAGTCATTCACCCAACCCTACTGAGGACTCTCCCAGGCAGCACCAGGACTCCTGAAGCTTGAGAACCCCAGCTCTGTGGGGCCCTCCAAGGGAGTGTTCTCTGGATGTACACAGACAGGCATGGCTCAGTAAATGTCATCTGCCTGGAGTGAATGGAGCTATATTTAGACTGATCTAAATGCCTCCAGGAGCATTTAAAAGTAAGCAGGCACCAGGCAGGTTCCCTCCCATGCCGCAGCCTCCATTCGAATTCTTGGTGGTGTTCCTCATGGCCTCCATGTCGGTGGGTAATCTGTTTTTCTAATTGGTTTCTAATCTGTCTCCTCCACCAGGCTTTGAGCCCCAGGAGGGGAGAGACTGTCTGGAGAGAGTAGCCCCTGGGCCTGGTACACACAAGCAGGCCACCATTTATGCTGGTGAATGAATGAATGAATGGTGGGTAGGTCCTCTCAGGCTCCAGACATAGGGGACAGAGGCCAGTCAGCCTTAGAATGCAGGGCAGGACTAGAAAGTGAGAGAACTTCCGGGATAGGGTGGGAAGGAGGCTGCTCTCCTCCCCACCCAAGGTGTCTGGCTGTGGGTTTGCAGGGCTTGGGATCAGCGTGTGGGTGGCCCGGATGGAAACAGCTGCGGGTATGGAGGCCAAGGTTTTGGCCACGATGGAGGCTAGATCCAGCTCCTGCTCTCGATGTAAAGAGATTGCTGGCATTTGTGAGGCAGCTCTGGTCACCTGGCTCTGGGACTGCAGTACCCAACTTCCCTGCTTCTAAGCATCACACAAAGGGGCATGACAGAAAGACAGGTTCCAGGGCCCCATCCCTTGAAGACTCTGGTTCTGTGGGTCTGGGGAGGGGCCCTATGGTCTGCATTTCGAAAGGAGCTCTAAGACATTCCAGGTGGAGACTTTTTGCCTTAGGGCAAGTCTAAATCTTACACCCAGGTTAAGGATCACCATCCCTAAGGCAGCAGGTGGCAGGTGGCTTTGTCAGGAAATCTGAGTGGGGCTTTACTGACCCAGTCCACTGTGGGAGGTTTGGGCTCTGGTTTGGGAGCAGACAGAATACCAGGGGCCACACCTACATCTCACCTGGAACTTGGGAAAGCTGGCATCCCTTGCCAGGGCCCTTCCTCATGCCCTCTCCCCCACCAGCAGAGATTCGGGGAGGAAAGCTGAGTGGAGGAGGGGCCCAGGAGGCATTTCCACAGAGACCCGGCTTTCTCGGCCTCTTGTCTCGCCCCCTCACAGCCCCGTGGTGAAGAATCATTCTGCTGAGCGCTTTGGGATTCGAGCCTCGCTGGATTCCTGCCTTGCTGACTTTCGAGTGGGCAGGAGTTCTGAATACCAGAATATTCTCTGATCTCAAGAATGCAAAAACTCTCTCTCTCTCTTGGCTTTTAAAGGAAACAATATGTTTGCTAGAAAAACCACAAAAACATGATTATATACAAAACGGTGATCTGAAAGTGGCTCCTGCCCGACGGTCGAGGCGACCCAGCTGGCGGGGGCCCTATTTGCGTTTCCTCAGTATCAGATACATCATGCCGCTGACAAAGGTGAAGGCGAAGGCCACCCAAGCCAGGACGAAGGCATAGCCGAACGCACCCCCCGAGGTCGGGGAGTAGTGAATCCAGTTGGTCTCGTGAAAGTCTTTGCGCCTGTCTGTGTAGATGGAAGCTGCAATCATGACGCACAGGCCTGTTGGGAAGAGAAGCAGAGTTAGAGTAGCCCCCAACTGCAGTGCACTGTGGGTACCCGAGGGACACAGGCCGGAGTGGAGGAGGAACTTCAGCTTTTTTTTTTCCTGAGTCGGTGTCTCGCTCTGTCGCCCAGGCTGGAGTGCAGTGGCATGCTCAAGGCCACCGTTGCCTTGACCTTCTTGGCTTAGGCAATCTTTCTGCCTCAGCCTTACAAGTAGCTGGAGCTACAGGTGCACGCCACCACATCGGGCTGCCTTTTTGATTTATTGTAGAGACGAGATCTTGCCCAGTTGCCCAGGCTGGTCTCGAACTCCTGGGCTCAGTCAATCCTCTCACCTCTGCCTCCCAAAGAGTTGGGATTACAGGCCTGAGCCATTACTCCTGTCGAATTTCGAGCAATCCTTCCACTTTGGCCTCCATCACAAAATGTTATTTACATCACTGGGGTTAGCCACCGTGCCCGGCCCACTTTCTGTTCTTGCTAGCTGAACCCTGTTTTGTCTCGTCAGGCAAGGGCCCAACCCAGAGATTGAACATAATTGGTCTGAGCCAGGGGTCAGCAGACTCGCCCTGTAAAGGGCCACACAGGAAACAGGGTAGGTTTTATTGTGGCCACTGTTCCAACTATTCAGCCCTGCCATTGTAGCGTGACAGCAGCCATGGACAATGCAAAGATGAATGGCTGTGGCTGTGTTCCAATAAGATGTTATTTGCATTTTTTACATGAGGCAGGCCAGGTCTGGCCCATGGGCCACAGTTTGCTGACCCTCCCCCTGGAGACCTGGTTCCTGTTTACAGATTTGTATGTGTCCCCTGTTCTGACCACAGAAAATCCTTCAGTGAAAAATACTACTCCCTGAAAGGAGAGAGATGAGGGGGAGGCTTTTCAAAACTGCTTGACTTTCCCTTGCTGACTGCTTTAGACACTGTCAGGGCAGGGAGCAATGTTTGGAGCTACAGCAGCCTTTTGGGGGCCATGAAGGGATTATCACCGACGCGCTAAGGATGACAAAATAAAAAGGTTAAAAAGGTGCCTGATGCCAACGAGTTGCCAAACCCACTCTGGCACCCTCCACCTCCAGGCTACTTGTTTTGTAAAAACTGGAACCACTTTCACGGCCGAAGTCATGGTTAATTGGATTTTCTGTTACAGGCAGCCAAAAGTATCCTCACGGAAACACCTGAAGTCCCAGTATTCACAGACATTAGTGCTAGGACGAGGCTAAGTGCTCTGATTTTCCTTGGGGACTCTATCCCTCTCCTGGACGGGCAGTTCTGGTGGGACTGTCCATCGAGGTCCCAGACCTTCTCTGGGGGCCGAGTGTGTAAGACAGTCTCTGCCAATCGGGCTCTCCCTCTGGGAAGGCCGAATTGAGATAGGGACACTGTCGGGGTTCCTGGATTCTGACAGCATCTCCTAAAAGCAACTGCCTGTCAGTCGCTGATGTCTGAATCCTCTTCCCAACACCTGGTCTTTCAGCCCTTTATTGATTCCTGTGAGCTACCATTCGTGACGCAAGTCGGGGTATCTGTTGCTTGAACCTAAAAACCCCAGCGGATACAGCATCTTAAAAACTCTGGGCGCTTGGGGCAGAACAGGGAGGGACAGGTACTTGGACCAGAAAATGGCCAAAGGAGTAGGGGAGAGGGGGTGTTATGGAAGAGGAAGGGGAGATGGGACTCTTGTATGAACATATGGAGGATTTTCTCGTGCGCACACACACAATCAGGGTAGTCGGTTTTGACCAAGTGGCCTTACAGATAGACAAAAACAGAAAATAAACTTCAGTTACCAGCTCCCCACGGCCCTGCCTTTGTGTTGAGTGGCAGGATCCGATTGCCTTTAATGGGGTGAGTTGGGGGGCGTTCTATGCCTCTAATAAGGAGATACAGAAAAAATTAAGGAAAAGGAGGTGGACAACAGACACCTCCTCCCCATCCCACTGGGGTCCTTGGGCGAGTCTCCCCTCTTTTGGTCTGGGTTGAGGCTCTCAAATGCTTGGCCCATGAATAGGAGTACAACCCTCAGGTTCGAATCTGGCCGATTCTGGTTCAAGAGGTCAGGTCAGGCCTAGGGGGTCTGCACTATAGAAAGGTCACCAGAGGGATTCTTGGGGCTCTCAAGACCTAGTGACCTTCCAGAGTCTTTCACTCATAAAAACACCTTCATTCTCCACCTGTGTGGACAGGGTGGTGCTAGGCAGTCCAACTGAAGTGCCCCAGGGGAGGAGACACTGCATGTGACCCACCATCCCGTTCTGCCCTGGACTGAGGGGTTTCCTGGGATACGGGACTTCCAGCTTGAAAACAGGGATGGTCCCAACTGGAACAAGCTGTCACTGGTTCCAGGGTGCGGTGACATGCCCTGGAGTCATCCTGAGGACATGATAGGTTTAGACTTGACTCCAGGTGGGAACAACGCAGCCGGGGAAGTAGAGGGCTGGGAGGAGATGGTGGTTAGGATCAAGCAGCTGCTTGCTCCCAGGACCAGATTTCTTGCTACATTCATGCTAACCATTATCTAAACTCCCGATTCAAAAGCACCATGGAAGGGCCTTCTGCGTGTTTGTCATAAAAAAGCTTTAAGTGAGTCGGGCTCAGCGGCTCAGCCTGTAATCCCACGCCTTTGGGAGGCTGAGGTGAGTGGATTGCCTGAGCCCGCGGGTTCGAGACCAGCCTGGGCAGGCGAGACCTCATCTCTACAATACATCAAAAAATTAGCCGGGCGTGGTAGCGCGCGCCTGTAGTTCCAGTTACTTGGAAGGCTGAGGTGGAAGGATCGCCGGAGCCCAGCAGGTCGAGGGTGCGGTGGCCAGAAGCGGCCACTGCACTCCGGTCTGGGCGACAGAGTGAAACTCCAACTCAAAAAAAAAAAAAAAAAAAAGCCGGGCTCGGTGGCTCAGCCTGTAATCCCGCACCTTTGGGAGGCTGAGGTGAGTGGACTGCTTGAGCCCGCGGGTTCGATATCCGCCTGGGCAGCAAGACCTCATCTCTACAATAAATCAAAAAATCAGCTGGGCGTGGTAGCGCGCGCCTGTAATTCTGGCTACTTGGAAGGCTGAGGCGGAAGGATCGCCGGAGCCCAGCAGGTCGAGGCTGCGGTGGCCGGGAGTGGCCACTGCACTCCAGTCTGGGCGACAGAGTGAGACTCCAACTCAAAAAAAAAAAAAAAAAAAGCCGTGCTCAGTGGCTCAGCCTGTAATCCCAGCTCTTTGGGAGGCTGAGGTGAGAAGATTGCCTGAGCCTGCAGGTTCGAGACCCGCCTGGGCGGCGAGACCTCATCTCTACAATAAATAAAAAAATCAGCTGGGCGTTGGTAGCACGTGCCTGTAATTCCGGCTGCTTGGAAGGCTGAGGCGGAAGGATCGCCGGAGCCCAGCAGGTCGAGGTTGCGGTGGCCGGGAGCGGCCACTGCACTCCAGTCTGGGTGACAGAGTGAGACTCCAACTCAAAAAAAAAAGAAAAAAAGAAAAGCTTTAAGTGGCCACTGAGCTACAGCAACGGCAAATGCTCGTGTGTGGCCTTTTCATACAGTTTCGGCCCTGCTAAAATTCTTTATCAGAACAAAGTGCTCTAAGACACTTGCTTTCTCGAACCCTCCAGCACAGCAGCGTGTCTGGTTCATCTCTACGTCCAGCAGCTGGCACAGGCCTGGCCCAACGTGGGCGCTTCTGTCACCTGGTGGCTTGCCACCAGCTGTTTGGGGACAAAGACCCCGAACCCTCAGTATAGCCTACAAGACCCTGTGGGGTGTGGCCCTGCTGGCCCCTCTGGCCCACTTCCTGCTGACCTCCCCATTTCTACACTCCATCCCCTGGCTGGCATTCATTCCTTCCAAAACATGGCTTCGGTCATGCTGTTTCCTCCACCTGGCACACTATTCCCTCCCCTCTGGACCAAGGCAGAACACTGTAGACGGCAGCTCCTACTCACTCTCCAGCACCCAGCACAGGCTTCATGTTTCCGGGATGCTTTCCCTGACCCCTGCCTGAATCCAAACTCCCAAATACAGAATGACCCACCGCAGCCCAGGAGGGCAGCCAACTTCTTCCCAAATCCTCGCCTGCAGCCTCCTCCTAGCTTCCCTCCTGGGAGTCTGGGAAGGGAGTGCTTATTCCAGGAAGCCGGCCGTTCTACTTACAGGACATGAGCTGGATGATGGAGGTTAGAACGAACCTCTCCCCCTGCTTGAGACGGAAGAGCTGGAGCACGAAGATCAGAAAGGCAATGCAACAGAGGATGGTAGACAGGATCATGGTGGCCTGGACCGCCTGCAGGGTGGCGTAATCTGCAGGTGGAGGAGAGGGCGCATGACCGAGGACCAGGCTGGCCAGGGCCTCGGGGAGTACAGGGCCTGGGGCAGCTCCGGGCGGGGACGACGCGGGCAAATGGGCAGGGGCTCAGGTTGCTGTCTACATGGTCCGAGCACGGGTCCGAGCACTGCGCACCTGACCAGGTGATCCTCCACGTTCTCATCTGGAAAATGGAGCAAGAACATCCCGCTCTGCGCTCCTCCTGGTCTGGGTCATAGTTCCCAAGTGCTTGGCTCATGGGCGGGGGCTTTTTAAAGGACATACCCCCAGGTGCCAACCTGGTAAATCTAGATCCAAGAAGTGAAGAAGGGGCTTGGGGGTCTGCACTTTAGAATGGTCCCCAGGGGGATTCTCAGGGTCTGGGGGCTCATAGAACCGAGTGGCCTTCTGAAAGTGCTCTGCAACTCCCAAGCAGAGGGTATCAGAGGGTGGTCTTCAGAGTCACCGCTAAGGAAGAAACGGGGTTCCCTTCTTTTCAGATCAGTCTTCACAGAGACTGGGCCTGAAGATTTGGGGTTTGGTGTAAGGAATTTTCAGGGGAGAAGGGAGAAAGTCTGGAATGGAGGGGGCCACACGGTGGGTGAGGGTCTCAGCCGAAGCTGTGCTGATGGTGTGGAGAGGGCGCCGAGCACGTGAACTGGCATTGCCTCAGTTTCCTCACCCGCAAAATGGGGCTATTGATAGCTCCCCACTCATTGGGCTAGAAAGGGGGACTAAACACATCTGTTTAGAGGGTGCAGGGGAACATCCTGTGGGAAGGCTGGATATCGTCACCAGGACGTAGCCGGCTAAGGGGACAGACCCCAAGTTGCACAGCACACCTAAGGGCAAATCTCCCTTTTCCTTTCTTGCTTTTTGCAGTTTTGCTTGAAACATAATTTGTAATATATTACAAATATGCTATTACATATATACACATACACACATATATATACATATACATGTATGTGTGTGTGTATATATATATAAGAGAGAGAGAGAGAGAAATATATATAATTTTAATTTTTTTGTAGAGGTCCTGCTATGTTGCCCAGACTGGTCTCGAATTCTTGAGCTCAAAGGGATCCTCCTGCCTCAGCCTTCCAAAGCGCTGGGATTACAGGTATGTGCCACTGTGGCTATAAAATAATGAAATTTCTAGAGCAGGGGATTTTAGTTCATCCTGGCTGCACACTAGGGTCACTGGGAGAGCGTCTAGCCTCTCCGCCAGTTCCTCATGATGAGTACAAGAAGCTGGACCCAGCCCCACCCCGTGAATCCAACTCACATAAGCCCAAGAACAGGCGGAAGTAAACTGTAGTGACAGAAGTCAGAAGTGGTTGTCCTTGGGGCAGGGGGTGGTGGCAACTGAGTGGAAAGAGGCTTGGGGAATTTTCTGAAGTGTTGGGCATGTTGTCCATCTTATTGTAGATGGTGGTTACCTGGGTATTTTAACAACTGTCAAAACTCATCAGACTGAGCCCTTAAGAAGCGTGCATCTCCTTGTTTGTGAATGAGAGCTGCATTAATAAAGCAACCACACACCAGGCGATACCAAGACAAAATACATCAGAATGTTGGGCATGGAGACCAGGCATTGGGGGTTTGTAAAGCCAATGAGGGAATTCCAATGTGGGTCCAAGGTTGTGGCCCCCAGACTTAGAGCAGTGCTTCCAAAATCTGCCCCCTCCTGGGAATTTGTCTGGGATGCTTATGGAAAATGCAGATTCCCAGGCCTCTCTCCTTGGAGATTCTGTTACCATAGTCCTGGGAGAGGGGGTAAGAGCAGGAACCAGCATTTTATCAACTATTATCAACATTTTACCCACGTATGATGGGGCAAACGTGGAAAACATGGCTTTTGGAGAAAAAAACAAATGCACGTTTTTAGAAGAGAGTTTCTCAAAGTTGGGAGGCAGGCGAAGCGGCCCGTGAGGTTAATGTACATGGAACCCAAGAATGACGCAAAGCAATGAAAACCCACTTAACAAGAGGGATGTTCACTTTGCTTTGTTTAAATTCTTCCAAGGACCTGAAGGAGGATTCACCACTTGGTGCTTAAGCACTTTGAAAAAACCCGCTAACATCTGGGTTCCGGTTGTTTGTTTTCTTAACATAGAAAGAACCAGAAACAGGCTTGGAGACTTCAGGAAGTAAGCGTGTCTGACCAGACTCTGATAACATCATTTGGTTTTCAATCTAGAATTTCTAGAAACTTCCTTTCTTGTATAGCAAGTGATACGAGTTCATCACTGATGGCAGGAAGTCAAGTTCCCTTTAAGGTAGATTTATATAAGGAAAAAGTGAGTTATTTTAAAGAGTAGCAATCAGCAAACTTTTTCAGTAAAGGGGCAAACAGTAAATATTTTAGGCTTTGTGGACCGTATGGTCTCTTGTCAAATGTTCTTCTTTTTTTATTTAGTTTTGTTTTTGTGTGGGTTTTTTTTAAAAACATAAACACTGTTCTTAGCTTCTGGGCCAAACAAAAACAAGCCTCGGGGTGAATCTGGCCAGTGGCTCACCAAACTCTGTTTTAAAGCAAAATAACAAGTAAATAATCCCACATGGGGGATGTGGGACACAGACGACAGGGGCTTGGAGAGACGGCCACAGAGCACAGCAAGCTCTCCCAGTTGGCCATGCAGCTGGCGACAGCTGGGGTTTGCAGAGCACAAGGAAGGCTGGCTGTTCCCAGAGCTAAAGGTTAGTGACAGATAAACAGCCGGAGAGAAAGGAGCACCAATGGTGTCTTGTGGTTAAAAGTGTGGGCTTTGGAGTTGGTCACATGCAGACTGAAATTCTGGTTCTTTCATTTACTTCTACCTACGTGACTTTTGGATAACTAAACTGCTCTGTGCCTCAGTTCCTTCACCCTTTTTTTTGTATTTTGTTTTTGTCTTGGGGGTCTTACTCTGTTGCCCAGGCTACAGTGCAATGGCACAATCACAGCTTACCACAGCCTCAACCTCCTGGGCTCCAGCAATCCTTCTACCTCAGCCTCCTAGTTGTTCTTTTTTTCTTTGAGTTGGCATCTCCCTCTGTCACTCAGGCTGGAGTACAATGGCACGATCATAGCTTACCACAGCCTGGACTTCCTGGGGTAAGGTAATCCTCCCTCCTCTCAGTATCTGGGACTACAGTCATGCATCACCATGCCTGGTTATTTATTATTATTATTATATTATTTGAGTTGGAGTCTCACTCTGTCACCCAGACTGGAGTGCAGTGGCCGGGAGCAACCTCGACCTGCTGGGCTCCGGCGATCCTTCCGCCTCAGCCTTCCAAGTAGCTGGAATTACAGGCGTGCGCTACCACACCCGGCTGATTTTTGACTTACTGTAGAGATGAGGTCTCGCCAAGTTGCCCAGGCAGGTCTTGAACCCGCGGGCTCAGGCAATCCACTCACCTCAGCCTCCCAAAGTGCTGGGATTACAGGCTGAGTTACTGAGCCCGGCCTATTATTATTATTATTTGTAGAGACAAGGTCTCCCTGTGTTGCCCAGGCTAGTCTCAAACTCCTGGGCTCAAACAGTCCTCACACCTCAGCCTCTCAAAGTGCTGAGATTACAGGAGTGAGCCACTGTGCCCGTCCTGTTTCTCCATCTAAAAATGGGGCCAATGTATGTCCTTGCCTGATGGGGCTGTGAGATCACATATGTTAAAGGACTTAGCCCTGTGTCCCACTGTAAACCTTCAGTAAATGGTGCCTTCTACTGGTATTTTTGCTGCTTTTATTGTGAATGTGGACATTGTGGTTGAGTGTATGCTGAGACTTTGGGACCCAGAACCGAGAATCCCTTGCTCCCCAGATAGGGTGGTCAGATTTGGCAAATAAACATAAACAAGTGCAAAGACAAGAGGCTTAGTTACACCTGAATATCAGATAAGCAACAAATAATTTGTATCGTAAGTATGTCCCACATAATATTTGAGACATACTCCTACTAAAAAAGTACCCGTTGTTTATCTGAGCTATTCACCTGGGCACCCTGCTTTTTTTTTTTCCTGAGTCAGAGTCTCACTCTGTTGCCCAGGCGTGCAGTGGCACACTCATGGCCACTGCAGCCTCGAACTGCTTGGCTCTGGCGTTCCTTTCGCCTCAGCCTTCCAAGTAGCCGGAACTACAGGTGCACGCTACCACGTCCAGCTAATTTTTGATTTATTGTAGAGATGAGGACTCGCCAAGTTGCCCGGGCTGGTCTTGAACTCGCGGGCTCAGGCAATCCTCTCACCTCTTCCTCCCAAAGTGCTGGGATTACAGGCTGAGTCACCAAGCCCGGCAATACCCTGCATTTTACCAGGCAACAGGGCCTCCAAAGTGTCTCCTCCATCAGTTCTATGAGAAAAAACAGAACAAATCCCTTCACAAGGAAAGGGCGCAGTCACCTGCATAATCAACTTTGTATACCTAACCCTGAATTGTACCCCACATCTTTAAAACAAAAAAATGTAAAAAAAGAAAGAGAACAGTTAGCATGTTTTTAGGTGGGATTTTCAGTATTTCAAAGCGCTTTCACATATTTTAGCCCATTTAAAGGGGCAGGCATTGCCATGACCTCTGCTTTGCAGGTAAGGATGCTGAGACAGACCCGACCAAGGTGGGGTCACACTGCTCCTGCAGGACAGAAGCTGGTCTGAGCTTCAAGAGGGGAGTTATGGTCTTAGAGGCGAGGCTTGGATGAAAAAGGGGGCGGAGAGAAACTTCTAGATGAGAACCAAAGCCGCAGAATGGATGAGACGGGGAAGCTCAAAGCTTAGCTGGGGGAGGTCTCCAGCCTTCTCTCCCCCACAGCCCCACCGGCTGCAGGACACAGAGCTTGCTGGGGGTGGAGCAGAGGGGGAGGCGGGAACCCCAAGCCTCACTCAGGAACGTTCCTGTCTCACTCAGTGCTCCTCTGTCAGCTTCATTCATTCACACTCACCTTCAAAGGACTGACTGATCTCTGTGCAGTTCATGGTGGTATTGATGCACACTCTCCAGACATCTACAGAAAATCCTTCTCCTACCCACCAGGCCTGGAACATGAAATGGAAACAGAGAGAAACATTGTCCATTGGTGATGCAACACTGACTCCCAATGGGGCTGATTCTAAAGGAGCATTCAGCCCCGTTTATTTCACAGACAGTGGGCCCTTGGGATGGTGGGGTCCAAATACTAGCATCCACAGCACAAGATGACCCCTAACCAGAGGTGGCGCCAGAGTCCCTTAGACTGATGCACACGTGAATCCCCTGGGGCTCTTGTTCAAGTGCAGATTCTGATTCACCAGGCCTGGGGTGGGATCTGAGATGCATTTCTCACTAGCTCCAGGTGATGCCATGATGCTGGTCTGCTGAAGGATGAGAGGTGACCTACGACCCCAGAGGCTGGGAGAAAAGATGAGGCTGAGTTGGTGGGAATGAGTCAACGGCAATCTACTCCCCCAGAACCCCAGGGGTGATCAGGAAAGGATGACATTAGGAGGGAAGGACCAGGTGAGACTCTTGACTTCAGTCCAAATGCGTTCATTTCCCTCTGTGCTTCTGCAGCTCCTGCCCTACCAGCCTGGGCAATATAGCAAGACCCTGTCTCTACAAAAACTTAAAAAATCAGCCAGGCGCAGTGGCTCATGCCTATAATCCCAGCCCTTTGGGAGGCAGAGATGAGAGGATTGCCTGAGTCCAGTAGTTGGAGACCAGCGTGGGCCCATCACGCCCAGCTGGTTTTTTGTGATTTTCATTGTAGAGATGAGGTCTTGCCAAGTTGCCCAGGCTGGTCTCACACCCTTAGGCTCAGGCAGTTCTCTCACCTCAGCCTCCCAAAGTGCTGGGATTACAAGCTTGTGTCACTGCACCTGGCTCCTTCTATTTTCTATTCACCCCAAAACTGGAATCCCCCATCACCCATCCAGTCAACAAATTTTCAGGGAGCGCCCAGCTACAATGCCAAGCACAATTCCAAATGCATGACGCGAACCCATCAGACTCACTGGTGGGCAGAAATGTCCATCTGCGTCTTCTCAGTAAGTGCTATGATAGTATACATGTCCGGCGGACGCCTAACAGGATTCCCTGGTGCTATGGCTAACGAGTTTTCTGCCCCTAGTGTCTGTCTATCCTTTCCACTAAGTCTAGGACCTTTATAGGTCCCAAAGGCTTAGATGCAGGAAATAGAAAAAGAATATTCTGGCCAGGCGCCATGGCTCATGCCTATAATCCCAACACTTTGGCAGAAAGCTAAGGTGGGAGGATCTCTTGAAACCAGGAGTTAGAGACCAGCCTGGGCAACATAGTAAGATCCTGCCTGTACAAAAAATAAAAAATTTGTTGTGCATGGCAAGGTGTGACTGCAGTCGCGGTTACTTGGGAGGCTGAGGTAGGAGGATTGCTTGAGGTCAGGAGTTCAAGGCTGGAGTGAGTTATGATCAGGCCACTGCTCTCCAGCCTTGGTGGCAGAGCGAGACCCTGTCTAAAAAAAAAAGGAGATTGTAAAGGAACATTCAACCCCATTTATTTCACAGACAGAGGGCCCTTGGGATGGAAGTCCAAATAGCATGGCCCATAGCACCAAGGTGACCCCAGGCCACTCATGGCAGCTTGGCAAGAACTTTCAGAACCCAAACCAGATGTCCCTGACAGAATCTAGGACCAGAAGTCTCTGGAGTGGTTCAAATTCTGGCTCTGCCTTTGACAACTGTGTAAACTCCGCTAAGTGTCCGCACTGCCCCGAGGCTTGGTTTCCCTACCTGTAAACCAGTGCCAGGAGAGCACTGGCCTGGTACAGCTGGGGTGAGGATCCCATGAGATGACGTGTGTGAAAGGGCTTGCCCAGGCCCTGGCACGGCATGGCTCTCTAGATGACAGGTGTCATCATTTATGTTCTTACTGTTACGACTATTGGTCAGCAGGAGTCCTATATGTAGGCAGAGTTGGTGGCCACTTGTAGGGCACACTTTTTGGCTTTCCAAGCAAGGTTTCTGCCCCCTTATACTTCTGCAGTCTGAAATGATCAGGACTGAAGCCAGGGTTTGGCAAAGTGTCTGGGACATGGGGGAGCTCTGTGCAAAAGCTTCATTTCCTGCCTGGAGGGACACGAATCTATGCCAAGAGGTTATTTATCAAATACCTTCCCACCAGATGGCCACAAGCTGGACACTAAAAGGAAGTTTTTCATGGGGGCACAGGTGGAATCTGGAAGGGCCCAAGCATGAGCTCTGTGGAGGGGATAGGCCAGGTGGACTAGCCACAGGGGATCCTGTCTGGTAAGGGGATGCCAGGGGTCACCTGGGGGACTAGGGTGGTGGTCTTCAACAGAGGGCGATGATGCTCCCTGCAGGGCATTTGGCAATGTCTGAAATCATTTCTGGGTGTTATAACTAGGGGTGGGGTGCTACCGGCCTCAAGAGGGCAAAGGCAGGGGAGGTTGCCAAACCTTCCACAAGGCACAGGAAGGTTCCCAAACAAAGACCAGCCAGCTCCAAATGACAACAGAGGTAAAGCTGAGAGCTCTGGTTTAGAAAGCTGAATTCACACTGTGCTCAAAGGGCTTCTTGGAGCCAGGCAAGGACAGAGCACTTCCTGCAGGACCTGACATCCAAACCTGAATGTGGGATGGCCCGGAACCTTTCCACTTAGGTCACGAGTCCCGGGCCTGGGCTCAGAAGATGGGCGTGCCTGGGTAGGGAGGACAACCCCAGATGGTGATCACCTTGACTGCGTCCTTGACTTTGCTTCTACTGACTCTGGGACCACAGGGGTCCTTTGTGGTTGGCGGGGAAGAGAACTTACATTGTCGATGGTGGCAACAAACAGCAAAGCCGCGGAGGTGATGTGGAAGATGATTATGAAAGCAAGAAGCACCAACATTTTCACAGGGCAGGTTGAGGCAAGGGGTCACGCTGAAAGTCCAGAGAGGGATGGGTCAGACAGAGAGAAATTCAAACCTGCAAATGACAAAACAAAATTAAAATTAAAAATAAGCAGCAAGTCGGGCACGGTGGCTCACATTTGCAATCCTAGCACTTTCAGAGGCTGAGGTGGGAGGAATGCTTGAGCCCAGGAGTTCGAGACCAGCCTGGGTAACATACTGAGACCTCGTCACTACAAAAAAAAAAAAATCACAAAAATTAGCTGGGCGTCCCAGCAACGTGGGAGGCTGAGGCAGGAGGATCACCTGAGCCCAGGAGGTCTGTGGTAAGCTGTGACCATGCCACTGTACTCCAGCCTGGGTGACAAAGTGAGACCCCCCCAAAAGCAGCTTTTAATGAGGTCTTAGAAAATCAAAACCAGCTCTTCTCTTCTTTCTTTGTTGGAGACTTTACCAGACAGAAGTCTGGCATGAGAAGCTGTTCCTTGTTGGATCCAAATGCCAAATATTCCTTGAGGAAGAGGAAAGGTGAGGATCAATTAACACCCTAATTCAGAAAAGCATCACACCTCTCGGTCAGGAGGGAGTATCTCTGTGTGTGTTAAAATGCTGTTCCTGCTACCTCAAGTCCCGAAGCTCATAGCCTGTGGATTCTGTTCTAGTGTCCTCCGTATCAAAGCAAAAGTAATCACCAGAAATACAAATATATTTCCTAATGACCTGACCATTTATTTTTTTTATTTTTTATTTTTTTTGAGTTGGAGTCTCACTCTGTCGCCCAGACTGGAGTGCAGTGGCCGCTTCAGGCCACCGCAGCCTCGACCTGCTGGGCTCCGGTGATCCTTCCGCCTCAGCCTTCCAAGTTGCTGGAACTACAGGCGCGCACTACTACACCCAGCTATTTTTTCAAATTTATTGTAAAGATGAGGTCTCGCCAAGTAGCCCAGGCGGGTCTCGAACCCGCGGGCTCAGGCAATCCACTCCCTCAGCCTCCCAAAGGCGCGGGATTACAGGCTGAGCCACCGAGCCTGGCTGACCTGACCGTTTATAAAATTAATCCTCACTCAAACACCCCTTCTTTTAATAACGATCCCCATGTAGACAACATTGGACTCCAGAATATAAACGTAATGTGTTGCAGACAACTGCCCTTTCATTTTCCTCTTTGATCACGCAGGAAAACTGCATTTCCTAGACTCCCTTGCAGTTAGGTGGGGGCTCTGGTGACTAATTCTGACCAATGGGCCAATTGCAAGCATGTGTGATTTCCAGGCTGAAGCATGGGAGAGCAGGTGTGAGTTCTCTAGGCTCCTCCCCCCTGAGGGAGTGGCTGAGGATAGTGCAGCTCAACAGGTGAAGACTCACATCTTAGGCAGATATTATGATGAGAAATAAGCCTTCAGATGTTGAACCATTGAGATTTCGGATTTTTTTTTTTTACTTTAGCAGGGCAGTCTGAATAAGATACAACAGAAAGAGGCTGCAAAGGGAACTGAAAATCTTGCAGAAGAACTAGAGAGCTGCTTAAAAGCCATCAAAGGCAGTCAAAGTGGGACTTGTCTGAGCTGGACAAGTTCACAATAAAAGAGAAAAAATAAACGTAAATGATGTAAAAAAAAAGCATTCAAAAGAACAATTTGAATATCAAAGGATTAAAAGTCACACTTGGGGAAACTGATAAAATCTTCAAACATTTTATGACCTCTTGGTCAACAAAACTCAAACGTCAAGTGACGATGTCACATCAAACAATCTGATTGGAACAGTGCCACCCTCTAAAATCAACACCTGGTTCATTCTTCAGTTTTAGTCCAATAATTTGCAACCAGATAATATTACCAACATTTTGTAGAAAATAAAATTAATTTTTAGCTTCACATTTTATTTATATTTTTTAGCTTCACATCTTAAAATACAGTACAAATTAGACCTCATTTTCACTCTGCTGATGTTTTAGCCCCAGTTTTAAATGAATTAAGTAACATACACACACATTTTCTCTGAACCATTGAGTAAGTTGCCTAAACTCTTTTCGTCTAAATACTTTAGTACTTCTGAAAAACAAGGACACCTTCTTACATAACCACAATATGATGATCACAATGAAGAAATTTACATGACACAATATTACTGTCACATTTATAGCACATTCACATTTCTCCAATTATCCCAACAGTGTTCTACACAGCTTTCTTTTTTCCTAGCCCAGATCCAATCCAAGATGACACATTTTGTCGTCAGGTCTCTTTAGCCTTCTTTAATCCGGAATAGTTCCTCAGCCTCTTGCTGCTTTTCATGACATTTATATTACTTAAGCATATCGACCACCTAATCTTGTATAATGTCCCTCATATCTGTGTTTGATGTTGCCCATGATTTGATTCGGGTTTGTTTTCTTAGCAGGAATGTCATAGAAGCAAAGTGTCCTCAGGGTATCCCACTAGGAGGCACAGTATGTTAGTTGTTCATTATTGGTGATGCTAGCTTTGATCATTTGGCTATGTATGATCTGCCAGATTCTTTCACAGTACACCTTCCCTTTGTAATTACAAAGTAATTTGTAGAGGAGATATTTTTATTGTGGTAAAGTCTACGTCATATAAAATTTACCCGTAGTGACAGTACATTCACAGGGTTCTACATCCATCACCACTATCTAGTTCTAGAACATTTCATCATCCAAAAGGCGACTCTGTACCCATTTAGCAGTCACTCCCTGTTCTCTCCTCCCCACAGCCCCTGGCACCATTAATGTGCTCTTTGTCTTTATGCATTTGCCTGTTCTACATATTTCATACCAGTGGAATCACACAAGATGTGGCCTGTCTTCTTTCATTTAACATAATGTTTCCAAGGTCCATCCATGTGGTGGCATGTGTGGGGAGGTATTCTGAGATAATGCAAAGATACTATTACTCATGAAACTGTCACTCTGATAACATGAACATCCATTGATATTTCTGAAATAGGATCATTTAAAATGGCCTTTTTCTGGTACAGTTCTCCCATTACAGAACTCATTACCAATGAGTCCATATACAGGACTCATTACCAATGAGCTGGGAGCTGTGTGGCTGTAGAATTCAGTCTGGGAGGTTCCAGCTGTGAGTCTGTGCATCACCACTTGAAAAAACCCAATGAAGCAGCTCAGAGATTCTTCCAATTCTTTTAAAAAGGACAAATCCCCTTTGTTTAGACCTGCGTCATTCTTAGCTGCCATTGTATGCTGCCAATGCAAATAGATGCATTTAAAAAAATAAATGCATTTCTGACCCTGAAAAAAAAATGCTCGTGTACCATGCTGAATGCTATGTTCCATTACTATCAGCTGGAATGCCAAAATGCCAGCTTTATCAGGCATTGTTGAGGGTGACAATGGCTTCACATGTTGTCCAGCTTAGATGATACAAATGCATATGGACACATAACTGAAACTTTCTAGAAAATAATAAAAAAAAAGCTTTAACCCATTCTTTCCCAAAGTGTGGAATTCAAATGTTATAAGGCATGATTTTGGACACTACATTGACGTGGCACTAAATAACACTGAACCATGTAGTGAGAAAGCCCCATTCTAATCCTTCTGAGTCCACCAAAGAAAAAGAGCCAGTTTGGTACTGGTCTGTCTCTAATACTTGCCAATTTCTTTTTCTTTTAGAGACAGTTTCTCGCTATGTTGCAGTTGCTATTCACAGGCACTGTCTCACTACTGATCAGCATGGGAGTTCTGACCTGCTCCATTTCCAACCTGGGCTGGTTCACCCCTCCTTAGGCAACCTGATGGTCCCCTGCTCCCAGGAAGTCACCATACAGATGCTGAACTTAGGGCAGACACCGGATTTGCATAATGCACTACTGCCCAAAACTCCTGGAGTCAAGGCACTACAGGCACGCACCACCACACCTGGCCCAATTTCTCTTCAATAAAATGTAGCTCTTTGGTTAGGTTATAGTTGGTAGCTAGAATTTAATAACATTGCTTTGAGTTTATAATATTTATTTTAAGGTTCTTTTTATAGGAAGTAATACCATTTATAGTAGTGATAGAACATCTCTTTTAAAACAAATTTACTGACGTCTAAAGAGTGAGTCATTTAAGAGAAATGTTATGTAAGCAAAATAACAGGTGGTTCTCAGTGTCAGCAAAAACCCTGAGGGTGCTCTCAAATGCCTGATGTCTGGGAGGCACTACTTTAAGTCCTGGGAATGATTTCAATTGGACATTTCAGACATCAGGTGCAGGCTTCTGCAGAGGAAGGTGTAAGTTTTTATAAGAGGTCAAGTAAGAAAGGTCTATGGGCATACAAAGGTGGCTAGAGATTGGTTTGAACCAGCGGGCGCCCAGAAAAATTAGGGAATAGAGAAGGAAATGTCACCTCCTATCAAGACATCTGGAATTTAGATCTCCAGTAATAAACAAAATGGAGTAAATAAATGACTGGACTTGTGAACCCAGGTGATCCTATCAGAGGCTTTAGAGGAAATTATTTGTTAAGTAAAGGAAATCTTTAAGAGGGAATAAAATGACCCTTCACTCCTGCATCTTTATTTCAAAATAAGCCTCCCTTCTGTGCCACGATCCCTTTCGCCAGTCCTAGCGTTCCTAGTGCCGTTCCTAGACGCAACCACTCTTCTCAGTTTCCTGCGCTTCCTTTCAGACACATTTGCAGGGGTGGGGGAACACTTACTCCTCTCTCCTCCTGTTTCCGTGTGGAGGAAGCCGCACCCAGAGTAACACTACAGAATCATGTCCCGCCCCTCACTCATTTCCGCTTTCTGGATTGGTGGAGCGCATCCACTAAGCGGTGCCGCGCTTTGCCCTTCCCCATACTTCCTCCCTAGGCTAGCGAGTGCCATGTCGGCTCCCATGGAGCCCCTTCCGTGTCCCTTGACTAGGGGGACCCAGGGTGAGGGGCTGGCAGGGGTATGGAGCTGGGAGCTCCAGCAAGCTCCTTTAGCCACAAGTCTAATCCCCATTCTCAAGCCCAGCTTTTCTGATAATATCCCTCAGACTCTTTCTTTGGATGGTTCGGGTGGGGCTGTGCCAGTTTACTTAGCTAGTTCTCTATCGGCAGCCAGACACTGCGTCTCCATACCACACTGTCTATGAACATCCTTGCACTCGCTTCTTTGCATATTTGTGTTAGGGCAGAGTCCTAATTAGTGGGGACACTGAGTCAGAGTATGTGCATTTAATTTATTTTACTTGCAATTTTTAAAAAATTTTACTTGCAATCTTTAAAAGTGAATTTAATTTACTGCAAAGCACACTGAGCCCTGTTAGTGCCCTGTCAATCTTGATCTTCAGAGGGTATCGAATGCTAGGCCAACTCTTAGGCATGACGTGGGTGGGTGGGTGGAGAAGCCCTGATGTCATGTCTTTGGCTGATTAATGTCCCCTAATTTCCCTGTAAGTATAATTCTGGTCCCTAGAGACCAGTCTCCACTGTCTCCAAGGCTTTCCCCATTGGTGCCATCTCCTTGCCACTACACGCACCCTTGTTGCACCCTGCCCTCTCTGGTGATACTGAAGAACATACAACTCCTTGGGCTGCATATTGGATGGAGGCTGGCCCAGCAAACCCGAGGTGGCATCAGAATTAATCCTTGCCATTCACAAGAGCTTATTCTCCTTTCAAAAACTGTAATATTGAATACTGATCTGTCATCTCTCACTTCCACCATCCCCCACCCTCCCAAGCTCATCCTTGTCCCTGCAGTCTTCAGTGCTGTGCCACTTTAGCTAGACAGGCCTTGTCTGCTCCCTGGAACATGGCTCCCTGGAGCTGTCTCTCTGTCCCACCCCTGGCTGGCTCTCTGACATTGTCTAGGTCATGATTCAAACATCCCCTCCCCAGAGATGCTTACCCCTGACCACCTGATGTAAAGTAGCCATGCCCCACTCCGGCATAATACATCCCATCCTCCAAGTCTCTTTTCTCTGGAGGACTTGCATGGTCTGAAAGCGTCTTACTTGTTCACTTGTTTATTGTCCATCTCCCTCTCTGACAGCTATTTGCTATCATTCTACAGTTCTAGAAATGTAGACTCTTGGGAAACTCAAAACCCAGATTGTCTGGAAGCAGGAATGGAGGCCAGTGGGGGCCAAGACTTACTCCATCTCCAGTGAAGCAAGAACAAGGCTGGGACTAGAACGGGGTCCCCTGGCCCCCACTCCAGTCACCCTCTCTACCTCAATGGGAGATGCCTCAGAATGCCCATGGCCATCTTTCAAGAGTCAACGATATTTTCCAAAAGCTTCTGTGACTTTCAAGCACAAGTTTTGCCAGTAGCACAAACCAAGTTGTTTTCACTGAGTCTGGGCATTTACCTGCCTGAAGGTGGGAGACCGTGTTAGATGAGCTTTTCCAAGTTTCTGTCTAGAAATCAAAGTCCCACGATTTGCAAAACTTCTATTTTAAAATGTTTTGGGCCAGGCATGGTGGCTTACTCCTATAATCCCAGCATTTTGGGAGGTTGAGGTGAGAGGATTGCCTGAGCCTATGGGTTTGAGACCAGCCTGGGCAACTTGGCAAGATCTCACCCCTACAATAAATAAAAAATTAGCCAGGCATGGTGGCGAGTGCCTGTAGTTCCAGCTACTTGGAAGGCTGAGGTGGAAGGATAGCCTGAGTCCAGCAGGTTGAGGCTGTGGTGGTCTTGAGCATGCCACTGCACTCTAGCCTAGGCAACAGAGTGAGACTCTGACTCAAAAAATATATATATTTTGATCTACCTAACCCAAACGATGTTTTTAAAAAAACAAAAAGATAATAAAACTAAAAGGCATATGACGAAAAGCCATAGCCTTTGCCTTACCCCAATGCTCCCTGAAAGCACTTTTAACCCTTTCAGCTGTTCTCATCCTACCCCGATCGCTCCATATTTCCACTAGACATTCATGCACTTCTAATTCTTGATTAATCTATTTGCTTCCTGCTTAGGGAAAAGTTCCTCTTCTTCACCATCATTTGCCCCTCACCTCTCTCCTCCAATCCCAATACAATCTCGACTTGGATCTCTAATCATCATTTGCATCATCACCATGGCGACTTTACATATGTAAATATTGTATGCTGCAGAGCCAACTAGTGTACTATGACTGTACTTTTCCCTTGAAAAATGCTTCCTTCCCTCCTTTCTTTCTCCCTGTGGTTCTACTTTCCACATTTCTTCAGTTCTTTTTTTATTTTTTATCTTCCCAAGGCTTCTGTGGCAGATCCCCAGATGCAAAGCAAATGTCTGGTTTTGGTTGCAAACCCATGGTCAGACTCACCCCCTTCACAGTACGCATCCTCCAGCCAGTCCCTCTCCTGACTCTGCCCTCCTCTGCTCTCTGTCATGGGCAGCCTCAGCAGCTGCTCAAGCAGGCCAAGCAACCCGCACACGGCATTCTTCGGGGAAGGCTGCGATTTGCTTCTGACCATGGTCAGGGAGTCCTCACAACTTCAAGATACACAGGCTATAAAGAAGAGCCCAGAGGAGGAGGTGCCTATGGGGGTCATCCCACGTGAAATCGAGCCTCATCATGATTGAAGGTCAAGCTGCAGTTTACACAGCGCGTCCTGCACTGGGTCTTCATGTCAGCCTCATGAAGCTGGCAGAGCAAGGTATCATTACCCCCATTTTACAGATGATAAACCAAAGCTCTCAAAGGCTCCAGGTAATTTGCCAAGGGTTCACAAGGCTGAGACTCAAACCCCAGGTTTTCCAGTTCCAAATACAGGGCGTTTTCTACTACTCTCTTTCCTACTCACAGGCTTGGGATCTCATGAAAACCACACAGCAGGCGAGAGGGCACAAGGCAGCATCAAGTCATCTTTGTACCCTCTGCCTTTGGCTGGATTTCTCTCAAGCTCTGTACTGGCTGGGAGGGATTTGTGAAGGCAGCCTCTCTCTGCACTGGCCTGTGAGCTAAAGTTGAGAGGTGACTGAGCAAATTAAGAAAGGGCCTGTCGGGCTCAGTGGCTCAGCCTGTAATCCCGCGCCTTGGGAGGCTGAGGTGAATGGATTGCCTGAGCCCGCGGGTTCGAGACCCGCCTGGACGGCGAGACCTCATCTCTACAATAAAAAAAAAAAAAAAAAAAATCAGCCAGGTGTGGTAGCGCGCGCCTGTAATTCCGGCTACTCAGAAGGCTGAGGTGGAAGGATCGCCGGAGCCCAGCAGGTCGAGGCTGCGGTGGCCGGAAGCGGCCACTGCACTCCAGTCTGGGCGACCGAGTGAGACTCCAACTCAAAAAAAAAAAAAGAAAGGGCCTGATTAAGAACTGTGCTTTAGTCTTCGTTTGCACTAAAAATAGGCTTCCTGCATTTTTCATCCTATTAGTTTACTGGCCACACTGAAGTATTTGCTATTTTTTATAATTAAGATTTATGGCATTTATTTTTATTTTTATTTTTTGTAGATACGGGGATTTCACTCTGTTGCACAGGTTGATTTCAAACTCCTGGCCTCAAGCGATCCTCCAGTCTCAGCTTCCCAGAACACTGGGCTTGCAGGCATGAGCCACCACATCCAGCCCATTTGCTGTCTTTATTGATCTACTTTGAGACTGGTTTGGAATATGGAGAATCATTCACACATGACTGAATGGACTCGATTCTGTGTTCTTAATTTATTACTTCATCTGAGTAGCCAGAAACTCAGGTGGGTCTCACAGAGTGCAGAAATTTGCCTGGATGCCCCATTGCCTGGTTTAGGGGTGTACTGTAGGGACCTTGGTAAGCTGTCTTCAGAATGAAGGCCTAAATACTTCTCATTCTGTGAGACACCCATAAAAATAATCACATAAAATAATACAGAACACAGGATATTAGAATTTAAGATTAAATTTTTTTTCTAGAAGGAAAAAAACCTTAGCTGGGTGTGGTGGCTCATGTCTGTAATCCCAGCACTTGAGGAGGCAGAGGCAAGAGGAACGCCTGAGCCCAGGGGTTTGAGACCAGCCTGGGCAACTTGGCGAGACCTCATTTCTACAATAAATAAATAAAAAACGAGTCTGGCGTGGTGGTGCATGCCTGTAGTTCCAGCTACGTGGAAGGCTGAGGCAGAAGGATCGCCTGAGCCCAGCAGTGGCCGTGAGCGTGCCACTACACTAGAGCCTGGGAGACAGAGTGACACTCTGACTCAAAAAAAAAATTGTATGTGTGTGCTGCACATGTAGCCATGGGTGTGGATAAACACAAGAGTGTCCTGCTGGAGACTCACGGGCCCTCCCTCTTCCAGAAGCTGCACTTGGTTTCCCATGGATGGTAGAAAATTGCTATTAGGGTCTTGTAGGTGAATAAAAGGCCCCGAGACCCACCCACGGCCAGGGTAAGCGTCACTCCTGTCCTCTCCTTCATAAAATCACAGATCTCTCCCCGGGAAGCACCATCCCCCGCTTGCTGATGCCAAAAGGAAATTGCTTTGGCACACGTTCCTTTACGTGCAAGGGAACAACGGGGAGGCCAGCTGGCTTCCCGTGGAGGGGAACGTGCCATTGAGATGACCGCTCAGTCCACCCAACGCTATTCCCACCCTCGGGAGTCCTTCCTACAATTTAGACCACAGCCGTTCTCAGCCGGGTTGGAGCCTTTTCCCGGAATTGTAGGCCCAGGGACAATCCGAGGCGGGGAAACTTTCAATACTGACCCGAGATGTTTGGCGTCTGGAGGTCCGGGGCAGTCCCAGTCCAGAAGTTCCACCCACAGTTCTTGCTCAAAGGCCAGGGGAGGCTCTGGCATGGAACCCTGGGGAAGGCCCTGCTGGTGACAGTCTCCCGGACAGTCACTGCGGAGACACCACACTGCAGGGACGCCAAGGCCTGCTCTGGGGCTGATGGTTCAACCCCAGGCTGACCAGGCCTCTCCCACTGCCCACAGCAATCCGAGGGGACAGTGGCTCTGGCCTCTGTTTTCAGGAAGGCAGAGGTCAGCTCAGCCTCCTGCCCTGGTGCTTGGACACAAGCCAGCTGGGAACATGCAGTCCGAGATGCCCTGGGGATGGCGGAAGCGCATGTATCCTGGGCAGCCCAGCCCCATGCCCGCTGCGGCTGGGGCTCTGGGCACAGTGTCAACACTTGGCTCAGTCCGGAAATGGCAACAGGCAGGACACTGGAATTTGGCCACATGCCAGGACAGAAGCCACTGTGGATCATTTTTTTCTGTGTGGCGATGTGTCTTCCTATTACTATGGGAATAGTAATAACCGCAATTTTAGTAATAATGATAGCCAACATTTATTCCCTAGTATGTGCCAGGCCCTGCTCTAAGGTCTTTTACATGTATTGATTTATTCGTTAATGATCTAATCACTATGCTGGAGGTATTATAATTAGCCTCATTTTACAGGTTAGAAACAAAAGGCCCAGGGAGGTTAGGCAACTTCCCCAAGGTCACACAGCTAGTAAAGACTGGAGCTGGGGATTTGAGCCCAAGCAGTCTGACACCAGAGAATCCACCACGCAGCCCAGCCTAATCTGAGTTTCCCTTCCCCTGTGGGGTCCTGTTACTTTAAGGCCTGGTCAGAGATCCATCCAAAGTCCTGGGGCCACACGTGGCTTGGGATGCTGGTCATTGCTATGTCATTCCTCCAGGTCCTACATTCTGGGGCACGCCTTTGAAGCACACCGGGACAAGGGAAGCAGGGAATGCAGTCATCCCCGAGCCTTCCAGGCTGAAGGCTCTTCCCCACTGCTCGCAGGGCAGACACCTGTCAGCAAGAGGACAGCCTGTCGTGAGGATGGGCAAGGATGACGATCCACTTTGTGGGAGAAAAATCACAGTGCATAGGTTTGTTCACGTCACCCAGTTTTCAAGTGGCAGAGCTCAGGCTCAAACCCTGGGCTTCTGATTGCCAGCCCACTGATCGTTCTTCAAAAAATGGAGCAATCATTCACCCAATGGGCGTTCACACGGAGCACCCGCTATGTACCAGGCCCTGGTGATACAAAGATGAGTAAGGCATGGCCCGTGTGCCCTGGAAGTGGCTGGGTCTATGAAGGACAAGGGCATATAAACAGACGGACATGGCATGATGACACGTGTGCTGTAAGACACAGGTGGTGTGACCAGCCCTGGGTTAGGGTGGAGGCAGTGTCAGAAGCTGGGTGTGGTGGCTCACACCTGTAATCCCAGCACTTTAGGAGGTGGCAGCAAGAGGATTGCCTGAGCCCACGGGTTCGAGACCAGCCTGGGATACATGACAAGACCTAGTCTCTACAATAAGCCAAAAAATTAGCTGGGTGTGGTGGCACACACCTATAGTTCCAGTGACTTGGAAGGCTGAGGTGGAAGCATCACCTGAGCCCAGCAGATCGAGGCTGCAGAGAATGTGGCATCTGAGGTGGGTCTCTGAGAATGGGCAGGGTGGTGGGGAGAGGGCGCTGCAAGCAAAGGGTGTGGGATACCCCAAAACGCAGACGGTGCACATGGGAAAAGGATGTGTGCTGGGCTGGGCCCCGAGACGGGCCAGAACTCTCCTGTGGGTGAGAAGCTTTAGAGGGTCTTAGAGGCCACACGGAAGAGGAAGAGCACTATCCCAGAGGCCGTGGGGGCTGTGGATGGTTCTTTTATGGTGCCCAAACTGGAGTGCAATGGCACACTCCCGGCCACCGCAGCCTCGACCTGCTGGGCTCTGGCGATCCTTCCGCCTCAGTCTTCCGAGTAGCTGGAACTACAGGCGCGCGCTACCACGCCCAGCTAATTTTTGATGTATTGTAGAGATGAGGTCTCGCCAAGTTGCCCAGGCGGGTCTCAAACCCGCGGGCTCAGACCATTCACTCACCTCAGCCTCCCAAAGTGCAGGATTACAGGCTGAGCCACCGAGCCCGGCTTGGGGATGGTTCTTAAGCAGGAAAGGTAGAAGACCTGCTCCTAGGAGAATACCATCCTGCAGGCTGAAGGGTGGATGGCAGGGAGGCAGATCTGAGGAAGTTGCTGAAGCAGCTTCACCTGTAAGTCAGTACGGGACGGGACCAAGGGTACAAGACGGGTACAAGAGGAATTCCAGCAAACCCGATGGAGGGCACAGACTTAAGCCAGCCTGACTGGACCATAGTGCCACAGCTGTGCCCCTCAGTGCCTCGGTTTTCCCATCTGTGACGATGCTGGTGCACCAACCCATGGGGCTGGGAGGTGAATGGAGAAACAGTGAGGGTCTCAATGGAGGCAGGAGCGGGGGGGGATGGGAAGAGGCCCAAGAGTGCATCCAGAAGCAGAACCGGCAGGACCTGGCAGGGGGCCGAGGATTGGGGCAAAGGATTCTGGTCCCACCACTCGCACTGGGACAGGGCAGGAGGGTGCATCTGATGGGTGAGGGAAACAGCTCGTTTGGGTTTGGAGATGTCTGGTGATCAGTGGCATCCGGAAATAGGAACGGGTCTGTCACTCAGGAGAAAACAGCAGCTAGGAACAGAACTCCTGATGTTGGCCAGGCATGGTGACTCACGCCTGTAATCCCAGCACTGTGGGAGGCCGAGGCGAGAGGATCACTAGAGCCCAGGAGTTCGAGACCAGCCTGGGCAACACAGCAAGACCTCATCTCCACAAAAAATTAGCCAGGCTTGGTGGCGCACACGCACGTAGTCCCAGTGATTCGGGAGGCTGGGGTGGAAGGATGGCCTGGGTCCAGGAGGCTGAGGCTGCGGTGGGCGTGATCATGCCACTGCACTCAGCCTGGGTGACACAGGAAGACCCAGACTCAAGAAATAAATGACCCTGATGCCATGGGTGTGCAGACGGTAGACAGAGCTGCTGGTGGATGAGAAACCCAGACCAGAGAGAAAGCACAGAGGGAGAGGAGGGTGTGGAGGAGAGAAGGCCATGAAGGAGATGGAGGAGTGGCACAGAGGCAGGGAACAGACCAGAGCGGGCCTGGGACCCAGAGGCAAGAGGGGAGAGACCAGAAAAGAGACACCAAGAGGAAGAGTCAGCCCATGAGCAGGCTTGGCACCTACGACCTTAGTGAAGCAGACTCAAGCCCTTTTCATTCTCCCCCGTCACATCTCTCATGGCCTGATGTGACGTTCAGTTGTTTCCTTGGGCATTACACATCTGTCTCACTACAGGGCCGGGCCTGGTGTGTGTCTGCGGGAGGTGTTCCCAGCACCCTGGGCAGTGCCTTGCTTATAGATGGTGCTCAATGAGAAGTGTCGAACGAGTGACTGAGGAAGCCAGATTTCAAGGAGTTAAGGGGCCAGTAAGTGAAGACATAGAGCCAGACTTTTCTTTCAAATTTGGCAATAAAAAGAGGAAAAAATATTTATCAAGAGCCTCGAGTCTCTTTCCACAGAAAAAACTCTAGGCCCAAATGGCTTCACTGGTGAATTCTGCCAAATACTTAAGGAAGAATAATACCTATTCTAAACAAACTGTTCCAGGAAATTAAAGAGGAGGGAACACCCTCCAACTCATTCTATGAGGTTGGCACTACTGTGATCCCCAAACCAAATAAAACATTACACAAGAAAAAGGACTAATATTTCTCATGTACACAAGTGAAAAAATTTAAACAAATTTCAGCAGATCAGATCCTGCCATCAAGAGGTAGAATCTCGGTCAGGTGCAGTGACTGATGCCTGTAATCCCACTTTGGGAGGCCGAGGCAGGAGAATCACTTGAGGTCAGGAGTTTGAGACCAGTCTGGACAACATAACAAGATCCCATCTCTATTCTTAAAAAAAAAAAATTCTTTTAAGTTGGAGTCTTACTCTGTTGCCCAGGTTGGAGTGCAGTGGCACACTCACGGACACTGCTGCCTCAACTTGCTGGGCTCAGATGATCCTTCTGCCTCAACCTTCCAAGTAGCTGGAACCACAGGCAAGCACCATCACACCCAGATAATTTTTTAAAAATTTATTTATTGTGGAGACGAGGTCTCACCGTGCTGCCCAGGCTAGTCTCAAACCCATGGGCTCAGGCAATACTCTTGCCTCAGTCTCCCAAAGTGCTGGAATTACAGGTGTGAGCCACTACGCCCGGCTCAAACAAATTATTTTTTTTCCCGCCCGCTAAACCCCATCTGGTCTTGTGATGTGTTTTACCAATAAGAGGTGGCAGAAGTGGGACACTCTGCCAACTCTGGGCCAAGGCCTCAAGAAGCCTCACACATGTCCACTCTCTCTCTCTGCCTGGCCACCACGTGAACAAGCCCGGGCTGGCCTGTTGGAGGATAGGAGACCACTTGAAAGACAGAAAAACTTTTCAAGAAAAGGCCACCCAAGATCAGCCAGCCTGTAGCTGACCACAGCCAATGAAAAAGCCGGGCTGAAATCAGAAAAACCACCTAGCTGAGCACAGCTCAAACTGCCCATTGGTGGAATCATGAACAAACAGATGTTTGGGGTTTTTTTTGTGTGAGTTGGGGCTCTCACTTTGTCATCCAGGCTGGAGTGCAATGGCATGATGATGGTTCACCATAATCTTGACCTCCTGAGCTCAGGCAATCCTTTTGCCTCAGCATCCTGAGTAGCTGGGACTACAGGCATGTGCCACCATGCCCAGTTAGTTTTTAAATTTTTTTGTAGAGACAAGGTCTCAATATGTTGCTCAAACTGGTCTTGAACTCCGAGGCTAAAGCAATCTTCCTGCCTTGACCTCCCAAAGTGATGGGATGACAGGTTGGTGAGCCACTGCACCTGGCTGATGTTTTCTATTTTAAGCCGTTACGTTTGGGGGTGGTTTGATACCCAGCCAGAGCTAACTGACACAGGGGAGATGCTGCTTTGTTAGATTCAGAGTTCCTCAAGGACAGAAACCATGACTCACTCATCTTCCCTGGTTCTCCAGATTGCTCAGCAAATACTTATTGAATGTTTGCTAGTTTGTACAGCTTCACAGAACAGCTAGTAATTGCTGTCCTGCTGATGACTGCTGCCTGCTTGCCTGTCAGTTAAAGAGCCTACCACTGGCTGCTGTCATCCAAGAAGCTCCCTGTAATTACACACCCAGCAAACCCTCACTGGTGCCCAGAAAAGATTGGTAGGATACTTACAGACACACGGCCTGTCGGTATGAGAATGAGGCTGATTTGGATTAAGCTGCTAGGGGCGAGGCAGGTGTCAAGCTCAGGGTGTTCCCTGTCCTCATACCCATTAGGTTGGTAATGTTCTTTCCTTCACAGAGACCATTGTTAGTGACTCTCAAGCGATCCCCAGGAGATAGGCTGTGCTCAGTTTAACAACCTTTTCCTCTTTCTTTCTTTTTTTTTTTTGAGTTGGAGTCTCACTCAACATGTTGTCCAGTCTGGAGTGCAGTGGCAAACTCATGGCCAATGCAGCCTCAACCTGCTGGGCTCAGGCAACCCTTCCGCCTCAGCCTCCCAAGTAGCTGGAACTACAGGCATGTGCCGCCACACCCAGCTAAGTGTTTGATTTATTGTAGAGACAGGGCCTGACCACGTTGCCCAGGCTGGTCTTGGACTCATGGGTTCAGGCAGTTCTCTCGTCTCCACCTCCCAAAGTGCTGGGATGACAGGTGTGAGCCATCACACTTGGCTCTTTTTCTCTTTCCTAAGTGACAAGAGCTGTCATTTCTGTACACAGATTTTGCTGCCAAGTTGAGGACCATGCATCACTGCCCACAACTCAACTGGCCCGAAGGAGCCTCAAGACCAGGAAACCAGGGCCACCTTGTTAACTGTAAGTTGGTACAGGAAGGACAAAAGGTAGAAGACGATTGGGCAGTAATTCAAGATAAACCAGGTAAGAGCACAGACTTGAGCCAGCCTGACTGGACTGTAATGTCACAGCTTAACCACTCAGTGCCTTGGTTTTCCCATCTGTGAGGTGGGCATGATACCGGTGCACCTTCCCCCAGGATGGCTGGGAGATACTTACGTGGAAGTAATGAGAGTGGCATCTGGCACGTAACAAATGCCATGGCTATGTCACCAGTCATCACCAGCCTCGTGATCAAGGATCTGTCACAGAGCTGCCACCCTCAGGCCTTTCCCTTCCTCAGAGAGCCACCCCTCCCAGATGGGACCAGGGTAGTCTCCAGGAGGGAAGGAAGTGCAACAGGCCGCAGGCAGCTTGGGGCATGTGGACAAGCAGGGGACACTTGGGGACTGTCCCAGCTACGCCTCTGTGGATATTTCCTAAGATCTGCCATTCCTGCACTGCCTGGCTTACTCTCCTTTGAAACTTACATTTTTATAAAGGAAACCTTAAATCACAACTACGATGGAAAGTCAGCATCGCCTGCCATAAATAGAGGGTGCTGGGAAAAAAGAAACACAATGAAAACAAAACATCGTTATTAAATTCCAGCTCCAACCTCCTGCTGCAGAAAGTTCGAGGCCAAGGCCAGCTTTCTGCTTCTCTACAGAAACAGGATGTCACACTTGTTTGGGAAGTTTTAAAGATATATTGGCACAGAACAGAGAAATCCTCTTTGAAGAGGTGAAAGGGAATTCAAAAGGGAGTGATTTGAAAGGGATTCTGTCTTACTTAATGCTATGTGTCTGGTGCAATTAAAGCATCTGAGATAGCTCATTTTATGTGTCCATTTGGCTGGGCTGTGGTATTTCTGGGAGGGTGTTTTGGAATGGATTAACTTCTGAATCGGTGGACTCCATCAAGTAAATGCCTGCCCGAGTAGGAGTGGGCCTCATCCACTCAGGCTTCGACTTTCAGATTTTGGACTTTCCAGCCTCTATGATCCCATGAGACAATTTCTCAAAACACCATTCTCTAAACATACACACATTCGATAGGTTCCGCTTCTCTCAAGAGCCCTAACACAGCATCTCTCCCTTAGGGTCCTCAGCCTATACGGACTCACCAACCTGAGAGCTGGAAGTTATGCCTTTTAACTGGGGAGCTGTGGGGAGGGGGCATCGACAGGAAGGGGTCATACCACGAAAAGTCCAAGACCAGGGCAGATGCTGAACTGGCTCCATGGGTAGTGTTTCGGAGCCAGGAGCCATTTCCATGAACTTGGAATTCCACAGTGACATTTCCCCACCAGACGGCCTAATCAAAAAATTAACCAGGTATGGTGGCACACACCTGTGGTTGCAGCTACTTGGAAGTCTGAGGTGGAAGGATGGCCTGAGTCCAGTAGGTCGAGGCTGCAGTGGCTGTGAGTGTGAGGTGGCCATGCTGGAGAGAAACGCAGCTCTCCTGGACGCCTCGCCCTCCCCCACGGGAGAGCCTCTGGTGATGTTGAGTCTGCAGCAATGATATTGTCCAGCCGTGGAACTGGGACATGGACCCAACACAATGGAAATCGCACACTCATGCAGTCTCAGCTGAATCGCCGTGTCATCATCAGAACCACCCCTGCCCCCAGCCTCTGCCTGGATTATGTTCCCAGCTTCCAGCATCCATGTATACGTGCCCTGGACCTGGGGACCTCACTGTCCCAACACTGCATCTGATTATTGGGCCCTAGACTTTAGAACAGATGTTCCTAAACTTCAGCCACCAGTCGACCACCTTCTTAAGTACTACTGGGAAACTTGACTTCATACTTGTCCTCAAGTCAACCCGCTTTCTAACATAAATACATGTATTTTGAAAAGAAATCTTTTGATTCCCTGGGAATGGAAAATCAGCATCACTTACCACAAATAGAAATTGATGGTGAAAATAATTAGCCCCCTCCCCCATCTCTCACAAAACACAAGTTCACAAATTAGAACAACAGTTCGGTACTGTTGCCTGCCCAAGGAGGGAAGCTGGAGACTTGCCCTGTTTAACTTAAAAGACCACGTGAGTTGGAGCAGTGTAAAATATGCTGGCATCAGCCAAGACAGTCCTCTTGATGGAATCAGGACAGCTGAGAGGGAACCGAAATGGAACCACTTTCTCACTGAGCGGCTTCATGGCGCTTTACGGCAGAGTCGTCTAAAACCACGTCGCATCCTCAATTCCATCCTGTAGAAAACGGCGCTGAGGAAGGCTCTCTCCTACTGGTTCACGTTCCGTCTTCGGTGGTCTCTACCCAGGAAGCCACAGAGCATGTACCCTCCCTTCCTTCCACATCACCTGGTTCACTAGGCCTGGGTCCAGCCAGTCCCAGAACCTCTGGCAGGGTCTGGCGTAGAGGAGCCCAGGAACCTGGTCCAGACCTTTCGGAAGTTCACCCCTGGAACCAGGAACTAGGCCCGGGCTGGGCAGTCAATTAAAATCTGTCGAAGCAGAGCAGTAAGAGCCCTCATACACTGCTGGTGGGAATGCAAAGTGGTGCAGCCACTTGGAGAACCATCTGGAAGTTCCTCAAACATCAAACATAGAGTCACCCTGGGACCCAGCAACTCAAACCTACATCTACACAAAACGTTCACAAGAATGTTCACAGCAGCATTATTCACCATTGCCAAAAGGTGGAAGAAACCCACACATCCCTCAACAAATGAATGGGTAGATAAAACATCCCTATCCACTCAATGGAATACTATCCAGCCATAAACAGGAATAAAGACTGATGCAACCTACAACATGGATGAACCTTGAGGATATTATGTTAAGTTAAAGAAGCCAGACACAGAAGACCATGTGTTATCAGATTCCATTTATATGAAATGCCCAGAATAGGCAAATTCACAGAGATAAAAATTAGGCTGGTGGTTGATTAGGGCTGACGGGGAATGGAAGAGAGCTGATCTCTGAAGGGTGTGGGGTTTCTTTTTAAGGTGATGAAAATATTATGAAGTTGATGATAATGACGGTCACACATGTCTGTGGATATACTAAAATACAATGAATTGTATGCTTTTAAAAAAGAGAAAGTTAGGCCGGGCTCAGTGGCTCAGCCTATAATCTCAGCACTCTGGGAGGCCGAGGCAAGTGAATTGCTTAAGCCCGCAGGTTAGAGACCAGTCCAGGCAATTTGGCGAGACGTTGTCGCTACAATAAAAAAAAAAAAAAATTAGCCAGGCGTAGTAGCACACGCCTGTAGTTCCAGCTACTTGGAAGGCTGAGGCGGAAGGATTGCTGGAGCCCAGCAGGTCGACACTGGGGTGGCCGTGAGTGTGCCACTGCGCTCCAACCTGGACAATGGAGGAGAAACACCAACTCAAAAAGAAAATGCTTAAAAATCGGGAAATTTGGAGCTCACTGGAGGCTAACAGTTCAACAGCCTTGACCCCCTGGGTCTAACACCACAAGGACACCGTGACCTAAGTGCTCTCTGTCACCCCTAGTGTAGGAGACAGGGTGGAAACCACGGGTCGGGACCCAGGCTCTTGAGTTAGAAGGGGCTGGTCTGGGCCAGGAGCCCCCTCAGCTCTCAGACCATACCACACCTCCATCCCATCACCCACCCCTGGGGCAGGAACTCAGCCAGCTCAGGCTGCCCCAAGAGGTGGAGCTTATATGTCCCTTTTCCAGCCACCTGTCCATCAGTGTGCTCCCTGAGGACACAGAACATGTGGGCCTCTTTGCAGGCTCTAGGGGAGGACATGAAGACATGTCCCCAGGGTCCTGGCCCTCACGGAGAACTCAAAAGAATCACGGGATGGCTTAGTACCCCAAATCAGTGCCCCTTCCTTTTGTCCCGGGAAGCCAGGCTTCACCTCCGCCCCTTAGGGCAGCAGGGCCTTTGCATGCACTGTTCCCTCTGTCTGGAAAGTTCTTTAGGGCAACCCCTTTGGGGCCCCTCCCACTGTGGGAGCTTTTCTGTCCTCTCAATAAATTCTATTTTCTATTTATTTATTTATTTATTGAGTTGGAGTCTCACTCTGTCACCCAGGCTGGAGTGCAGTGGCATGCTCATGGCCACCACAGCCTCGACTTGCTGGGCTCAGGCGATCCTTCCACCTCAGTCTTCCAAGTAGTGGAACTACAGGCACATGCCACTACTCCCAGCCAATTTTTGATTTAGTGTAGAGATGAGTTCTCACCAAGTTGCCCAGGCTGGTCTTGAACCCGTGGGCTCAGGCAATCTTCTCACCTTGGCCTCCCAAAGTGCTGGGATTATAGGTGTGAGCAACTGCGCCCAGGCTAAATTCTCCTCTATTTTTTAAAATTTTATTTTAATTTATTCATTTATTTTGAGTTGGAGTCTCACTCTGTCGCCCAGACTGGAGTGCAGTGGCCGCTCCCGGCCATCGCAGCCTCGACCTGCTGGGCTCTGGCGATCCTTCCGCCTCAGCCTTCCAAGTAGCCGGAATTACAGGCATGTGCACCACGCCCAGCTGATTTTTTTTATTTATTGTAGAGATGAGGTCTCGCTGCCCAGTTGGGTCTCGAACCCGCGGGCTCAGGCAACCCACTCACCTCAGCCTCCCAAAGGCGTGGGATTACAGGCTGAGCCACCGAGCCCGGCTTTTTTTTTTTAAAAAGAAAGTTATTTGATCTTGGCATGACCAGATTCTTCTCTTCATTCAGCCTCAACTCCAGAGTCATCTGAGAAGTTTCCCCAGATTTTCCAGGCCTTGTGAGCAGCAGACCTCATCTCCTCTCAAATCTCAAAACCTCGCCTGCCATTTTCTGTTTACTTCTTTTTCCTGTTTTGTCTAGACCAGAAGCTCCCTGAAGGCAGGGACGTGTTTGTCTCATCGCTGCTCTGTCCTGTGCCCTGGACAGTGGCTGGCACGTGGCAGACACTCAAGTCCTTATCTGTGGAGTGAAGGATGGTCACTTCTCAGAAGCGAGCTCCTCCCCACTCCAGGCCTCGCCAAGGAGGTTTGAGCCCCCACAGCAGCGGGAGATGATAGCTAGGGAGAATCTCGGGAGAGGGGGCTTCAGATGAAGGTCCCCCGGCCTACAGCTCTGGGTCTTCTGAGGGCAGGAAGCATGAATAATTCCAAGGCCCATGATCTGCTTGGAAATGGTGGTCAAACCGCCTAGGGAGGATGTTGGCAGGGGTGGGCAGGGCTTAGGCCAGGCTCTGGAACACAGCCGGGGAGAGGGGAGTGAGCCACAGCCCGGGAAGGGGAGGACAGAGGGTGGGAGATGGGAGGTAAGGACAGTCATGGAGGGGCAAGTCCGGGTGGGCTCCAACAGGACAGGACGCTAGCTCTCCAGAAGTCCCAGGCACACTGAGGAAAAGGCAAAGTGAGACTTGGGGTCCCCCCAGCAGGACTGCAGGGTTGGACCACTCTCGTACAGTACACTAAAGCCTCACCAGGGGTGTGCGTGGGCTCTGGCTAAAATGCCACAAGAGCAAGGGGGAAACTGAGGCATTGAGGCATTCGAGATATTATCTCCACCAGAACACTGTCATTTTAGACTCCTTGCAGTCTCCATTTTATAGATGAGAAAACAGAAGGGCAGAGAGTAGGTAGCTTGTCAAAGGTCACACCACCAGTGGCAGAGCTGGGACTAAGGTAGTTGTTCCTCAACCACCACCTGAAGAAGCCCAGAGCTCTAGAATCGGGAAAGCGAGAAAGAAGATACAGCAAAGTCGGGCACGCTTCAGTGACAGGATGCTAGGCTGCCGGGGAATCGCCTGTGGGAAAAGACACGCGTCCCTCAGGGCTCCACGCAAGGTCAGTTAGATGGGACCCTCTGGTGCTGAGACCTGCAGGGGTTAAACACTGCCCAGGTGATTCCAGCAAGTAGCGAGGTCTGCAAGCCACTTCCACTGGTTCCTAAACTGATAGCCTTCTAAGCACCAGGCAGCTCACAGTCAGTCTACTGAGGTTGAGGATAGTATATACACACACAGACATAGAGATTACATATTTAATTTAATTAATTTATTTTTTGAGTCAGAGTCTCACTCTGTCACCCAGGCTGGCATGCGGTGGCATAGTCACGGCTATAGCAACCACGACCTCTGGGGCTCAGGAGATCCTCCTGCCTCAGCCTGCTGAGTAGCCACCATGCTAACTTTTTTTGTTTTATAATTTATTGCGGAGACAAGGTCTCACCATGTTGCCCAGACTGGTACTGAACTCCTGGGTTTAGGCAATCCTTTCTCCTTGGCCTCCCAAAGAGCTGCGATTATACGCATGAGCCACCGCGCTTGGCGAGATGATATATTTTTTATACTGTAGTTTTATATATTATTGATCTATTTATTTAAATAGAGATGGGGTCTCTTCTATGTGGCCCAGGTTGGTCTCAAACACCTTAGGCTCAAGCAATCCTCCCACCTTGGTCTCCCAAAGTGCTAGGATTACAGGCGGGAACCACAGTGCCTGACGAATATGTATTATATATATTTACATGTATATAACTGAAGCAGAAGCTGTCAGTTCATGGGTTTCTCTCAGACTGCTGGGTACTAGAGAGAGGAATAAATCCATTCCTCATGCTGCCTGCTAGAAGAAGGAAATGACTTATTTTCCCAACAGCAAGACCCTGTAGCAAGAATGGCAAACCTGGTCGCTCACAAACTGGCCCGGGAAGAATCACTGGTGTGTCCTCCTCCATTGTCTGCTTCCTCCACCTGGCCCTGCCTGCGAGTCCCAGGGTAACCTGAGGCATGTGCCACCTGCTAAGTGGACCTGGCTCCTTCCAGGCAGGAGGAGGCCTGGATTAAAGTCAAGTTCACTGAAAATCCTCATTATCGGTCAGGTTACCTGGAGGGAGGCTGGGGTGGGCACTTGCATGCTAGAGATTTTCCGGGGGGGGCTGTTTGGTGAAACCAAGAAGGAAGTGAGGGATGTGGGAAACATGTGGGTTTGGTTGACGCCCAGAGGGGCAGGGCCTGCAGGGGCTCTGGAGGGTGGACAGTGGGACAGTGTGTGTCCTGCCCTGAGGCCAGGGGGCGGGACTGTCACACCTCCCAGTCTTCAGTTATCTGCTGAGTGCTCACCCCGATTAGGGGGATTGGGAACATCACTTCCGGGCTTCTAGAAGGGGAGGCTGTGCGTCCCCAGGAGCCAGCACTCATGGCAGTCAGACGAGATGGTCCCAGCGAGGGGACCTGGGGGGACATGGTATCAGCCACTGAGGTCATGTCTACCTGTCTATGCACCACCTGTGCTGCTCAGCACCCACAGCTTTCTCGAAAACACATTAAGCTTAAATTGACTCATTTTAAAATGTGCCTTACACTGTAAATGGGAAATCAGCGTCACTTGCCAAGTGACATTTCAGCAATACACTCTGAAATAAATACGAGCCTATCACATTTTTAACACTGCCTGTGTGCTACAGAAATCCTCTCCGAAGGCCTGCGGGCATGTGGGCCACGCTCTGGGCGTGTTGATGATTAAGCCTCTGGTCTAGAAGAATGTGACCCCATGTCACGCTGGTATAAACGGATGCTGATCATGCCACTTGGGCCTGGTGTGGCTCCAGGCAGAGCCAACTGCAGGAGGGAAAGAGAGCAGCTTCCCTGACCTGGGGACCTCTCCTGTGTTTCAACACCCCCACCTCCTCCCCATCCCCTTCCCTCCCATGGCTGGGGCCTCCCTTTTGCAACTCCTCCCCAGGGGTCTCCTGAAAGCCAGGGATGTGCTGTGATGGGTGCTGGGGTACCCTGGTGAACTCAGCAGACAGGGAGCTATGGTCCCTATGCCTGCCAGCCCTTGCCAGGCTTAAACAAATGGCATCAGAAGTCATGGCAAAGGAGAAAATCTGACTTCATCCAGGGTTAGGACACGTTCCTGAAGAAAAAACGTGCGAGATAAAGAGAATGAGATGAACTGAGAGAGGAAGATGTGGAAGAAGGAGGGGAAGGGGAAGAGCAGGTAGAAGCAGTGGTGAGAGAGGAGTAAGAGCTGCAGGGAACTAAGAAATACCCGTGGGCAGGAGTAAGAAAGCAAAGGAGGCTTTGGGAGGCCGAGGCAGGAGGATCACTTGAGTTTGAGACCGGTCTGCACAACATAGCCAGACCACGTCTCTACCAAAAAAAAAAAGAAAGAAAGAAAATAAAAAGTTGGCCGGGCAAGGTGGCTCAAACCTGTAATCCCAGCACTTTGGGAGGCAGAGGTGAGAGGACTGCCTGAGCCCACGGGTTCAAGGCCAGCCTGGGCAATACAGCAAGACCTTGTCTGTACAATAAATCAAAAACTGACTGAGTGTGGTGGCGTGTGCCCCCCAGATACTTGGAAGGCTGAGGTAGAAGGACTGCCTGAGCTCAACTGATCAAAGCTGTGGTGGCCATGAGTGTGCCACTGCACTCCAGCCTCGGCAACAGTGACTCTGACACAAAAAAAGGGCAGGGGGAGAGTGACCGTCCAGAGAAGGCCTGCCGAGCGGATCTCACCACCAACTGCATGGGGCACCTTAAAAGCCCCCTGTGCCCTGACCCCAGCCTCCAGAGATTCTGGCATTGTTACTCTCAGGTGGGAACTGGGAATCGGCATTTTGTCCAGACTCCCCAAGAGATTGTGATGGGCAGTCAGTCAAGGACCTCTGAGCCAGATCATGGACGTCCTGGGAGTGTACACTTTGTTTTAGGAACAGCTGAGTTTATGGGAGTGTTTAAGCCAGGTGGAGGGGTGAGTGACCTGATCAACTTTGCATCTCTGTAAGATCCTTCTAGACGCATAGGGAAAATGGGCTGCAGGACTGGAGTGGCTTCGGGGACAGAGGTCCAGGGTCTCATGCAGTTGTCAAGGCAAAAGATGGTGGCAGCCTGGTCAAGATGGCAGCCATGGGGATGAAGAGAAGAGATGGATTCCAGAAAGACTGAAGGTTTGCATGAAGAGGCAAAGGGTGGCTCCAGGCTTCCAGGGTAAGTTGTTGATGGGTGGCGGTGGCATCACTCGGAGGTTATCACTGCTAGCTCGAAGACCAAGCTGGTTCACTCAACACAGTCTTTCCTGGGCTCTGGAGCTCATGACCATCCATGTGGGTTCCAGAACACTTTCCTTTTTTTTTTTTTGAGTCAGAGTCTCACTCCGTCGCCTAGGCTGAAGTGTAGTGGCACGCTCACGGCCACCCCAGCGTTGACCTGCTGGACTCCAGCAATCCTTCTGCCTCAGTCTTCCAAGTAGCCAGAACTACAGGCGCATGCTACCACACCCGGCTAATTTTTGATTTATTGTAGAGACGAAGTCTCACCAAGTTGCCCATGCTGGTCTCAAACCCCCGGGCTCAGGCAATTCACTTGCCTCAGTCTCCCAAAGTGCTGGGATTACAGGCTGAACCATTGAGCCTGGCCAGGACACATTCCACATTAATAAGAGGACTAAGGGGGATCTTTTACTCAAAAAAGATCACACCACCTTTTTTCTTTTTTGGGTGGGGGTTGGGTTCTCGTTGTCACCCAGACTGGAGTGCAGTGACATGTTCACAGACACCGCAGCCTCAACCTGCTGGGAGGATTGATTGCCTGAGCCCAGGGGTTTGAGACAAGCCTGGGCAACTTGGTGAGACCTCATCTCCACAACAAATTTTTTTAAAAATTAGCTGGGCATGGTGGCATGCACCTGTAGTTCCAGCTACTTAGAAGGCTGAGGCAGAAGGATTGCCTGACTCCAGCGGGTTGAGGCTGCAGTGGGCATGAGCATGCCACTGCATTCCAGTCTGGGTGACAGCGTGAACACCAATTCAAAAAAAAATTCCATTATAAAGACCATGTCTATTTTCGTTCACTGCCTGGCATGTAGTAGGTACCCAAATCATATGTGTGACAATGAACACATGGGGAATATATCAGCACAGATGACCTGCCTTCAAGCTCCCAAACTGAGGAATTAGGGATTAGCTCTAGAATGAAGCTCAAGAGCCTGGGGACCAGCTTGCAAATGGTCCCCTCCTCCCCTGCATGTCTGTGCACAGCCCCCGAGAATCCTGTAATCCACATTCTCTGATCCCATTGGCCTCTGTCGCATGTCTTCAGGACTCACCTGTCACCCCTCAGTGTACACAGTGACTAAGCACTTATTCTGGGTCAGATGAGGACCCCAAGGGTGGAAGTCAGTGATGAGTAAGAGAAATCTTCACCTCTTCCCCCAAGGCAAATGTCCACTGCGAGAATCAGGGGGCCTGGCTGGAGACCACATCCAGGGCTTTGGAACCCGGCCTATGTGGTCCTCAGACTTACCCCACATGGCTCCCCGGGGTCCAGAAGCCTGAACCAGCAGCCCTAGGTATAGTTAGACTCGGTGAGAGGAGACAAGACTCTTCTCTATGACATGCACACCCGGGAATATAATAGGATGGAGATAGCTTTGGCCAGGGCAAGGGAGAGGGTGTGGGCCCATTCTTCATGACTAGACTGTTGGAAAAACTCGTGCTGCCAAGCATCTTTAAGGGCTGAGATGGCTGACTCTGGACGACAAAAGTCTGAGGTCTCTGGAGCCCATCAGAACATCAGAAGGCAAGGAAGCTTCTAGGTCCAAAAGATGAGAATCAGCTCAAGAGAAGGATGCAAATGCCTATTTTTTAAAGAGGCATGTGATGGAGCAGGGTCTGAGAGTGCCAAGAGCATCAGATTCAGATCTTCACTTGGTCATTTACAAGCTGAGCAATTTTAAACATGTTCTTGAACATTCTGTTGTGTGTGTGTGTGTGTGTGTGTGTGTGTGTGTGTGTGTGTATGTGTGTGTGTGTGTGTGTGTGTTTGAGTTGGAGTCTCACTGTCGCCCAGGCTGGAGTGCAGTGGCACGCTCATGGCCACTGCAGCTTCGACCGCTGGGCTCAGGCCATCCTTCTGCCTCTGTCTTCCAAGGAGCCGGAATTACAGGCACGAGCTACCACACCCAGCTAATTTTTTGATTTACTGTAGAGACGAGATCTCACTATGTTGCCCAGGTTGGTCTCGAACCCCTGGGCTCAGCCAATTCTCTTGCCTCAGCCTCCCGAAGTGCTGGGATTACAGGCTGAGCCAACACACCTGCCCTGAACATTTTGTTTTTTATCTATAATCATAGTCTCCATCTCATAGGCTTGTTCATTTTAAATGAAGGAAGGGGCCGGGCACAGTAGGTCACGCCAGTAATCTCAGCATTTTGGGAGACCAAAGTGGGAGGACCACTTGAGACCAGGGGTTCGAGACCAGCCTGGGCAACACAGAAAGACCCCATCTCTACAAAATAAAAATTTAAAAATTAGCCAAGCTTGGTGGTGCACACTTGTAGTCCCAGCTACTTAGGAGACTGAGGTGGGAGGATTGCTTGAGCTCAGGGGGTGGAAGCTGCAGTGAGGCAGGATGGTGCCACTGCCCTCCAGCCTGGGTGACAGAGTGTGACCCTGCCTCTAAAAATAAGAAATGAGAGAAGGGATGTAAAGTATATGGCCCAGTAAACTTCTTTGTACTCCATAAATGCTCCAATAATAGTAATGGTACTTATTATTGTTACTACTGATAACACTGGTCAAATCCAAGCCACTTTCTCCTACCCTAAAATATCAACCAGAAACACTTTGAAACCCAGGTCTCAGCTGTCTGCTCTCCTTGAGTTCTCTTCAAAGCCCTGGACTCCTATTCCTGATGCTCTCCCAGGTCCCTTCCCCTGGGATTCAGGACCACCCAGCTAACACACCGTAGGTGGATGTGCCACGGCCTCTTCTCCAAACACATTAGCCCCGGTGAACAGCACCCAACTGGAAACCCATCAGGCCCACACGGCGTGATGTTCTGATGTGCAAGTCCCGGGGGGCTGGACGATGTCTCCTCAGATCAGCCACCATACCCTGGTCTCTGATTTCCAAAACATTCCCCAACCAGCCTCTCAGAGCCTCTGCCCTGTCATTCATGCGACACCCACAGTCAAAGCCCACAGCCCGCACACCTGCACAACCACTGCCTGTTGAATTCAGGGAAGGCTATTTCATCATTACTGACATACAGGCACGGAGGCAATTTGTGACTCTACACTCTTGGTGAAAGATAAGATGCATCTTCCCAGCCAGTTCCTTCCCTCCCTCTCATCAGTGACAATCACATGGTTCTATTCTTATGAATCCTTCCAGACATTGTTCTTGTGTAAACATAATACGTGCGATGCTACGGAAAACACAATGAGGGTTTCTGCTCATGTAAATAGTAAATTTTCCCACATATAGCTTACTATTTTTTCTTAACTCAGTAATTCCATAGAGCCCCTCCATATTGGCACACACAGATGAACCTGGTGTTTTTGTTTTTTAAGAGATGGAAGTCTTGCTCTGTCACCCAGGTTGGAGTGCAGTGGTGCGACCATAGCTCACTATAACTTTGAACTCCTGAGCTCAAGTAATCCTCCTGCCTCAGCTTCCGGAGTATATGCACGTGCCAGCTAATTTTTTAAAGTTATTTGTAAGCCGGACTCGGTGGCTCGGCCTGTAATCCCGCGCCTTTGGGAGGCTGAGGTGAGTGGATTGCCTGAGCCCGCGGGTTCGAGACCCACCTGGGCAGTGAGACCTCATCTCTACAATAAATCAAAAAATCAACCGGGCGTGGTAGCGCATGCCTGTAATTCCGGCTACTCGGAAGGCTGAGGCGGAAGGATCACCGGAGCCCAGCGGGTCGAGGCTGCGGTGGCCGGGAGTGGCCACTGCACTCCAGTCTGGGCGACAGAGGGAGACTCCGACTCAAAAAAAAAAAAAAACAGTTATTTGTAGAGACGAGATCTTGCTATGTTGCCCAGGCTGTGATCCTCCCGCCTTTCTCTCTCTCTCTTTCTCTCTTTCCCCCACCCCATCTGTTCCAACAACGCTCTGCAAACATCCTCACACCTGCATTCCTGGCAAGTTCTTGGAGAAGAGAAGCCCTCAGCCTCCTGAGTACAGGCCCTACTCGGCCTCCCAGCTCTGCCTCCCTCCCTCCCTTCATGCACCTGGCACTGCAGGCAAATCAGACATTTACAGCTCCCTAAGCAAGGCCTCTGCTCACACCCTCTGCCTTTCCTCTCCTGTTCCCTGCTGCCTCCCCTCCCTGCAACCATCGCTCTTGGGAGAATTCTAGGGATCCTACAATGTCCTCCAGGCGTCAGGACACCCTCAAACACCACCATACCATGGGCTTCCCTGAAAGCACGTCTCGCAGTCCTGGTCCTGGAGCCCACATTCTTGGACTCCACAACCCTGTCACCAGACTATAACCTCCTTTGAAGACAGGGAAATCCCCCTTTGTACTGCCAACGCCTGCAGCAGCTCAGTGCACAGCTGTCTAATAATACCTGTCAAGATTAAAGCAGCCAAGCCAGCCTCTCTCCCCCGGCCTTCCTTTGGCTCAAACAAACCACAAACATCTCAAGCCAATTCCATAGACATCAACATGTCATCTCCTTGATCCTCAGAGCAACCAGCAACCAGCAACCACCATTCCACCATTCATCTGGTGGAATGGTGACCCTCATTAAAGATGAAGGAACTCCTTCTAGGTCAGGCATGGTGGCTCACACCTATAATGTCAGCACTTAAGCTGGTTGAGGAGGGAACATCACCTGAGTTTGAGACTAGCCTGGATAACATAGCGAGACCATGTCTCTATGAAAAAATAAATAAGTAAATAAGCTGGGCATGGTGGCATGTGCCTGTAGTTCCAGCTACTCAGGAGGCTGAAATGGAAGGATTGCTTTGAGCCCAGGAGGCGAGCTGTGATTGTGCCACTGCACTCCAACCCAGAAGACAGAATGAGAACACGACTTAGGAAAAAAAAGATGAAGGTAGGCTGGACATGGTGACTCACGCCTATAATCTCAGCACTTTAGGAGGCCAAAGTGAAAGGATTGCCTGAGCTCACAAGTTCGAGACCAGTCTTGGCAACTTGGCAAGACTTCTTTTTTTTTTTTTGAGTTGGAGACTGGAGTGCAGTGGCTGCTGGAATTATAGGCACGTGCTACCACGCCCGGCTAATTTTTGATTTATTGTAGAGATGAGGTCTTGCCAAGTTGCCCAGGCGGGTCTCGAACGCACGGGCTCAGACCATCCACTCACCTCGGCCTCCCAAAGCACCAGGATTATAGGCTGAGCCACCAAACCCGGCACAAGACTTCATCTCTACAATAAATCAAAGAATTAGCTGGGCTTGGTGGCTTATGTCTGTAGTTCTGACTACTTGAAAGACTGAAGTAGAAGAATCACCCTGAGCCCAGCAAGTCAAGGCTGCTGTGGCCATGAGCATGCCGCTGTACTCCAGCCTGGGTAATGGAGTGAGACTCCAACTCAAAAAACAAAAAAAGATGAAGGGACTCCCTCAGCACCAAGCAGCAGGTCTCTGTCTGGATCAGAATGTCGGGGTGCTCTTTGCAAAGGATGGGCTTGGACACAGGAGTTCTCAGATATTTCAGGATGAGTCTTGTGGTCAAAAGTGTGAACCACCTTCATCCCAGCCCCCGTTACACCAGCATCTCCCAAGAGACAGTCATGTTAGTACTAAGATTTTGCCAAATGCAAGGATGACCCATGTTTAGTAACTAAATTCTTTAATTATTTAATATGTTTAAAAGTTTGTTTTTTTTTTAAGAGACAGAGTTGCTCAGCCAGGCTGGAGTGCAGTGGTGTGATCATAGCTTACCACAGCCTTGAACTCATGGGTTCAAGGGATCCTCCCAACTCAGCCTCCCAAGTAGCTGGGACTATAGGCATGAGATGCCACACCTGCTTATTTTTATTTTTATTTTTGTTAAGTTTTGTGAGGAGATGGGGTCTTGCTATGTTGCCCAAGCTGGTCTTGAGTTCCAGGACTCAAACAATCTTCCTGCCTTGGCCTCCCAAAGCACAGGGATCATAGGTATGAGCCACTGTGCCCAGGTGATGCTTTAAAGTTTAAGGCATCAACTTCCACTTCAACCTAAGCAGTAGTATCTATGAATCCATGGGCTTGTGAGCTACTTACGTGGTTTTTTTTTTTTGAAATGCCAACCAAGAAAAGTACATAATCGGCCGGGCTCGGTGGCTCAGCCTGTAATCCCAGCACTTTGGGAGGCTGAGGTGAGTGGATTGCCTGAGTCTGCGGGTTCGAGACCTGCCTGGGCAACTTGGCGAGACCTCATCTCTACAATAAATAAAAAAATGAGCTGGGCGTGGTAGCGCACGCCTGTAGTTCCAGCTACTTTGGAAGGCTAAGGCGGAAGGATCGCCAGAACCCAGAGGGTCGAGGCTGGACAGAGTGAGACTCCAACTCAAAAAAAAAAAAAAAAAAAAAAAAAAGAAAAGTACATAATCACTCCTTTTTGTTTTTCTGTTTGGCAACTGATGATCTTTGACACTTATCTTGCACACTGCCAGTGATGACACGCTTTGGAAAACATCACATTCATACAATTAATGAGACAACTTTGCATCATGTTTATTCACTCCAAAACTTTTGAAATCAATTTTGTCTTAAGGAAAGATGGCTCCCTGGGGAAGTCTGTGGTCAGCGCATCAGATGGAGAAATCTTCAAAGCGAGTCATGTTGCTACTGGGACTGTGTACATGGTGATCGCTGTTTTGCATCTCTGATTTCTCAGGTCAATCTCAGGGCCAGATATCACCCTGATACCCCCTTCCTCAGCTCTGGACCCAGAGTTCTAAGAAGCTTCTAGAAGCTGATGTCATTCAGTCAGTGCGAGAAGGACAGGAACAGGTCTCTTCTCCAGCCCCAGGCCCTGTTAGAACCACAGAAGCCCAGTTTCCCAGGGGAGGTAAAGGCCCCTGAGATTCAATTACTTTGTTCAGCAACTACTCATAAGCACTGGAGATACTGCGTGAGCAAACCCGACAGTGTCTCTGTGCAGGAAGGTGGGAAGGACCCACTCAGCTGGTTTCCTTCAGTCCATGTCTTTCCTACCTACTGCCCCAAGACGGGTCAACATTCTCGGAGCCCGACAGCTGTGCCTGAGAGTGGCCCAGTGCTCAAGGGGATGTGAACCGCGGCTTGTGCAGAGTTCTTGGCCACCATCCCCCATCAGGATGACCGTGTGGAAACCCAGCATTCTAAACAGATGACACATGGTGTAAGGGGCCCAGACCCTGACCACTTCCTAGGCATTGACCTTTCCTCCACCCCCACACCGATCCCCATTCCCTCCCTGGACAAGCTGAGGCTGCCACGGAGACAGTCAGGTGTCGGGTCCCTACCGAGATGCCAGTTGTCCTCTTCCCCCATTCCAGCTGATCACTTCGTAGGCATTGAACTCATCAGCTGTAACCCAGATCTAGTTCTGGGTCAGCTGCCCACTTGCTATGTAACCTGGGCAAGTCAGTCCACCTCTCTGAGTGCCTCTAGTTGTCAAACGGGGACTTTCTAAGGTCCCTATGCCCCTGACAGTCTCCAGGCTTAGCCCATGGTTGTCCTGAATGCAGTGAGCTCTCACCCCCTCCAGGCGCCGCCTGTTCGAGGCTGGGCTGCCTGGAAGAGCCCCGTGCCCTGGAAGAGCAGTGCTGGTGCTGTCGTCACCGCCAGCCCCATTCTGGTGTCAGGTTACAGCCCGGCACTCATGCTGGGTGGCAGCGCCCCCGCCGATATTTTTAGACTCCCCTCCTCACCCCGTCCCTAACAAGAGCCAGATGCATCTGATTCGCGCCACTGTCCTGCCGAAGCTGCACTCTTTGGGTAACCTCTGCAAGGAGGTAGTCTCCACTACTACCGGGGCAAAAAGGGGAGCCCCCCTTTCCGCCACCCCCACACCAATCCCCATTCCCTCCCTGGTCAAGCTGAGGCCTCCATCAAGAGAGAGCCAGGCCTCGGGTCCCTACCGAGATGCCAGTTGTCCTCTTCCCCCATTCCAGCTGCTGCTGCCAATCGCCTGCTTTCCCGCGACACCCTTGCCCCCTCCAGCAGGTGGCCAAGGCCGACCTTCAACTTGCTCTTCCAGGAGAGCCCTGTTCCCCATCCCAGTGCGGCGGCCCCACCCCGCCTTTGGGTGGGGACCGCCTCACCTCCACCCTAGAGCTCCACACCCCACACCCCCAGCCCATGAAGCCTTTGTCAGAGGCCCCACTTGGCCACCACGCGGGGCAGCAACTACCTGTTGCAAAACACACACACACACACACACACACACACACACACACACACAGTTACCTGACACCCCTCCCCCCACAAGGAGGGTGGCGGGATGCCTGCCTCCCAAACAAACCTTGACAATCAGCCAGCAACCCTGAGCCATCCCATCTGGCCTGGAAAGGCATTTAAATATTTTTGTCTGGGCAGACTTCCCTTCCTGGTCCTGTCTGGTGGAGTTTACTATAACAAAGAACTGGCCTTTGTTGTGACCCCAACAACTGACCAGGAAGGCAGCAGCGCAGGGGCGAGGGCAGAGGAGTGTCAGTAGATGTCCGAGATGAACAACTGGCTAGCTGGTCCTCCCTGTGAATTACCTGTTACTGGAAGATTCTGTGCATGTGATTTTAGATATTACTGCAAAGATATTATGTGAGAATCAGAGAAAAGAAACCCAGGGCAGGGCTTGGTGGCTCACGCCTGTGATCCCAGCACTTTGGGAGGCTGAGGCAAGAGCATCGCCTGAGTCAAGGAGGTGGAGGCTGTGGTGAGATAGGATCATGCTACTTCACTCCAATCTGGGCAACAGAGTGAGATCCCAGCTTAAAAAAAAAAATCTTAAAAAAGGAAAAGAAACCTTGGGGAAACATTCACTTCCATTCCAGAAAGGTCCCTATAAAGGACTTGAGTGCCACTATTGTGTGTGGGGGTGGGAGAGGGGGTTGCTAAATGGATGCTCCCTGTATTTACAAGCAAATGCCACCAAGCCTGTGAGCCCTTCCACAGCCAGACCCTGACCTGGGGTGGTGCCAGCCAGAGAGGGTGTGCCCCTCCCTCGCCCCAGGGTGTCAGGCCCAAGTCTCTCTCTTCACACCACCACTTCCTCCAGGCCCTGCCCTAACCCATCCTGGCCACCTCCTGGTGTCCCACAAGCGAGTCCTCTGGGTTCCAAGAGCATCTCAACCTCTCCGCTTGCAGGACAGAGGAGGCTCTTGGCAACGAGGCTCCCAGCCTCCTAACCAACTCCCCAGTTCCCCATGGGGGTGGAGGCAGGAGGATCCAAAAACTCTCAGTGGGAAAACAGGTTTGGCTCATCCCTGCCACCCCCGCACCCTTCCCTTGGCTTCAGGCTGGGTATTTGCCAAGCACCGCCCCCCCACTCTGGGCATCTGTGCCCTGCTTTCTCTAGAAAGGTCTCCCTCCATTCCCCCAAACCCACCAGGACCTTTCCAGGTGGAAAAGAAGAGGAGGGCTTGGGGGGAGGTTCGAAGTCTGGCTCCCGGCACCTGAGCTCAGTGGCCTTGAGCAAAGCGACTCCGCGGAGCTGGCCTGGGTTTCCCCACCTGCATGTGTGTGTGTGTGTGTGTGTGTGTGTGTGTGTGTGTGTGTGTGTGTGTGTGTGTGTCTGTGTGTGCTGGCATGGGTGTGTGTGTGTGTGTGTGTGTGTGTGTGTGTGTGTGTGTGTCTGTGTGTGCTGGCCTGGGTTTCCCCACCTGCATGGGTGTGTGTGTGTGTGTGTGTGTGTGTGTGTGTGTGTCTGTGTGTGCTGGCATGGGTGTGTGTGTGTGTGTGTGTGTGTGTGTGTGTGTGTGTGTGTCTGTGTGTGCTGGCCTGGGTTTCCCCACCTGCATGGGTGTGTGTGTGTGTGTGTGTGTGCGCGCGTGCTGGCCATGGCTCAGGGCTACGGGCTGAGGAACAGCACCAGCCACTGCAAACCTCCAGCAGCCCTGGCGGTCAACTTTTCTTTTCTTTTCTTTTTTGAGTTGGACTCTCACTCTGTCACCCAGGCTGGAGTACAGCGGCACATTCACCGCCACTGCAGCCTCACCTGCCTGGCTCAGGCGATCCTTCCACCTCAGTCTTCCAAGTAGCTGGAACTACAGATGCGCACCACCACGCCTGGCTAATTTTATTTTTTGTGATTTATTGTAGAGATGAGATCTCACCAAGTTGCCCAGGCTAGTCTTGAACTCCCAGGCTCAGGCAATCCACTCGCCTTGACCTCCCAAAGTGCTGGGATTACAGGTTGAGCCACCGCACCTCGCTGGGCCTGCAGCTTTTGTTTGTTTTGAGTTGGAGTCTCACCTGTCACCCAGACTGGAGTGCGGTGGCCGCTCCCAGCCACCACAGCCTTAACCTGCTGGGCTCCAGCGATCCTTCCGCCTCAGCCTTCCAAGTAGCTGGAACTACAGTCGCGCGCTACCACACCCGGCTAATTTTTTGATTTATTGTAGAGATGAGGTCTCACCAAGTTGCCCAAACAGGTCTGGAACCCGCGGGCTCAGACAATCCATTCACCTCAGCCTCCCAAGGCACGGGATTACAGGCTGAGCCACTGAGCCCCGCCGGCCTGCAGCTTTTAAAGTCCCTCCCCAAACCCCTTACACAGACACAGCCAACTAATAAAAACAACACACACGCACGTGCACACGCATACACACACAGCCTGGGCGCTCTGGAGGGAGCAGTACTCCTGTCTCCAAGGCTGAAGCTAGGCTGTCAGCCTTATTCCAAAGTTGAGGTTGGACTCTGGGGCCTGGAAAGAGAGCTTTGCTCTGTGGGGTCTAGTTCAGATTTAAGGGTATCCCATTAGTCTCTATTTATGAGGTTCCCATGTCTGCCCCACATTGGACCTTAAAGACTGCCCTGGACCAGCACCTTAGCTCACACCTGTAATCAATCCCAGCACTTTGGGAGGCCCAGGCAAGAGGATCGCTTGAAGTAAGGGGTTCGAGACCAGACTAGGCAACATACAGAGACTCCGTCTCTATTATAAATTAATTAAAAAAAAAAAAAAGAATAAAAGGCCTCCCTGGAGAGTACTCAGGTCACTGGATTGGGCCGAGCGCGTGGAGTCCGCACCCTGAGCTCCAGTCTTCCCTCCTCCTGGAACCCATGGGTGTGGCCTTGCCTCCTTAAAACCCCTCAAGTCCAGCCAGATTTGGGGGCGAGGAGTCACCCTGGCAGCGCCCCCAGGCTCTTTCACCGCTTGGGACCCAGAGATGTGTCTTTTCGGCGCTCGGGGGCGCGACGGAGCCGCGGCCGGGACGGAGAGGGTGCGCAGCCGGGGAAGACCCACTGACCCGGCCTGGGCGCATGGGTACTGCCCGCGCCGCCAGGCGGGGACGCCGCGCCGGGGCGCCGAGGTCCCTCACGCGAGCTAGAGGACCTCCCTGGACACCGAAAGTCCCGGGGTGGGGCTGGTGGGGGCGAGGGGAGCCGCCCTGACTCCTCCCCAAACTTTTCCCGCCCGCCTGGGCTCCGAAGACGAAGGAAGCTGCCGCGGCGGCGGCGAGGAAACCTGGAGCCGGCGAGCGCGTGGCCGGCGGGAGATCGGCGGCACCGGGGAGCCTCGGCCCCTCCCTTCTCCCCGCCAGTGCCAGGGGCCGCTCCCGGGGCCGTCGGGGGTGGGGTCGCGCCCCCGCTGCCCGGGCGCTCGCGGCCTCGGGGACCCCCAGACGTCGCTCCGCGCCCCGCGCGCGGCTCCCAGGCGCGCCCCCCACTCACCTGGCGCGGGCGGCTGGACAGACGGACGGGCTGGGGCGCGAGGCGAGGCCGCCGGGCTGTTTTGAAGCTCTGGGCTGTGACTGCGCGCCTCCCTCCGCCCTCTCGGCGGTGCGGAGCCTCCTCCCCGCGGCCCCCTCCTTCCCGATCCCGCCTCCCGGGGCGTGATGTCAGGAGCCGGGACAGCAGAGTGGGAGGGACCGCCGGCGGCGGGAGGGGGACCCGGAGGGAAAGGCCGGAGCCCGCGAGCTCTCCCAGCCCCGCGGCCCCAGGCCAACTGCCTGCGGCCTTTAGGCCAAGTTTGGGGCGGAGTCGGCGGCCGGCCTGGGGCAAGAGGGGGAAAGTGTCCCGCTGCGCTCTCCCTCGCGGGTTTCCACCCGCCGCCCCTCCTCTTCCTTGCCCACTTCTCTCCTTTTCTTTTTTCCTTTTTTGATTTTTGGTTTTGGGGGCGGTTTGTTTGGGTTGGTTTGGTATGGTTGTAGAGATGAGGTCTAGGTTGCCCAGGCTGGCCTCAAACTCCTGCGTAAAGCCATCCTCGCGCCTCAGCTCACCGCGCCTGCCTCCCCGACCTTTTCTTCTCTCCCCTTTGGGAAAGGGGTCTTGCAATACCGGCCCCTGCTTCAGAGCCGCTTTTCTGGCATTTTTACTAGCTTCGTGAGCTTGTCCCTACTCTTTCCTGCCTCGGTTTCCTTTTCTGGAAATGGGAGTTTCCACAGGACCTCCTTCCTTGGGTTGCGAGGCCTGAAGGCGATACCCTGCGTCCACAGCACCTGGCACAGCGTAAACGCTCCATCAGCCTCAGCATTGTTCGTTTCATTATCTGATCTGGAGTCCTGGCCTTGATGTGCGTGCTGTGCTGGCAACCAGGAACCAAGCCTTAAGGCTTCTCCAGGGTTCCCCCACTTCCTACCCTACCAATACACACACCCTCTGCAGAACCCATATCCTTTGAACCCACAGTCCTGGAATCTATTGCCCCAGGAAATGACATCAAAAGATAAGGAACTGCCTTTCTTTTCAGCCTCAGTTTCCCCATCTGGAAAATGCCAGGGCCTATCTGCTCTCAAGGCTTGTGGTGGGGAGAGGGAGGGAGGAGGGCCCTGGGCCCCACTGTGCATGGGAGGAGGGGGAGTTAGTACATTCTTTAAAACAAGAAATTCCAGAACAGGCCCACAACACATTACAGTGTGTTTTTAAATTTTGAATCGTGCAGGTTAATTGATTTGTGAATCGTACAGGTTAATTGATTTGTGCACACCACAAAATGCAAAGCAGTTGGCTTGTGTCACTCAGAGAATGAGAAATCCTCTAAAGAAATACTGATTTTTTTAGCCGGGCATGGTAGCACATGCCTGTAGTTCCAGCTACTTGGAAGGTTGAGGTGGAAGGATCACCTGAGCCCTGTAGATTGAGGCTGCGGTGGCTGGGAGCATGCCACTGCCCTCCAGCCTGGGTGACAGAGTGAGACTCCTATTAAAACAAACAAAGAAATACTAATTTTTTGAGCAGTCGTGGGCCCTGGCTGGGACACCATGTTTATATTTTCCGATGAGTGTCTTTTTAAAAGGCTGCTGTGGAGTCTTGACATGAGAAGGCCTACTTGGGTCTAAATTAGAGCTCCGTGGTGATTTGAGACCCCCTCCAAGAGCCCATGCCCAATTCCTCCAGGCTCTGAGCATCCCAGTTGGTCTAAGTTCTGACCTGCCAGTCTCTTTTAATTCTATGGCTACTAAAGACTCATCTCTTAAGAGATTCCATAGGGCTGGGAGGGGCAAGAGGACATCCATTTGAACTGAATCCTCTTCCCCTGTGAAAGGGGAGAAGGGGGGGCCCTGGTTGCTAGAGCGGAAGGCCAAGCAGGGTCCACCTGCCTGTCCCATGGCCATGCGGAGGGCAGAGAAAACCCAGACTCTTCCCAGAATGCAAAATCCATTAGAGTATACAGCAGGAAAACAGGCTTCCGCCATTTTCTGAGTGCTTAGCATATACCAGTTACTTCATGAATACTATCTTCACTATAACAATATAGCAGACTCATGCCTGTAATCCCAGCACTTTGGAAAGCCGAGGCAGGAGGATTCTTTGAGCCCAGGAGTTCAAGACCAGCCTAGGCAATATGGCAAGACCTCATTCTACAAAATCTAAAAAAAAAAAATTAGCCATGTATGGTGGAGTGTGCCTGTAGCCTCAGCCACTTGAGGCAGGAGGATCGCCCAGGAGGTTGAGTCCAGACAGAAAACTTAAAAGACAGAAGGCTTGGGAAGCAGAGGTGGGAGCCTCAGGAGGTTGAGGCTGTGGTGAGCTATGATTGTGCCACTCCAGCCTGGGTGACAGAGTGAGACTCTGACTCAAAAAACAAAACAGTGCAGCCCAACAAAAGAAGTGGCCCTCATTTCATCTATGAAGAAACGGAGGCTCAGATAAGTTTGTAAATAGTTGGCTCAAAGGCTCTGTGCTGGTATGGATTTGAACTCAGACTGACTGCATCAAACCCATTCTCATGCTTGTCTTCCGCTCTATCCCTATTCACCAAATGCTAACAATGAGGAGCCTATAACTTGTACCATATCCACCTGCTGCCTGAAATAGTCATGCAACAGTTTTCTTTAAATTAACTGTTTATTTTAAAAGAAAGCCCTATATCACCATGGTAAACAGGAAATCTGCGCTATCTGCAAAAAACAGAAGACAAACTTACAAACATAAACACTACGAAAATAAAACCGTATTAGTAAACTTTAGCCAGATGCTACTGACTGGATGAGTCCATGAGCCTGAGTTTAGGGTCTGTTTAAAAAGGAGATCAGGTCGGGCTTGGTGGCTCAGTCTGTAATCCCGTGCCTTTGGGAGGCTGAGGCGAGTGGATTGTCTGAACCGGCGGGTTCGAGACCTGCCTGGGCAGGCGACACCTCATCTCTACAATAAATCAAAAAAAAATTAGCCGGGCATGGTAGTGCTCGCCTGTAGTTCCAGCTACTTGGAGGGCTGAGGCAGAAGGATCGCCGGAGCCCAGCCGGTCGAGGCTGCGGTGGCCGGGAGCGGCCACTGCACTCCAGTCTGGGTGACAGAGTGAGACTCCAACTAAAAAAAAAAACCAAAAAACAAAAACAAACAAACAAAAAAAGGAGATCAGGCTGGGCATGGTGGCTCATGCCTGTAATCCCAGCACTTTGGGAGGCTGAGGAGGGAACATCACTTGAGTTTGAGGGCAGCCTGGACAACATAGTGAGACTGCGTCTCTACAGAAAAATAAAAAAATTAGCCAGGTTTGGTGGCACGTGCCTCTAGCTCCAGCTACTTGGGAGGCTGAGGCAGAAGGATGGCCTGAGCCCAGGAGGTCTAGGCTGCAGTGAGCTGTGATTGTGCCACTGCACTCCAGTCTGGGTAACAGAGTGAGACCCCGACTCAAAAAATAGGCGGAGGGGGAGAGGAGGGAGCTGAGATCTTCAAAGCATGAAGAGCACACTAGCACAGAGAAGTCTTTCTCCGGTTGTCATCAGAATGACTGCAAGGTCCCTGGAAAGGGGAGTCGGGTTCTTACTCTTTGATTCAAAGTCAAGCCGGGCTCTGTGGCTCAGCCTGTAATCCTGCGCCTTGGGAGGCTGAGGTGAGTGGATTGCCTGAGCCCGCGGGTTTGAGACCCACTTGGGCAACTTGGTGAGACGTCATCTCTACAATAAATCAAAACATTGGCCAGGCATGGTAGTGCGCGCCTGTAGTTCCAGCTACTTTGAAGGCTGAGACGGAAGGATCGCCGGAGCCCAGCAGGTCAAGGCTGCGGTGGCCGGAAGCGGCCACTGCACTCCAGTCTGGACAACGGAGTGAGACTCCAACTCAAAAACAAAACAAAACAAAACACAAACAAAATCAAGAGGCAGCTCCTCCAGGTATCCCCTCTCAAGCCACCTGCTGATGGGGTGTGTTCCACCTGGGAAGAATCTGGCCAGACCCCAAGATGCCTCTCCAAGGCCCAGTGAAAGGAATGGCCCAATAGTCCTTCTCCTTTGTGTCTAGACCCTCCCAGGCCTCCCACCCCTCTGTCCCCTTCACCCACTTGCTGCTCTTTGTTTGCTTTTATTTAGTTTTATTGTTTAAACTTTGAGACAGGAGTCCCACTAGATTGACCAGGCTAGTCTTAAACTCCTGGCCTCAAGTGAGTTTCCCCCCACAGCCTCCTAAGTTTTCTTTTTTTTATTTTTATTTTTTTAGTTAGAGTCTCAACCTGTCGCCCAGGCTGGAGTTCAGTGGCATGCTCACGACCACTGCAGCCTCGACCTGCTGGGCTTAGGCGATTCTTCTGCCTCAGCCTTCCAAGTAGTTGAAACTGTAGGCACACGCTACCACACCTGGCTAATTTTTTGATTTGTTGTAGAGATGAGGTCTTACCAGGTTGCCCAGGATGGTCTCAAACCCATGGCTCAGGCAATCCTCTCACCTCAGCCTCCCAAAGTGTTGGGATTACAGGCATGAGCCACCGTGCCCAGTCCTAAGTTTTCTTTCAGCATACTCCTGTCCCTCCAACAAAATGGGAGCAGAAACTTGCCTTCTTCCTGCTTGGATCCCTGCTCCTGGGGTTTCAGTAATAAGCTTGGTATGGAGGAGGACACAGACTGTGGGACTGAGTCCTGGGCCCGAGTACTCCAGCCTCTTACAGCAGTAGTGCCTGTCCCCACCCTAGCCAAAGCGTCCTGATGGGCAGGGTAGATTCCCCAACTTGATCTTGAGATTGGCCACGTGACATGTGTTGGCCAATGAGATATGAACAGACATGACTCACTCAGAGACTGGAAAAGTGCCTGGGTAGTAGTGTTTGCTTTTGCACAATGGCCATTTTCATGAGCAGAATATACCTCTGGTGGGTTATGGTCCCAGAAAAACAGATGACACCAGGCTAGAGCCACCCTAGGGGACCTGCAGATCTTCACCCAAGACACAGAGCCGCTCCAGCCAAACTATAGATGTGCAGCTGACAGGTGAAGGTTTACTGCCACATGCCACTGAGGGTCGTGGCTGTTTGTGTCACACCAATCACTGGTTGATGAAAGGATCTTCTTATATGAAGAGAGAGAACTGTAAGGAAGGTGTTTGAGGGTATGGAAGATCACAGAGATTGGAGACATTGGTTCAGGGATGGGGAGAGAAGACAATGGAAAGTTCAGTGATCTCTGGTGTGTCCTGTCTGACTTGAATGTGTTAGGGTTCTGCCATCCCTTGTAGGCTGACTCTTTCTTGTCTATACAAGGAATGACTCAATGGTCCATGCCTGGGGGCACATCAGCTCCCTAACCTTAAGACAACCTGATGGAACTCAGAATTGTAGCAGAATAGGTCATGGAGAAGACTATGTGGACTCTTGTCCAGAAGGATGGAGATTAAGAATATATATGCTGTAAGTCCACAAAGTCATCATGAGAATGAATGAAATATGGATGCTATTCAACCATCCAAACTCATTTTGGTTGATGGGTTGCCTGAACCTTGACAGATGCCAGGGGTTTTACTCACTTCCAATCAGTGACTGTTTTCTCTGAAAACAAGCTAGTGGGTGGGCTGCTAAAATGGCCCCAGCCCCCTGCCACTGGCATCCACACTTTGGTGTCATTCTCTCTCCCCAACAGTGGGCTGCACCCAAGGGTTTTCATCTAATGAACAGACTCAGGTAAAAGTGATGAAATGTCAATTACAAAATACTGGGACTTCTGTCTTGCTGGCAGCCATGCCTAGGCTTGCATGCTTTCGTGAAGTAGCTGCCATGGTAGAGAAGCCCACATGGAACATAACTGATGGATGTCCCAGCCAACAGCCAGCCAAGAACCTAGGCTTCAGTCTTAACAGCCTGAGGATTGAAGTGCTGCCTACACCATGTGAGCTTGGAGGAAGGTCCTTCTCCAGCTGAGCCTTCAGGTGAGACCACAGCCCTGGCTGCCACTTTGATTGAAGCCTGTGGCAGAGTACCCAGCTAAGCCACTCCCAGACTCCTGACCCACAGAAGCTGCCAAATAATAAATGTGTGCTGCTTACTCTGTCACCCAGGTTGGAGTGCAGTGGCATACTCCTGGACGCCGCAGCCTCAACCTGCTGGGCTCAGGTGATCCTTCCACCTCAACCTTCCAAGTGGCTGGAACTACACTAAATTTGGGGATAATTTGTTATGTCATGAATATACAAACTAAGAAGCGAATTCATCTCTATTGACTCAGAGCAGAAGGGCTGGGTTCTAGTTGTAGCCTTCAGTCAAGATAGGCTAGGTTATGCTATCTAACAAATAATCCCCAAATCTCAGTGGTTTACAACACAAATGTTGATACCTCTTGAGCATATGCTACCACTGTTAAGGGTTGACTGTGACCTTGTATCTATGCCATCCTTACTTCATGACACAGGCTGATGGAACAGCCTCTATCTGGAATGTTGTTGCTGGTCTCGGGCAAGAGAGGAAATAAGATGATGAAGCCTGTGCTGGCTATTAAAAGCTTCTGCATGCTCACATTTCATTGGCAAAGCAAGTCATGAGGCCAAGCAGCAAAAAAATCTTCCACGAGCCATGCTTTCTTGGCGAGTCGCTTCCTCTTTCAGGATCCAGCACAGTCTGAATTCAGCTTACAACTCCCAATGCTTCTGAATGTAAGAATATAGCAAGCACCTTCCAAGGCCTCCCAAGCAATGTGTCTTCTTTTTTTTTGAGTTGGAGTCTCACTCTGTCGCCCAGACTGGAGTGCAGTGGCTGCTCCCGGCCACCGCAGCCTCGACCTGCTGGGCTCCGGCGATCCTTCCGCCTCAGCCTTCCGAGTAGTTGGAACCATAGGCGCACACTACCACACCGCTAGTTTTTTTGATTTATTGTAGAGATGAGGTCTTGCCTGCCCAGGTGGGTCTCGAACCCACCGGCTCAGGCAATCCACTCACCTCAGCCTCCCAAAGGCGTGGGATTACAGACTGAGCCACCAAGCCCGGCAGCAATGTGTTTTCTTGGCTGTTCTTCGAGAGATAGAACAGGAGCCTCAGACAAGGGCTATCCAGGAAAATCCCAAATGTGAAAATGACAGGAACACCAGTATTGGGTCAAAGCTTCCATTCCATCCACCAAGGGCCCTACCGTCCACACTTCTTTTTTTTTTTTTATTCGGAGTCTTACTCTGTCACCCAGGTTGGAGTGCAATGGCATACTCACGGACGCCGCAGCCTCAACCTGCTGGGCTCAGGTGATCCTTCCACCTCAGCCTTCCAAGTAGCTGGAACTACAGGCATGAGCCACCACACACAGCTAATGTTTTTGATTTATTGCAGAGCTGAGGTTTCACCAAGTTGTCCAGGCTGGTCTCGAACCCCTGGTCTCAGGCAATCCTCTTGCCTCAGGTTCCCAAGTTGCTGGGATTACAGGTGTAAGCCACCACACCTGGCTACTGTCCATACTGCTAAGTGTGCTCAGCGGTACCATCTTGATGTAAGAGGGACGGTGAGGCGGCCCCCTAGTCCCCACTGTGTGAAGAGTCAGGAAACCTGAAAAACATGCTCTCTTGCAGCTATTTCCTCCTTGTGGCCCACCTTTACAGGCTGCACTGGGGCAGGATGGCGACAATGGTTTCTAGCGGGGACATATGCCCTGGTATTGTCCTGCATAAGCCCCGGAGCTCAGCTCTCATCATCTCTCCCCATGAATCAGGGATGGAGCCAGAGCTTTGGGGACTGACATATCCTGTCTCCTTTTGTCTCTGATTTCTGTCACAGAGCCATCTGCCACCTACTGTCATAAAATGTCCTGCAAAGACAGCAAAAATGAACCGTACCAATGTCGTGCACTTGACTCATGCCAGAGAGGACTGAGGAAGGGCCCGAGACAACGACCACTATAGGATGCTGTTACATGTCTCCCAAAGCCAACCCGTGTAATGAACTCAAATGTCTGTGAGTAAAACAAACGTGAGTGATGGTGTCAGGTGTTTCCCATTATTGGAAGGTCTGGGATTGTAGAACGCCAAAATCTGGCTGCCTGACTGGCTCTGTTTGGGTTGAAAGGTCTGGCTGTGTAAGGATACGCTTTGGCGTCCTCTCGGGTGTCAATTTCCCTGAAAGTCACGAAGGGGCGGGGCTTGTGCTCCACCCCTAAGTCATCTCCCACACATCTGTGGCCCAGGATGGCTGTGGGATGCTCTTGACAAGTCACAGAAGAAAGTCCCCAGGTGTCCCCCACATGGCAGGGGAGAGGGAGGCCAGCTCTCCTGGCCCAGGTCCTAAAAAGAACAGACTATGCTTGGCCGCTGAAAAGTTTTGAAAAGAACAAGAAAAAAATGTTCTCTCCCCACCCTTTTTTGTTTGAGACAGGGTTTCACTCACCCAGGCTGGAGTGCAGTGGTGTGATGATAACTCACTGCAGCCTTACACTCATGGGTTCAAGGCATCTTCCCACCCCAGTATCCTGAGTAGCTGAGACTACAGGTATGAGACACCACACCTGCCTATTAAAACATTTTTTTGGTGTAGAGATGGGGTCTGTCTATGTTTCCCAGGCTCAAATTTCTGGCCTCAGGTGATTCTATGGCTTCAGCCTCCCAAGTGCTGGGATTACACATGTGAGCCACTGCACCTGGCACCTGTTGCTCTTCATAGTTGAGGGGTGGGCTCTCATTTTCCTAAGATGTCAAGCACAGCCATAAATATGACTCCTTCAGTCTATAACAATATCCTTGAATGCTTCTAAATACTTTTTAATTTTTCAGAAAAATGCCAGGCACAGTGGTTCACACCTGTAATCCCAGCATTTTGGGAGGTGGAGGTGAGAGACTTGCCTGCGTCCAGGGGTTCAAGATCAGTCTGGGCAACTTGGCGAGGCCTCATCTCAACAATAAATCAAAAAATTAGCTGGGCGTGGTGGCCCTTGCCTGTAGTTCCAGCTACTTGGAAGGCTGAGGCAGAAGGATCGCCTGAGCTCAGCAGGTCAAGACTGCAGTGGCTGTGAGTGTGCCACTACACTCCAGCTTGAGTGACAGTGAGACTCCAACTCAAAAAAAAAAAATTGCAAAAAATAAAAAAGTATCCCTTCTTTCCTTTCTGCCAAACAATTGTCCAGGGAAATAACATTTTCTCAGTCACTCACTTCACATATACTTAGTGTGACTCTCCCATGTGCCACACACTGAGGCACAGGGAATTACAGCAAAGAGTGAACAAACTTGTCCCCCAAACCCTTTGATCTCTTGGAACTTATAGCCAACACTGGTCAGTTCTGCTAATTATCCTGCTTAACACAAATGCATGTTTTGCTTTCCTTTCTAAAGTGACTGGAGCCAGGCTTGGTGGCTCAGCCTGTAATCCCGCGCCTTTGGGAGGCTGAGGTGAGTGGATTGACTGAGCCCGCAGGTTCGAGACCCGCCTGGGCAGCGAGACCTCGTCTCTACAATAAATCAAAAAATCAGCCGGGCGTGGTAGCGCATGCCTGTAATTCCAGCTCCTTGGAAGGCTGAGGTGGAAGGATCGCCGGAGCCCAGCAGGTCGAGGCTGCGGTGGCCAGGAGCGGCCACTGCACTCCAGTCTGGGCGACTGAGTGAGACTCCAACTCAAAAAAATAAAATAAAATAAAATAAAAATAAAGTGACAGTGACTGGATATCTTTTGTGTATATGAGTTGTCTCTTAGATACAGGGAGCAGAAGTTTGGTATCATCTGGCCAACCAATAGAATATGATGAAAGTACTAAGTGACAGTGCACAAACCATGTAACAACAGGCAGGAGCATTAAAATCCATAAATTTGGATGAATTAGTTAATGAATGAAATGCAGGCACTTGGTGGTGGCTTTAAAATATCTCTGCAAATTCTTTGAGACATTTGAGGGTCAGTCCACCGAGAGGTTTGTGATCATTTGGTCAACCAATAGAATATGATGGAAGTGACTGGCTTCCAAGGTTAGATCATAAAAGACCATACAGGCTCAGCCTGGTTCTCTGGAGAATCCATTAGTTGGCATTGAGCCAGGCCCTGGGAATGATGAGCAGAAGCAGAAGCAGCTCAAGACCTCATAGAACTTGGTGAGGCCTCATCTCAACAATAAATCAAAAAATTCGCTGGGATGGGATGGACTCCCCTTAGGATGACTGTACCGTTTATCATACAAAACAGAGTGCTTCTAAGAGTGAAAGGGGTGCTATTCATAATTGTAGTGGGGCCGGGTGCAGCAGCTCACACCTGCAATCACAGCAATTTAGGAGGCTAAGGCACGAGGATCACTTGATCCCAAGAGTATAAGATAAGCCTGAGCAACACAGCAAAGCCCGATTTCTATTTTAAAAAGAAAATGAGAGGGATGTGGGTACAGTGGCTTATGCCCATAATCTTAGCACTTTGGGAAGCCACGCGGGAGGATTGCTTGAGGCCAGAAGTTCAAGACCAGCTTAGACAACATAGCAAGATCTCATCTCTAAAAAACAAATTAATTAATTTAATTAAGACAATTTTTTTTAGAAAAAATAGTAACTTGGAATCAAAGATTCCACTCACACTTTAGAATGACACTGGTTCTGGAGAAGGCTGAAGAGCCCAGGGGACAGATGAAATGGACACTCTTCTGGGGGCCACATGTGAAGGGTGTGGCTTGGTACATTGGAGTGTCCAATGGTGCAGATGTTTCTTTTTCTTTTTTTTTTTTTTGAGTTGGAGTCTCACTCTGTCGCCCAGACTGGAGTGCAGTGGCTGCTTCCGGCCACCGCAGCCTCATCCTGCTGGGCTCCGGCGATCCTTCCGCCTCAGCCTTCCAATTACCTGGAACTACAGGCGTGCACTACCACACCTGGCTACATTTTTGATTTATTGTAGAGATGAGGTCTCGCCAAGTTGCCCAGGCGGGTCTCGAACCCGCGGGCTCAGACAATCCACTCACCTCAGCCTCCCAAAGGCGTGGGATTACAGGCTGAGCCACCGAGCCCGTTGTAGATGTTTCTTGAAGTGCTGGGGACAGGCTAGACTCTGGAGACCAGATGGTTCAATTCACATAAGGATGGATTCGCTGGGTGTGATGGCTCATGCCTGTAATCCTATCATTTTGGGAGGTCAAGGTGAGAGGATTGCCTAAGCTGGTGGGTTCCAGACCAGCCTGGGCAATTTAGTGAGGCCTTATCTCCACAATAAATTAAAAAATTAACTCAACTTGGTGACATGTGCCTGTAGTTCTAGCTGCTGGAAGACTAAGGTGGAAGGATCACCTGAGCCCAGCAGGTCAAGGCTATGGTGGCCATGAATGTGCCACTGCACTCCAGCCTGGGTGACAGAGTGAGACTCCATCTCAAAAAAAAAAAAGAATGGATCTGCTGGGCAGCTTCTATGTGAGCTGCACTTTGATGATGGATTAGTCAGCCAGAAGATCATCAAGGGGGCGTTGGTGGGTCCTTAGGACACCTGGTCAGGGATGATGCCTAGTGTATTTACTCTACCTCTCTGGCTTCCAAAGGGAAGCTTAACACAGCGGCATGATCAAAGACACACAGACAAAATAGAGTTGACACAAAAGGAAATGAAAACCACACAGACAGAGGGGGAAGAAAACAGTGAGCCCAGAGACTTGGAAGGGTCACCCAGGGGTCCTATTAACTATGCACATCTCTGGGCCCAACTTCTGCTGGGTAGGTCTGGGGTGAAGCCTAAAATCTGCGTAGTTAACAAGCACCCTTGGCTGGGAGCAGGGTCTCGTGCCTATAATCCGATCACTATAGGAGGCCAAGGTGAGCGGATTGCCTGAGCCTGGGGTTCAAGACCAGCCTGGGCAACTTGGTAGGACCTTGTCTCTACAATAAATCAAAAAGTTAGCTGGGCATGGTGGCACACGCCTGTACTTCCAGTTACCTGGAAGTCTGAGGTGGAAGGATCACCTGAGCCCAGCAGATTGAGGCCACAGTGGCTGTGAGTGTGCCACTGCACTCCAGCCTGGGCAACTGAAGAAAAAAAAAGAAAAGAAGAAAAAAAAGAAAGAGCGCCTGGGCTCTGCTCAGAAGTTTGGTTGGACAACAGCCTCCGGGCAAAATTGAAAACATTGTTCTGCTTTAGTTATGTTTACATTTCTAATGACCTTTCATTCAGTCTAGAGATTTTGTTTTATTCTTTATGGCAATGGCAAAATTTTATTTTAAAATAAATTTAAGTCAAAAACAAAAGTTAATATTTATTTATTTATTGAGTTGGGGGTCTCACTCTGTTGTCCAGGCTGGAATGCAGTGGCACAATCATGGTACACTACAGCTTTGACCTTCTGTGCTCAAGCAATCCTCCCTCTTCAACCTCCTAAAGTGCTGGGATTATAGGCATGAGTCACTGCACCCTGTTGGCCTCCATATCCTTTTTTTTTTTTTTTTTTTTTAGCTGGAGTCTCACTCAGTCGCCCAGACTGGAGTGCAGTGGCCGCTCCCGGCCACCACAGCCTCGAGCTGCTGGGCTCCGGTGATCCTTCCCCTCAGCCTTCCAAGTAGCTGGAACTACAGGCATGCGGTACCACACCCAGCTAGTTTTTGATTTATTGTAGAGATGAGGTCTCGCCAAGTTGCCCAGGCGGGTCTCGAGCCCGCGGGCTCAGGCAATCCACTCACCTCAGCCTCCCAAAGTGCTGGGATTACAGGCTGAGCCACCAAGCCCGGCTGGCCTCCATATTCTTAATGTCCGCAACTCTCTTGTGCCTGTGAGGCTTCTCTCCTCACTGGTCTCTTGGTCCATTTATCCTACCCAATCTCTACATCGTGGGCCACTTCATTTCCAGCCCTGGAATGCTTCCTCCTTGCCCTCCACCATGAGATGAGACCACTCTCAGGAGGCCCTACTCCAGTGACCTTGTGTCTAGCATATCCCTGGCTCCTGCAAAGATGCCAAGGAAGTCCTGGGCCCCTTGAGTTGATGGTCCCAAACCAGAATCGATGCTGATTGGGGCTGGAGAGAGGGTGGAAGACCAGGTGCCTCCCTATCACCAGGGCGGGGGAGTCACAGTTCACTGGCTGGCACCCTTGCCAGCCTGCACCCCACACTCACCCAACCAGTCAGACCGCACCACCCACATGCCAGGCAGATCCGTTTGAACGGGCACATGCATGACCCAGCTCGTCTGCCATCTGTCCTCGTGGCTGGGTCCCTCCCATCCCCCCACCTCCCAGGTGCCTGAGGCCCAGGTGTCAGAGGTTTCTCTGTCCACATGAGAAAGTGCTTCTTCTCCATGAGTGTACCCTGCGTGTCTCACATGGAGAGAAGCAGACCCTTCCTGGAAGCTCCTGGAGAGGATAAAAGGAGCTTACCCATGGGGATCCCTTGCCCTGGGGCACCTTTTGTGGGAAGTGATTCCAAAGCCCGGGTATTCAAGTATGGAGGAGGTCGGAGACGTTCTGCCTCACAAGGAAGGAAGGCCAGGTTGGAGTTCTGACATGGCCACTGAGCCTCAGTTTCCCCATTTGAAAACAGAATAAGGGATTCCCTCACTGCAACACTTTGAAGTCTTCCCTCAGAGGATTACCTGGGTTAGACACATTCCATTGTCCCATTAATTCATTCATTTATTCAAACATTATTGTTTTACACATCAGCCAAGTGCCAGGGATTCTGCCAGGCCCGGGAAGGCAGTGGGAGGAAAGACACTCAGAGAACTTGCTTGCGTCAGACAAAGGGAGGCAGACAAACATAAGCCAACAAGTAAGGCAGCAAAATACCCTCAGCTAGCAACATGTGCCCCAAACACAGCTAGAGGACGTGATGGACACTGACCAGGATGGAGCAAAACTTCTGAGGACACCTCTGACAGAGGCTGAAATGACGAGAAGCACGGCCATGGGAAGGAAGGTCTGGAGCTGAATGTTCCAAGTGGAGGGAACAGCAAGAACAAATGCCCTGGGCTGATGGGAATAACACAGTGAGAGTGTTGCAGAAACACTGCATGAGACAGGGAAAGTGATCGGAATGAGGTCAGAGGGGTGGGTGGGGGCGAGAGCCTGTGGGGGCCTCTCTGAAGAGCGAGCACAGCGGGGGACTCCTCCGCTTGGCAGCTGCAGGGGTGCCCTCCGAGGAGTGAGCCCAGCAGGGGCCTCCCCAGCAATGGGAGCTTCAGGGTCTTGCACAATGTGGGAGGAACCAACGGAGGGCACCGCCTTCCTCCTTCACTCTGGTTTCCTGGGGCTGAGAGGAGAGGGGATTCGTTTGGCTTAGGTTGGGTCACCGTCCACCCCATGGCCCAGGGAAGGGCAGATCCCTTTTTGGACAGCCCCTGCCCCCCACCCCATGTCTGCATGTAATGACCAAAGGGTAGTTCCCAGAGGAGAGTGGAGCGCAGTGAGCAAAGAAGGACAGTATGCCCAGCAGGCAGAAAACACAGCATGCACTCCATTCCACCTGGCTCAGCTCTGCCCCTGGATTCTGATGCCTGTCCTTCTGCCTCAGTGCCACTCACTGCCATCTTTCTGCCCATCCCGGGAGTTGCTGTGACGGTTTGATGGTGCTGCTTGTTTGTCACTTAATAGAATCACGAAATAGGGAGAGACATCCAGGACCAGCCCATCCCTGTCGCACTTTGGAGATGGGAAACAATCTGGGGTGGCAAGAAGCAGTGGGTCCTACAACTTTGGGCTCCTGGTTTTTCCTACCATGGGATTCTGCTCCTTCTTTAAGGGTTCCTGAGGGAACCCCTTGTCTCCTCTGCAGCCTTATTATACCCATGTGGGTATGACCACAGTGCAACAAAATGGATCTCTTCTGTGTGTGACCCAGCTAAAAAGTTTGCATCACATCTCAAGTTTCTGCATAGACTGACAGTTCAGGGAGCTGACTACGCCTGAGTCTGACTGACTGTGTGACCTTCTGCAGGTCATGTAACAGATGACCATTGTCCCATCTGTAAAATGGGAATACTAGTCAGGTGCAGTGGCTCACACCTGTAATCCCAGCACTTTGGGAGGCAGAGGCGAGCGGATTGCCTGAGCCCAGGGATTTGAGACCAGCCTGGGCAACTTGGTGAGACCTAGATTCTACAATAAATCAAAAAATTAGCCGGGCTCGGTGGCTCAGCCTGTAATCCCTCATCTCTACAATAAATTTTTAAAAATCAGCCGGGCGTGGTAGCGCGCGCCTGTAGTTCCAGCTACTTGGAAGGCTGAGGCAGAAGGATCGCCGGAGCCCAGCAGGTCGAGGCTGTGGTGGCCAGGAGCGGCCACTGCATTCCAGTCTGGGCGACAGAGTGAGACTCCAACTCAAAAAAAAAAAAAAAAATTAGCCAGATGTGGTGCCTGTGGTTCCAGCTACTTGGAAGGTTGAGGCAGAAGGATCGCCTAAGCCCAAAAGGTTGAGGCTATGGTGGCCGGGAGCATGCCACTGCACTCTAGCCTGGGTTACAGAGTGAGACTCTGACAAATAAAATAAAATATAATAGGAATACTACTACCTAACCCTTGGGTTGTTGGAAGATTGAGTTCATATACATAAAGCACATAGAACAGTCCTTGGCATGTGCTACATCCAGAAGGGTGACCTATAATTTCTAACCCCCTAGTGTCTTATATACACTTTGTGCTTTGAAACTCTTTATCGATTTATTCTGTCCCTCCAGCCAACCAACATTCATTGAGCATTGACCAGACTCAGGCATTCACAGTGAACAGGTCAGACAAGGTTCTGACCCTCAAGGGGTAAAGATAGGCCATGAGGGAAAAATATCAATCAATTTATAAACAAGACACTTTCGATAGTGATAAGTGCTGGGAAGAAACGAAACAGGGTGACAGAGAGAGAGAGAGAGAGAGAGAGAGAGTGATGGGGCGTGTCTTAGGCAGTCATCTGGGAAGTTTTCTCTGAAGGGTGACAGACTAGAATAACCAGTCACAGAAAGAGAATTTCACGTAGAGGACATAACTAGCAAGTGCAAAGGCCCTGGGATAGAGGAGGTTGTTGCAGCTGGAATGAGTTGAGGGGTGGGGATAAGGAGAAACCAGGGAGGCAGGCGGGGCCCGCATTAAGTGGTTCTTCAAGGCCGTGGTAGGAATTTGAACTTGATCCTAAGATCAACAGGAAGCCTCTGAACAGTTGAAACAGTGGAGTGAGGTAGTCAGTTCATGTTTTCCCAAAGTCACTCTGGCTGCTGGGTAAATGGATTCAAGGGGACAAGATGACAAAAGCAGAGGCCAGGCTCTTGAGAGATGTCATCGGGTCCCTCCGGAACATTTAAGCAGACACCTGACAACCTCGTCACAAGGATGCTCACGAGCCAGCAGCCAGCCCCTGTCTGCACGACTGCATTATTCCAAGAAGGAAAGAGGACTCATACAACCTGGGTCCCGGGCAGACAACTGGAGAGGCCATCCTGCCAAGACCCTCGTCGGGATCCATCTGTGCTTGGTCAGCCCTGCCAGGACCCCGTCACTGGCCACCTTCCCACCTCCGGGGAGTGTCCTGGGCAGAAATCCGGCCCTGCCCACCCTGGCCTCACACCGATAACCTCCTTGAAGGGGAAGCCGTTTGTTTGGAAGGAAATGGTGCAGAATGAGCAGTGGCCACACTTTAGATGGGGCTGAGTCTGGCATCCAAGGCTGAGATGAGAGCCCAAGGGCTGAGATCCCGGTAGCTGAAAGCTGGGAGGCCTTCCTGGGCTGTGGAGATCAGGTTCAGTTCAGCACCCTCTGCCTCACCCGAGGGAGCCCCCAAGGATCATCACTGAATGTTGTTCTTGGAGTGATACACTCAGCACTCAGGGGACGATCACTTTTAAGCCTCAGTCCTGTGACATGCAGACATCATCAACCCTCAGTTCCAAGAGCTGAGGCTTAAGGTCTCGCCCCAAAGCACATTTGTCTCAAGGCCTCTGGGGGCCCAGAGGAAGAGGACAGCCCGGCAGGGGGGTCCTTGGGGATGACCCGAATTCTTCCTCCTTCTCTCTTTCTTGTCTCCCTCTCATCCCGTGTGATGGAGGAGAGGGCAGGAAGTTGGGAATTGCAATCACCTGGCTACACAGTGGCTACACCTGGAGAGCTTTTAAAAGCTGCTGCTGCCAGGACCCACCTCTGACCAATTCAGTCAGGCTTTGGAGTGTGGCCCCGGCACAGGTCTTCCCCAGGGAATCCTAGCATGTGTCCACGGCTGAGAACTACTGCTTCAGAGAGTCTCCAACCCTGTCATTCTCAGACTCACAGTCACCTGGGCAGATTTTTTTGGGGGGGTGTCGGGGGGCTCGGGGTCTCACTCTGTCTCTCAGGCAGGAGTGCAGTGGTGCAATCATGGCTCATCGCCTCAACCTCCCAGGTTCAGGAGATCCTCCTGCCTTAGCCTCCTGAGTAGCTGGGACTACACTATAAGTGCCTGCCACCACACCCGGCCAATTTTTTTATTTTTTTCTACCAACAACCTCTCACTGTGCTGCCTAGGCCGGTGTTGAATTCCTGGGCTCAAGCAATCCTCCTGCCTTGGCCTCCCAAAGTGCTAGGATTACAGGCATGAACCACCATGTCCAGCCTGGGCAGATGTTTTATAAACCCACGTCTGGGACACACCTTGTAACAAACAAGGATCCTTGAGCACTATCTATATTTTTATTCATTTATTTTTTCAAAAAGAAATAGAAATCTCACTATGTTGCCCAGGCTGTTCTGGAACTCCTGGCCTCAAGCAATCCTCCTGCCCTGGCCTCCCCAAGTGCTGAGATTACAAGTGTGAGTCTCTACATCCGGCCAGGGCACTATGTATTTCAACAAGCTCTCCCAGGTGGTTCCCAAGTGCAGCCAGTGTGGAGAAGCTCTGAGAAGCCCATCTCCTAGGTGTACAGAGAGGGAAACTGAGGCCCAGAGAAAGGTGATGACCTGTCCAGGGTCACACAGCCAGCAAGTGGGCAAGATAGAGCTCACATCCAGGACTCCAATACCCAAGCCAACTTTGCTCTGAGTGGGAAGGTCTCTGTGGGGTCTGTGTGGTCATCCATGAGGCCTGCCACCTGCTGTGGGATCAGGACTGTAAAAACGACCCCCCCGAGCCCCGCCTCTGTAGGTGCCCACTTTTGAGGGTGGTGGAACCCGAGACAAGCCAAGGTGTTACACCTCTGCTTATACTACCCTACTTGGCAAAGGGGATTTATTGGTTGACTTTGAGTCCACGGAAGGGGATACCCCAAGTGAGCCTAATCTGATCACGAAACCCTCCAAAGGCAGAACATTCTCTCTGGCCGACGGTGGAAAAGTCAGAGACTCAGTGAATCTGCAGAAGGACTCTGTGACTGTTTCTGGCTCTGGAGACAGACGGGGCCGCATAGGAGATCTGGGCAGTCTCTTAAGCACAGAGAGGAGCCCCTGCTGACAGCCAGGAGCAAAATGGGGCCCCAGACCAGCGATAGCAAGGAACAGGATTCGGCCAACAATCCAATGTGTCTGGAAGCAGATTCTCTCCCAGAGCCTACAGATAAGGAGCTCAGAGCAGCACTCAGGCCCACGGTGCCTGCTACACTTGTGGGGACTTGTTACATAGCCACAGGACCTTAATGCACTTGCTGGAGAGCCGGGCAGAACCGCAGAGACCTGACCCTCAGACCTCAAAACCAAACATTCCCCAGAGAACCTGGAAAGGAGAGAATTCCAAGAAGGGGAATGGGGAGGAAAAAGGGAAGGGGGAAGAGGAAGAAGGGGGGGGGGGAGGGGCAGAAGGAGGAGGAGGGAGAGGAAGAAGAGGAGGAGGTGGAGGTGTTTGGAGCCTTGTTACCAAGGAGGCCTGGCAGACAGATCAGCCAGGGGACTGGTGAGGGCAGGTGGGCAGGAAGTATGGCCACGAACTGTGGCCCCACCCCCTGCAATGCCTGGTCCCTTCCCCACCCCAGCCGGTTTCTGTGCACTTCACGACACACTTGGGCCCCTGGCGTGGAGAAAGAAATCATGAATGCCACAATCTGGAGGCAGGAGGGATGGGGAGGGCAGGGGTAGACATCTGAGACAAACCAGTCGCACTCTTTAGACCCCACCCACACAGGAGGCAGAGCCTGGGGCACCCCGGGGAGGGAAGTGCCTGTGGGCAGGGTCTCACCTCCTGCCCTTGGGAGATGGGAGCAGCTTCGAAGGGGACGTCCTCACAGAGGTGGCTGGGCCCCTCTGGGTGTGGGCAGCAGAGAGGAGACCTTGAACTTGAGTTTGTAGTTTCTTCTCCTCTTTGTCCTCCTCCTTTCTTTCCTTGAGGGTTTCTGAGATGTCTCCCTGCACCCTGTTAGGCTATTTATGATCCCACCACCCTTTCCTGTGGGTGGCCTACTGTCCCCTCCTGTGGCCTAATAAGTGCAGGAAAATGGAGCACCGCAAGCACACCCAATGTCCCCAAGGAAGGCAGCCCTGCTGATGCTGCCCCAGGCCAGCCTTCCTGCCCCCTACTGCATCATCCTGTTTCCCACAGCACTCAACACTACCTGAAAGCTTCAGGATGACGTACTGTCATCACTGTCTGCAGCCACCACCTCCCCAGCCATGAGAACCCTAAGCCCAGGAGGGCAGTGACCTCCATGATCTGGAGCCCAATGTGATGTCCGGGCCAGATCTGTGGGACTGGGTGAGGGGGTCATGGGGAGCCCCAGAAGCTTGAGAGGAAGGGGAGGGGCCCCTGGGCCAGTTGCCTGCAAGATATCCCCTCTGCAACCCACCCTGGGCTCCTGGGCTCAGCTGAGGAAGATTCAGTCCTGAGTTCAGCCAGGCCACACCCGCTCCCTGCCCCTCAGGGAAGCTCTGCCAGTCCCACAGATGCTTCTGGAGTGTCTGAGCTCCAGGGGGTTGGTCCTGACAGCTCCCCAGGGAAATGTTTCCCTCTCTGCAGGTCCCCAGCTTCATGTTTGTCAAGCCATCTGTGGCAAAGGACCAGCCCGTGTGTCAGCTTTCAATTGCCAGTTCATCAGGAGCTGATACTTTACCAATTTACAATAAAAATCATCACGTGCCTGCGTGTCGCAGCAACGGCTAATTGCTATGCCAGTTTCCAAACTCTCACTCTTGCTGTCACACTCAGCTCTTCGCAGACAGATGGCAGTTTGTAACAGCTTGCAGGCCCCACTCTGAGTGCCACAGATCCAGATACACCGACACCTGGGATGGGTGGGGTGGGGATGGCAGCTACGAGGGTCCCGGCACCTGCCCAGAGGCGGGTGTTGGTGGGGTGTGGGGCCAGCAGGGCGGAAGACTGACGGCCAAGGCGGTGTTCTGTAAAGAGCCAGCACTGGGAACTAGGACAGGGAGCCACAGGAGACAGGCTGGCAGGGGTGGGGGACTCCCCCAGTCCTATGCACGAGTCAGGGGAACCGTCTGTGGGGGAGGGAGCGGTTCTGCCCCCCTCCACGAGAGGCACCACACTGCCACCTTGCCTGGCGACATTAGTCTCCTCTTGAGATGTTTATCCCATCCCGGATAGTGCAGATGCCAGTCCAAGAGGAATGCCTACTTGGGACACGAAGGCAGGGTCGGCAGGCCAGTGCCCCACACCCATCCTGGGACAGCTGACTTTAGTCGCCCAGGTTGGCGCTGACAGGGGTGGGGTGGCGATACCGTCCAGTCCAGCATTCATGGAGCTGGCAGCTCAGAGTGCCCCGCCCTGCCCCTCCCCGCCCTCAAGGAGCCTGAGAGGAGCGTGAGATCGAAACTCTCTCCACTCCCGCAGGAGTAGGCTGACTCGGCCCCCACATGACGGTTTCTGGGCGGGAGCTCAGGAATGCCTCACCCCCGCATCTTGCACACAGTAGGCACTCAGAGTGTGTGCTAAGGATACACACAGTCTGCAGCCAGGGTGCTCGGAGCCCGCTCCCACCCCCCGGGGTCCCCCGTATTGCCTCAGTAGCGTCTGCCTGTGGCCACTTTGTTCCAATTTCTGCAAGTTAGGAATGTCTCTGTTGACCATCAATGTCAACCCGACTTGGAACATCTAGTTCCCAGAGGCGTGCTGGGCCTGGTGGAGGACACGAGGCTGAGAGATGGGAGCAGGCCATGCATGGAGCCCCCAGCCCCCTCATAAACCTACTATGCCGGAGACCCCACCCGGGGACCAGAAGGATGTCAGCCAGCAGGAGCTGGAGACCTATGAGGACTGGTGCCTCCCTACCCAGGCCTTCCAGCACCCCCCCTTACCCTTTCTTCTGACAGAATATGGGGAGCAGACGCTTCTCCTGTAAGGATCTGCGTCTCCTTTTGTGTCTCTGGTCACATGGGTCTCTCTATCTGATATGATATCTCCCCCTCCCATCTCCACCAGTCCAAACCCTCCCAGACCCATGGGAGAGCTCAGTTCTTTAGACAGTTTGATCTGAATCTTACCTCCATCATTCTAACTGTGTTGCCTGGGGAAAGTTACTCAACCTCTCTGTGCCTCTGTTTTCTCATCCGCAAAGTAGAATATCAGGGGCATTTCTCCCACCTGTGACTGTTCATCACCCTGGAATCATTTTTCTGTATCTCAGGATTTCGCCATTCACACATAGTATGAGCCTATCCTTGTTCATGTACAAGTAGAATTCAATTTCAATTCAACGTAGACGTCGGAATTCAATTTCCCAGCCCTGTTTGATCATAAATCAGATGCAGTCATGTAAGACTTCCATGGGGAATGACAGGCCCTTGGTGGAACATGGTGGCAGAGGTGATTGGATCCTTGGGGATGGAAATGGCTGAGCTGGTGTGTCCCAGGAGCAGTTGCATGCTCACTAAAACATCCCTCCCCAGAAGGGTTGGGTGCAACCTCCAGCTTTCTGCATGTAAACCCAGGCTTCTCTCTCCATCCTAGATTCAGAGAGCTACCTAATAGTTTTAGTGAGTCAGAGTCTCACTCTGTCGCCCAGGCTGGAGTTCAGCGGCATGCTTACGGTCACCTAGCCTAGACCTGCTGGGCTCAGGCAATCCTTCCACCTCCAATTAGCTGGAACTATAGGCATGTGCCACCCCACACCTAGTTAATTAAAAAAAATTTTTTTTTTTTGAGTTGGAGTCTCACTCTGTCGCCCAGACTGGAGTGCAGTGGCCGTTCCCGGCCACCGCAGCCTCGACCTCTGGGCTCCGGCGATCCTTCCGCCTCAGCCTTCCAAGTAGCTGGAACTACAGGCGCGTGCTACCACACCTGACTAATTTTTTGATTTATTGTAGAGATGAGGTCTCGCCAAGTTGCCCAGCTGGGTCTAAATTTTATTTATTGTAGAGACAACGTCTCACCATATTGCCCAGATTAGTCTCAACCCCCTGGGCTCAGGCAATCCTCTTGCCTCTACCTCCCAAAGTGCTGGGATTACAGGCGTGAGCCACTGTGCCTGTCTAGTCTTTTCGGTTTAAATTATCCAGAGTGGATTCTGTTATTTGCAACCAAGACCCTTCACAAGTTCATAGAGACTATCATAGTATCCACCTCATGGTGTTGGGAAGCTCAAATATTCCACCAGGCTTGGTGGGAAATCAGGAGGAAGCCAGGCCAGCTCTTTGAGTATCTTCTTGTATCTGGGGCATCCAGCTCCATGGACTGGGGACAGTGTCCTCTGGCTGGGTCCCAGAGCACAGTCTCCCTTGCAGGCTAGTTGCTTTTCTCCTTCTGAGCCTTCCCTCTCCCTTGAGAAACCTGAGAGCCCATGAGCCTAAGGCTTCATTCTCTTGAGTCTGCTGTCTGGACTGAGACCTGTCCATGGCAGGAGGTGCTGAGGCTGCCAGGGCTCTAGCAGCTGGGGCAGCCCTGTCCCTGCAGGAAACTTGGTGGAGCCTGAGAGGCACTGAGGCCCCTGACCCAGGGACACGTCAGACCTGAAACAGCTAACTGGAGTAGGCTGGCATTCCTGGGTCCCTGCATGTTGGTGATTGAGCTGGCCCCTGCCTGTGGCTCCATGCCCTTGGCCTGTTCCCTGGGCAGTTCCCTTGGAGAAGACTTCATTGTCCCACCAAGTACTTGGTTAATAGCCCCCACCCCTCCCAAAAATAAAACCTCACATTCACCTGGAACCTCAGAATATGACCTTATTTGGAAAGAAGGTCTTTGCAGATATAATTAGAAATAAAGGCCGGACTTGGTGGTTTAGCCTGTAATCCCAGCGCTTTGAGGGGCTGGGGTGAGAGGATTGCCTGAGGTCAAGGGTTTGAGACCCGCCTGGGCAACTTGGCGAGACCGCATCTCTACAATAAATTAAAAAAAAAATAGCCGGGCATGGTAGCGCACGCCTGTAGTTCCAGCTACTTGGTTTTTTGGGTCTTTTTTTTGAGTCAGAGTCTCACTCGGTCGCCCAGACTGGAGTGCAGTGGCCGCTCCCGGCCACCGCAGCCTCGACCTGCTGGGCTCCGGCGATCCTTCCGCCTCAGCCTTCCGAGTAGCCGGAATTACAGGCATGTGCTACCACGCCCGGCTGATTTTTTGATTTATTGTAGAGATGAGGTCTCGCTGCCCAGGCGGGTCTTGAACCTGCGGGCTCAGGCAATCCACTCGCCTCAGCCTCCCAAAGGCGCGGGATTACAGGCTGAGCCACCGAGCCCGGCTGTTCCAGCTACTTGGAAGACTGAGGTGGAATGATCATCGGAGTCCAGCAGGTTGAGGCTGCAGTGGCAGGGAGTGGCCACTTCAAGAAAGGGAGAATTTGGACCCAGACACATGGAAGAAGGTTACACGATGACGGAGACAGAGACTAAAGTCATGCAGCTGAAAGTCGAGGAATTCCAAGTATCACCAGAAGCCAGAAAAAGGCTCCCTCAGAGCTTCCAGAGGGAACCAGTCGGCTGCCATCTTGATGTTGGACTTCTAGCTTCTGGAACTGTGGGAGAATACATATTTGTTATTTTAAGTCGCCTAGATTGTAGTAATTTGGTACAGTAGCCCCAGGAGACACATTTATTATTATAGTAGTTGTGGTATGCTACACTAACACGTAACTGTATTTATTAATATACTTATAAATAGCAAAGAGTGGATTGGGAGGAAGGAGTGAGTTATACTTTTCCGACTTGGGCTCTGTAGGTAAATAAACATGAATTACCGGTCTCTTCCTCCCTGTGATGCTTGTAATTTAAAGGTGGTTAGGCCGGGTGTGGTGGCTCACACTTGTAATCCTAGCACTTTGGGAGGCCAAGGTAGGAGGATTGCTGGAGCCCTGGAGTTCGAGACCAGTCTGACCAACATAGTGAGACCTCATCACTACCAAAAATAAAAATTAAAAACAAACTTAGCTGGGTATGGTGGCGTGTGCCTGTAGTCCCAGCTACTCAGGAGGCTGAGGCAGAAGGATCGCTTGAACCCAGAAGGTTGAGGCTGTGGTGAGCCATGATTGTGCCACTGCATTCTAGTCTGAGCAACAGAATGAGACTCTAGCTCAAAAATAAAATAAAATAAAGATGGCTGGGATTGCAGTCAGGAACTTTTGCATAAGGAACTTAAGGTCCTTCTGGGAAGGAAGTAATTGAGACACTGTTCAATAGAAATAAAATGGGAGTCATATGTAATTTTATATTTTCTAAATTTTATATTTTCTCCATATTAAAAAGATGGAGACCCACCTAGGCAACTTGATGAGACCTTGTCGCTACAATAAATCAAAAAATTAGCCGGATATGGTGGCGCACACCTGAAGGTCCAGCTACTTGGAAGCTGAGGCGGAAGGATCACCTGAGCCCAGCAGGTCTTGGCTGCGGTGGCCATGAGCGTGCCATTGCACTCCAGCCTGAGAGACAGAGTGAGACTTCAACTCAAAAAAAAAAGACGGAGAAACAGGAGAAATTAATTGTAATAACAAGTTTTCTTGAATCCAGCATAGCCCAAGTATTGCAATTCCAGCATGTAATCAATATTTAAAAAAACTATTTTTTAAATATTTAAAATATTTTAAAAAGCTGTATTTTAAAATTTTTAAAGATTTTTTTTTTTGAGTTGGAGTCTCACTCTGTCACCCAAACTGGAGTTCAGTGGCCACTCCCGGCCGCCGCAGCCTCGACCTCTGGGCTCCGGCGACCCTTCTGCCTCAGCCTTCCAAGGAGCTTGAACTACAGGCGTGCGCTACCACGCCCGGCTAATTTTTTTGATCTATTGTAGAGATGAGGTCTCGCCAACTTGCCCAGATGGGTCTCAAACCCACGGGCTCAGGCAATCCATTCACCTCAGCCTCCCAAAGTGCGGGATTACAGGCTGAGCCACCGAGCCCGGCTTAAAGATATTTTTAAAAGTTATTTTTTAATGAGCTATTTTATAACATTTTTTTCTGGTACTAAGTTCTCAAAAGCTGGTGGTACATTTAACATTTAGTGCACATCTCAATTTGAACTAGCCACGTTTCAGGTGCTCGGTGGCCACGTGTGTCCAGTGGCTCCTGGATTAAATGGCACAGCTATTATATTAGGAGCCAAGCTCTTCTCTCTAAGGGTCAAAGCTGCTGGGATCCCAATGCTGGGTTGGACCATGAGTCTTCTCAAATAAAATTCCCTGAGACATAAAAGAGTCTCTTAATCAAAGAGCCAGCAGCCACCTTCTGAAGGACCCCTCATGAGTTCTCAGTCTCTGTTTCCTTGTCCGTAAGACAGGGCTAATTGCAGATTCTCCCTATGGGTGCTTTGTGAGGATCCAGAGTTACCTGGGCATGTGATCCTTAAAGAGCTGAACCAATATTATTTTTTTTGTGATGGGATTTAGTGCTGAACAAAGAGTAGCCAGGGCCGGGTGTGGTGGCTCACATCTATAATTCCAGCACTTTGGGAGCCTGAGGTGAGAGAATTGCTTGAGGTCAGGAGTTTGAGACCAGTCTGGGCAACATAGCTGGACCCCATCTCTATTAAAAAAAAATTAAAAACTTAAAAACAAGCAGAACAAGAGGAGGGCTACGTGGCCTCAGGCTGTCTTCAGTTCCCTTCCCCAGTTGACGGCCAAATCTTGTCACCAGCAAGTGGCTCTCCGCTCAGAGGCGTTCCATCTGGTGATGAGCAGTGATCGGGTGTGGGCACCCTGTTGTCAAGGGCCAATGTGGGCCTTCGGGGCGGCAGCGTGGGAGAGTCCTGATCCACCTCTCGAGGAGTTGGCAACTGGGATCCCCCATTCACATGCTCAACTTGATTCCTCGTGGTAACCCTGGTGTGCTTTGTCTGGTGGGAGATGGGACAACCCCCTCCCGTGTTTGTCTGTGCAGTTGCAGGCAGGGAGGTTAGACCGCTCACATGCGAGCCTTTGTGTGGTGTGATCACACACCAGCCCTCGGTGCTGTGAGTGGGCGATGGCGGGTTGCGGTGGGCTGTGCCCAGCTGGGCTCTGGGGAGAACTAATGCCAACACCCATCCCACCCTGAAGTCTGTTTCATCCAAACCTGTGCAACAGGCAGAGAAACAGGTTCCACACAGACATGGCATCCTCGGCTGTAGGGAGGGGCTGAGGCGTCCTCAAAGTGTCAAGGCCCAGAGAACCAGATGCATGAGCCTTGGCTAAACGCTCTGTGAAGAAGAGTTCCACGTATTATAGTCTAGGGGTTGCACTGAGGGACTCGAAGACAGATGGGGCCATGGTCACTGAGAAGCAAGCATAAAGCCTGAGCCCTTGGGCTCCCAGTCCAGCATTGCTTGCCAGCGTATCAGACAGCTATTCGAGCATCTAGGGACTAAAAGCAATGTTTCTCAAACTGTGGGCCAAGGAAGAATCCCTTCACTGGCGGGTAGGGAGGAGACACTGCTTGTTAGAACAGAGATTCCTGGGCCTTGGGGAAGATCTGCTGAGTCAGAGCCTCTGGGGATGGGGCCTGGGAAGCTGCATTTTAACTAGCTCCTCAAATCATCTTTAGACATGCTGACATTTCACATGCAAAAATATGCGAATTTTCTGCATGCGATGTGTTGACTACGGGCAGTTGCTTTCTTGGGACTCAATTTCCATGTATGTAAAATCAAGTTGTCAAAGTCAATTTCTAAAGGGCTTTCCACCCTACTTTCCATGGTTACATTTATTTTTTATTTATTTAATTTTTTGTTTGAGTTGGAATCTCACTCTGTCGCCCAGACTGGAGTGCAGTGGCTGCTCCCGGCCACCGCAGCCTCGACCTGTTGGGCTCCGGCGATCCTTCTGCCTCAGCCTTCCGAGTAGCCGGAATTACAGGCATGCGCTACCACGCCTGGCTGATTTTTTGATTTATTGTAGAGATGAGGTCTCGCTGCCCAGGCGGGTCTCGAACCCGCGGGCTCAGGCAATCCACTCACCTCAGCCTCCCAAAGGCGCGGGACTACCAGGCTGAGCCACCGAGCCTGGCCCGTGGTTACATTTATATAAGGAGGAAAAACCCAGTGCCCCCCAGGGCAGGCAGCCACCCTGCATGTGGGACCCAGGCAGTGTGTGGCGGCAGGATGTACCCGTCCCCTGAGGAGAATGTCTGCTGCTCCCCTGGGACAGGCTGCTGCCCAAAGGGGCTGTGAGTCCAAGGCCCCAGCACTCCAATTTTCCGGTAGGGAACTCAAGAATCAGATTTGTGTGTCGGTCTCTCGATGTAAACATTATCGTCTGATTTTTAATTTTTTAAACATTGTGTGAAAAAAATGGAGGTGCCAGTTTCTCTAATTTTTATGAAGCAATTGGCCAAAAACTGATGGCAAAAATGTCTCCAAGCCAGGGGTAGATTTCCTCTTCTGTGCTCAGCAAAAGAGTCCCTTTCTCAAGTAGATCAACTTGTGACTTTGGGTAAGTGACTCAGTCTTTTTTGTGCCTTAGTTTCCTCATTTGTAAAATAAGGATCATAATAGTTCCTACCTCATAGGGTTGACATGAAGATTAAAATAATTTTGTAGCCAGGTACAGTGGCTCAAGCCTGTAATCCCAGCACTTTGGGAGGCGGAGATGAAAGAATTTCCTGAGCCTACAGATTTGAGATCAGACTGGGCAACATGGTGAGACCTTGCCTCTATAATAAATCAAAAAAATTAGCCGGGCGTGGTAGTGCAGGCCTGTAGTTCCAGCTACTGGGAAGGCTGAGACGGAAGCATTGCCTGAGCCCAGTGGGTAGAGGCTGTGGTGGCCATGAGCGTGCCACTGCACTCCAGCCTGGGCAACAGAGTGAGGCTATGACTCAAAAAAAAATTAATTAATTTTTAATTTATTTTTTACTTTTGACTCAGAGTCTCATTCTGTTGCCCTCACTGGAGTGCAAGGGCACATTTATGGCCACCCCAGCCTCTACCTGCTGGGCTCAGGCAATCCTTCCACCTCAGTCTTCCAAGTAGCTGGAACTACAGGCACACACCACCATGCTCGGCTAATTTTTTTAAATTTATTTTTATTTTTTTGTTTATTTATTTATTTTTTTGAGTTGGAGTCTCACTCCATCGCCCAGACTGGAGTGCAGTGGCATACTCCCGGCCGCCGCAGCCTCGACCTGCTGGGCTCCGGCGATCCTTCTGCCTCAGCCTTCCAAGTAGCTGGAACTGCAGGTGCACGCTACCATGCCCGGCCAATTTTTTGTATTTATTGTAGAGACGAGGTCTCACCAAGTTGCCCAGGCTGGTCTCAAACCCATGGGCTCAGGCAATTCTCTTGCCTAGGCCCCCCAAAGTGCTGGGATTACAGGTGTGACCCCCCGCACCTGGTTAAAATAATTAATTTTATAAATTGCACATGGAGTCCATGCCCTGTGAATATTTGCTCTTTTCTTCTTTTTTTTTTTGAGTTGGAATTTCATCCTGACATCCAGGCTAGAGTGTAGTGGCACTGTAATGGGAATCTCCACAGAGGGACAGGACATAGAGGCTCCTTTGCCAGGAAACAGCGTTTATTTGTGCAGGTACCAGCTCAGCCAATTTGCATTCAAAGGCTGAGTTCCAAGCATTTTTAGCTTCCTTGTCCCCTGATAAGACTTGCGTGTTAGTAACATACTGGTTAATTGGGTATTTCTTTTTCTTTCTTTTTTTTGAGTTGGAGTCTCACTTCATCACCCAGGCTGGAGTGCAGTAGCACGCTCCCGGCCACCGCATTCTCGACCTGCTGGGCTCCGGCAATCCTTCTGTCTCAGCCTTCCAAGTAGCCGGAACTACCGGCGCGCACCACCATGCCTGGCTAATTTTTTATTTATTGTAGAGACGAGATCTCACCAAATTGCCCTGGAGGGGTCTCAAACCTATGGACTCAGGCAATCCGCTCTCCTCGGCCTCCCAAAGCACTGGGATTACAGGCTGAGCCACCAAGCCCAGCTAATTAGATATTTCATAGCTCAAAGTTACAGCAGAGTTAAACTTGTATATTACAGACTGGGGCCACATTCTTTTCTAATATGTATCATCTAAGAAAGTTTTTATCTTATGGTACTAGAAGAACTCTTTTATTATTCTGGGAAGGCTTTTATCTTATAAGACTTGGGGGAAGGGCTCCCTGCCTCAGCATGCTCACGGCCATCGCAGTCTCGACCTGGCTAATTTTATTCTTCTTCTTCAAAGCAGCACGAAGGAGGCGGGTCTGTCATAGGATGCTCTCAATTTAGTACACTCTGCGGCTCCTGCAAGCCCTCTACTGCGTCCTGGGCTTCTACCTCTCCCTCCAGGGGTTCAGCCAGAGACGACCCTTCTCCCTGATTCACCCACTTGTAAGAGAGGAGCCCAGCAAGGTACACCCAGCCCCTGTAAAGACGGAGATGGCATCCTGGTTCTGGTGTGGACAGGATGTAACCTTCCCAGACGCTGCGCCCCAAAACCATGTTTGCAAAGCGACTGTTCAAGACTAATGGTGGAAGGACAAAGGATTTGGGGTCCCCATAGATGAGGGGCCCCTGACATCCCAGGGGAAGAGGAAGAAAGGGTTGAGAGTTGGAGGTGAGAAGATTGCCTGAGTCCATGGGTTCAAGACCAGCCTGGGCAACTTGGTGAGACCTCGTTTCTACAATAAATCAAAAAATTAGCCAGGCACAGTGGTACATGCCTGTAGTTCTGGCTACTTGGAAGGCTGAGGTGGAAGGAGTGAGACTCAGCCTGGGTGACAGTGAGAATCCGAATCTAAAAAAAAAAAGAAAAGAAAGGACTATGAGTTAGAGGTGTGGCAGGGAATGGAGCCAGCTGACGGCAGGGCTCCAGCCTGGCCCACTCACCCGGGTGCAGCCCCCACACTACGTCAGAAAGTTCTCTCCGCGATATATCCCAGGGACCCACTCCCTTGCACGACATCACTTGCCAGGTCCAGAGTGACACGGTGCTGGTCTTACTCCACAGAACTGTCCAGTTTTACGCGCCCAAGTATACCAGCAATTACAGGCAGAACATAGAAACCTGCAGACACATCTGACACGCAGACAGGCTCGGGGGTGCTCTGCACAGTAGCATTCTGTCCCGTGCCAGGGCTTGCCTCTTCGTTCTGACAGTGAGTATCCATGGCCTGACACAGTTTCTCTGTTTCTGCCTTTGTAAAACCGAGGTCACAATGGTTCCTACCTCATAAAGCAGTTGGGAGATTGAATAAGTTAAATGCACGGAAAGCATTCAACAAATGCTAGCTGCTACTATTATTGCTAGAGTAACAAAGCAATCAGCAAGTGCTAGCAGCTACAATGATCCTCCAGTTGAGACAGACAGGACTTGGTGACTAGAAGTAAGAGTATGGCAGACAGGAGCTATGAAAAGTGGATGTGGGTGAATCAAAGAGTCCTAGAATTTCAGAGCTGGGAAGGCCTCCTTGTCTGATGAATGAGGAAACTGAGACAGGAGACAGGAGAGGGGACTTGCCCAAGGTCTCATTGTAAAACAGGAGACATCGGGGCCAGAATAGAGTCATCCCCCAGGCTCGGAGCCTGGACACACCCTCCTGCTGGCTGTGGGTTTCCATTTATTAACCAACATGCATGCCAGTTCTTGGTGGCCTGGCTTACATCTGGCCCGGCCAGCCCACTCTTGGGATGCTGGGTTGAACCCTGCTTGACAAGACACAGGAAGCAGTCTGGCCACCAGGGAGTGGGTTTCAGCTACTCCTGGCTCCACATCTGTTGAGCGACTTACTCTATGGGTTTCTGTATGCCCAGGCAGCCAAGAGCATCCCTGGCGGGGAGCTCTGCCCAGGAGAAGGTCTGGGAACAGGAGAGAATGGGGACCTCAAAGGGCTGATCCTTGAGCTGGTCTAAGCCACCAGGGCACAGAGGGTGGCAGGCAGGGTCTAGTTCTCCCTCTGCCAATTGATGCCCCTTGAGCCAAGAGTGAGGCATGCTGGACTCCTGTCTGGGAGGCTGAGTCCTGCCGCGTAGTGGGAGAGTGACTTCTTGGCCACCTCTAGGCCCACAGTCAGTTGCCTCCCGGCCATGTACTTAGCTGTGGCCTCAGAAGTCCCCATACACCTCGGAGATCCAGGAGCTGAAGAAACCCACAAGTCTCAACTCTATATGTTGTTGTGTATTGTCCCTACTTCCCAATCATCCAACCTTGGCTTGAAACACTCTCAGGACGGGGAACTCACTACTCCACAAAGCATTCTATTCCATTGTAACAGACATCTGATTCTAATAAACAGAAATATAATGTGAACATGTGGACATTATTTTTTAAAGTAAAAAGCATATTTAAAAAGTAAAAAGAGCCAGGCTCAGTGGCTCAGCCTGTAATCCCGCGCCTTTGGGAGGCTGAGGCGAGTGGATTGCCTGAGCCTGCGGGTTCGAGACCCACCTGGGCAGTCGAGACCTCATCTCTACAATAAAATCAAAAAATTAGCTGGGCGTGGTAGCTCCCGCCTGTAATTCCGGCTGCTTGGAAGGCTGAGGCGGGAGGATCGCCAGAGCCCAGCAGGTCGAGGCTGCAGTGGCCAGGAGTGGCCACTGCACTCCAGTCTGGGCGACAGAGTGAGACTCCAACTCAAAAAAAAAAAAAGTAAAAAGAGCTGGGCTCGGTGGCTCAGCCTGTAATCCCGCGCCTTTGGGAGGCTGAGGTGAGTGGATTGCCTGAGCCCAGGGTTCGAGACCCGCCTGGGCAGGCAAGACCTCATCTCTACAATAAATCAAAAAATCAGCCGGGCGTGGTAGCACGCACTTGTAATTCCAGCTACTTGGAAGGCTGAGGCGGAAGGATCACAGGTCAAGACTGCAGTGGCCAGGAGCGGCCACTGCACTCCAGTCTGGGCGACAGAGTGACACTCCAACTCAAAAAAAAAAAAAAAAAAGTAAAAGGAAGCCAGGCATGGTGACTCATGCCTGTAATCCTAGCACTTTGGGAGGTGGAGAAGAGAGAATTGCCTGAGCTCAGGGGTCTAAGACCAGCCTGGGCAACATGGCAAGACCCCTCATCTCTACAATAAATCAAAAAGTTAGCTTGGTGTGGTGGCATGCACCTGTGGTTCCAGCTACTTGGAAGCTTAGATGGAAGGATCGCCTGAGCCCAGCAGGTCGAAGCTGTGGTGGCTGTGAGTATGCCACTACACTCCAGCCTAAGTGACAGAGTGAGACTCCAATCAAAAAATAAATAAATAAAATCAAATGACTTTTACCTGTTTCTTTTTGTCTTTTCTTCTTAAGTGGCATTAGAAAATGTAAAATATCTTATGTGACTGGCATTGTATTTTTATTGGACCATGCTGCTTCCACCTATTTCCTTCTGGGCTAACATTCTGCATTCCTTCAACAATTCCATGCCTGACATCACTTCTAATCCCTTCCCTCAGGTGCCTCTTTTGATCTGTGTTTCCAGGAGTGAGCCATGATCTTGCTGATAATTCTGTGATTTGCTTGTTCATGGTTTTTGCCCAACTTGGGCTTGAGGGATTTTTCCTGTTGTCCTATTGATGGCCAGACCTCTTGGTAATTAGGAGTATTTGCATTTGTCTGTTGCAATGTTGGCAAGCATTTTCTCCCAGTCATTGTTGACCTTTCAACTTTTTCTATGCTGTCTTTGGCTATACAGTTTTCTGTTTCCATGCAGTCGATCTGCAAATATTTGCTTTATTCAGCATCTATGTTTTGTGTCATGCTAAAGAGAGCTTTGTCCACTCTCAAATGTATGAAAAAGTATTACCCTGCATTTTATTTCACTACATTCACACTTTTTTTTTTTGTAGAAATGGGAGTCTTGCTATCTTGCCCAGGTCGGTCTCGAACTCTAGGCCTCAAGTGATCCTCCTGTCTGGGTCTCCCAAAGTGCTGGGATTATAGGCATGAGCCATCACATCCAGACTACATTCACTTTTTAATACTTATATCTTCACCTAACTGGAATCTATTTATTTTTATGATATGAGGAATGAGCTGACTTAATTTTCTCCCCAAATATGTAGACAATTGTCTCATTTTGTGAAAAGTTTATTCTTTCCCTAATGTAAAATGTCACACCAAATCATCTTTTAGGCTCTGCTTTCTCTTTGTTGGCAGGGAAGTTGCCACTGGCAGCTCTGGATTTGCATCTGACCACCTCAACAAGCTCAGCAGAAAGAGTCTCCTCATCTCTGCTAGTCCCAGTGAAATGGTCCCATGGCCAACTCCCATCTGACAACTTGAACCAGCAGGGAACCAGCTGGGGAAATGTCTGATTCACCTGTCTACCCTCAGGAGCAGGGGGAAGGATCACATGAGAAAAGGGGAAAGGTGGCTCTTCAAGGAGAAATTAGGATGCTGTCAACAGAAGGAAGAACAGGCCAGGCGTGGTGGCTCATGCCTGTAACCCCAGCATTTTGGGAGGCTGAGGAGAAAGGATCACTTGAGCCCAGGAATTTGAGACCAGCCTGGGCAACATAGCAAGAACTCATCGCTACAAAAAAAAAAATCGAAATATTAGCCAGGCACGTTGGTGCATGCCTGTAGTCCCAGCTACTGGAGGCTGAGACAGAAGATTGCCAGAGCCCAGAGGTTTAGGCTGCAGTGAGCTGTAATTGTCGTGATTGTGGCACTGCAGTCAGCCTGGGCGACAGAGTGAGACTCCAACTCAAAAAAAAAAGGAGGAAGAAGAGAAGAAGAAGGAGGGGGAGAAGGAGGAGGAGGAAGAATAAGGAAGAACGGATGCTGGTCAACCAAGATGCTGCCTGCCACGACATGTACCCTCTTAGCCTGGCACTGGGTGCCCCACAGCCTGGCTCTGCAGGCATCTGGGGAGTCCCAGGTCCCTTCTGTTCCAGTTTGGTCCCTCTCAACGATCAGCTCGGGTTGCATCTGCCTCAGAAACTCAGATCTGACTCCAGACACCTTTTCAGGGGGCTCTCCACTAACCTGGACAAGCAGCCCAGTGAGCTTGCAGCGGACAGTTCTGCCCTCGCCTCCCCAGACCTCCTCTCTGGGTGGCTTCTCTCGGCCACAGGGCCAGAGCTCAGGGAGGGCAGGAGGAAGGAAGGATGTCAGCAGGGCATGGACATTGTTTATAAACAGAGGCTCCCTCCTGCCCACCCTGAGAGCAGTGCTACCTTGCACAGCTCCTGCAGTGACGGTCCCCAGAATGTCCCTTCTGGCATCCTATCAAAGACCCATGGCCAACCCCTCAGCCACTAAGGCACAGTCTAAAATTCCAGAGGCTGGGCCCGTCTGGAGAAAGGCTGCAGGCCAGTCTGTAGGCCCCAGAGTGCTGACCTTGGAGAGCAGAGCAGATGCCAGTTTCCACAGGGACGCCCTGGCCCTGGGCCTCTATGCCATAAGACGGACACTACAAGCCCCTTGCTCTCACTCAGCCTTTGGGGGGGCAGGATATGATTTGGGGAGGAACTAGTGGAGGTCAGAACCCCAATTCTTTTTCGGTTGCCCCATCTCCATCAGCTCCAGCAAAGCCCCCCATAATAACACTTATAGTCTGAGCAGAACAAAAGTAAATGGAAAAACAGAAATAAAACTCTTGAGTGAACTTTGTTCTGCTGGACGACATGTGACATACCAACTCAACAAAAGCAGGCAGTTGCCTGCAGTGTGAGGGGTGCCTGGGTTCAAAGCTCAGCTCTGTCACCCACTGGCTGTGCAGCTCGGCACGGTGCGTAACTCCCCTGTGCCGTCATAGTTTCCCCTGTAAAATGAGACTGGGGACGGTTCCCCATAAAAATAAAATTGTTGTGAGGATTCAAGAAATGAACAACTGCAACAGACCAATGATAATAGCAACAATGTGTTGGTTGGGTGATTATGGTGATTATAGCAGGAAGTGGAATGAACAGCAACAACGTTAGAAGGAAGGGGAGGAGGGAGTGGGAACACTCGTGAAGCAGGTGGTGTTCAACTCAGATCAGCTGTAAATGCATAGTGTTTGTTTTGGTTTGTTTTTTTCAGTCTCACTCTGTCTCCCAGGCTGGAGTGCAGTGGTACACTCATGGCCACTGAAGCCTCGACCTGCTGGGCTCAGGCGATCCTTCTGCCTCAGCCTTCCAAGCGGCTGGAACCACAGGTGTGCAGTTAATTTTTGATTTATTGTTGAGTCAAGGTCTTGCTAAGTTGCCCAGGCTTGTCTCGAACCCCTGAGCTCAGGCAATCTTCTTGCCTCCACCTCCCAAAGTGGTAGGATTACAGATGTGAGCAACCACGCCTGGCTTAAATGCATACTTTAATAGCAACTTTTTAAGGGAGTAGCTGGGCGTGGTGGCTCACTCCTGTAATCCAGTACTTTGGGAGACTGAGACAGAAGAATCGCCTGAGCCCATGTTATAGTCCCAGTAACGCTCAGCTGCTCACCCTTGATACCGATAAATCAAGGGGCAGGAAACTGGTAGAAAGAAGTTTATTTCTGAGTTCAAATCCAGGGAGCAGAGCCAGACTCGAGGTCTTTCTAAAATGGTTTTGCCTCCCCTTCAGGCCTCACAGCCCACTTTTATAGTTCAGAGTTGTCGGTACACACACATTAGCCACGTGACCAGCAGAGCTTTATGTAGGACTTGAGTTACAACGGCATTTTACATTTAGATAGTGACATTTAGAGTAAAGGAAGTTTGTAATGCATTACAAAAGTTACACAAATCACAAGACTCACAATTACATTGATGCAAAAGTTGTGAAAATCAGCCAGGCTCGGTGGCTCAGCCTGTAATCCCATGCCTTGGGAGGCTGAGGTGAGTGGATTGCCTGAGCCCATGGGTTCGAGACCCGTCTGGGCAACTTGGTGAGACCTCATCTCTACAATAAATAAAAAAATTAGCCGGGCATGGTAGCGCATGCCTGTAATTGCAGCTACTTGGAAGGCTGAGGTGGAAGGATCACCGGAGCCCCAGCAGGTTGAGGCTGCGGTGGCCGGGAGCAGCCACTGCACTCCAGTCTGGATGACAGAGTGAGACTCCAACTCAAAAAAAAAAAAAAAAAAAGTTGTGAAAATCACAAGACTACAATTACATTGATATAATATTGTTCAGATCTGTGATTACTAAGAAGGGGAGTAAATAGGGATTACATCTTTGGGCGTACTCTGCAGGAAAGTCAGATCCCCAGAAGCAACTTACTGGGAGTGTCCTTCTCTAGGAGCTGTGGCAATATGGATGGACATTAGTGGGTCTCCGTGTCACCCAGGAAACTGAGGCTGTGGTGAGCCATGGTCATGCCACTGCACTCCAGCCTGGGCAGTAGAGTGAGACCCCAATACAAGAAAAAAAAAAAGGAAGAGAAGGGGGACTTGGGACTACCCGGTGAAGTGGTGTAGTGTTAAGCTCAGATCAGCTGTAAATGCATGTTGCTAGACCTCTAGGGTAATCACATTAATTAATTAATTAGTTTAATAGCAACATTTTAAGGGAGGAGGCTGGACATGGTGGCTCACTCCTGTAATCCAGTACTTTGGGAGACTGAGACAGAAGAATCGCCTGGGTCCATGTTATAGTCCCAATAAAGCTCAGCTGCTCAACAAATTAATTAATTTGTTTAGAGTTGGAGTCTCACTCTGTTGCCCAGGCTGGAGTGCAATGGCACAATCACAGCCATGCAGCCTCGACCTGATGGGTTCAGGTGATCCTTCTGCCTCAGCCTTCCGAGTTGCTGGAACCACAGGCATGCACTGCCACACCAGGCTAATTTTTTGATTTATTGTACAGACAAGGTCTCACCAGGTTGCCCAGGCTGGTCTCGAACACCTGGGGTCAGGCAATCGTCTTCTCTGCCTCCCCAAGTGCTGGGATGACAGGCATGAGTCAAAGCGCCCAGCAAAACTCACTTTAAATATATACCAATGGCAGCACTAGCAGAGGGTGACAGGCTGTGGAGCCAAACTTCCCAGGATTGATTGGGCCACTTTCTAACTTTAGTAATCTTCAGTTTTTCCATCTGTCAAATGGGGACAGTAATAGTTCTGATTAAAAAGCGGATTAAACGGGTTAACAAAATGTTTAGAACACCAACTGACACACAAGCACTGTGAGAATATGCTGCTTTTGACTGGGCACAGAGGCTCATGCCTGTAATCCCAGTGCTTTGGGAGGCCAAAATGGGAGGGTTACTTGAGCCAGGTGCACTGGGCAGTCTGGGCAATATACTGAGACCTCTTCTCTACAGAAAATACAAAATTTAGCTGAGTGTGTTAGTGCGTGCCTGTCACTCCCACTATTCAGGAGGCTGAGGCAGGAGATGTCTTGTGCCCAGTAGTTGGAGGCTGCAGTGAGCTATGATGGCAGCTCTGCACTCCAGCCTGGGTGGCAGAGTAAGACTCTTTCTCTAAAAACTAAAAAAAAAATGCTGTTGCTATAATGACCATCATCGAAATGCACTTTCAGAATAAATGCTCAGTCCTCACTTCTAAGAAAGTTTTAAAGTTTCTTCTAAATAGAAATTCTAGTGCCACTAATTTTTCCTTACTTTTTTTTTTTTTTGAGTTGGAGTCTCACTCTGTCGCCCAGACTGGAGTGCAGTGGCTGCTCCCGGCCACCGCAGCCTCGACCTGCTGGGCTCCGGCGATCCTTCCACCTCAGCCTTCCAAGTAGCCGGAATTATAGGTGCACGCTACCATGCCCGGCTGATTTTTTGATTTATTTTAGAGATGAGGTCTTGCTGCCCAGGCGGGTCTCGAACGCACAGGTTCAGGCAATCCAGTCACCTCAGCCTCCCAAAGGCGCGGGATTACAGGCTGAGCCACCGAGCCCGGCTTTCCTTACGTTTTAAGACCAGGATCAGTTGTGTCATGTCCAGGGCCCAGTGCAAAACGAAAACACAGAGCCCTTTACTCAAAATTATGACGAATTTCAAGATGGTACCTTCAGAGCACTGAAGAGGGTTTGAGACCCTCCTGAAGACGGCCCCTCTGTGACTATGCAGGTCGAGTGTCACTGAAGCCCGCCCAGCTTAAGACCATCAACCAAGAGGGTAAAGTCAGGGTCCAAGAAGCCATGACCCAGGCCCTTCCCCACACCCCGCCCCACCTGGGCCAGGAACACATGATCTCCTGGCTGTAGGCACACCTCACCCCTCTGGCTCCATTCAGCCTCGGCCCAGGTGCACAACTTGGAAAAAAATACTTGGAAAAAAAAAAACTTCAGCAAAATGCTCATGGAACCTGCTACTTGCTTTCCTTTGAAATCCTGGGTCCAGGGTTTCCAGGGAAGTCTCCTTTCTGGGCCCCAATGAGCCAGGGGCAGCGCTGAGGTTTCTGGGAACCTTGCTCAGGAGTGGGCTGAGAACTCCCGGTTTCAGGGGCCGCCAGCTCCAGGGAACCCGCAGCAGAAACGTGTTCCGGCCTGTCTACACACTCCCCCTTCACCCTCAAGTCACCCAGTTGGCCACACTCTCCAGGGGGTGGGGGCAGGCAGAGTCTTTTTTTTTTTTCTTTTTCCTCTTGGGTGCTGTTTCCCACGCCTGGCAAAATCCAGGGGGCTCCAGCTCACCCCTCCCTGCCCTGCCCCAAAGGTCGCCACCCAGAGGCCCATGCCCTTTGGGGCACTTTCAGAGCTGCCCCCGGAGAGGGGGAGCCCACGGGCACCGGCCAGTGTAAGCACCGGCCCCCGGGGTGCCAGCCTTGCAAGTGATTCCCAGTTAGTGTGGGCGTCAGGCAAACAAGCCTTCAGTGTCAGCACAGCCCACCCAGCTCTGAGACGCGTCCTTTCTGCCTCCTGGGGGTGGGGCCTGGCAGTAACCGGGGCCCAGTGACTGTGCCCCCCCCAGGTCCCCCTTCTGCCCCACCCCCATTTTGCATACACTTTCCCTCCACTCTTATCAAGGGGGAGGGCCAAGGCCAGCTCTGCAGGGTGTGGACTGACTGGCTAGTTTTTGATCTCAAAGATACTGTCCACCCCAGCCTGAGCAGGGCGTGGGGAAGGCCCCGGTTCCCCGGCTACCCTTCCATTCCCTGCCCCCTTCCCCGGGCCTGGCCCGTGCCCTGCCCATGGCATCCTGAATCGTGAGTGGAGCTGCCACCCCTGGCTGCCGGCCTGGCTGCAGGGCGGGAGCCAAGAGGCAGGAGAGCTGGGGAAAGGCTGGCTCCCTCGGCTGCCACCCCCGACCCCCGCCTGCCCCCTCACCCTCCACTCTTGCAGGAGACCCAGTCCCTCCCCCGACCCCACCCTTACACCATCCTCCAGGGCGGGGGTGATGTTTTCAGAACCTGAAATCAGAGATGTGTGAAATCCAGAACATACCAGGGAAGGAGCTGGAGGAACTTTCAAGGAGGGAAGGGGGGACAGGTGCACATGGTGGGAACTGGAGAACCAGAGGAAGGGGATAGGGACCAGATCGCTGGAGTGCAGAGTGCCCAGGGCAGTGTCTGGCATCACAGGGTTGCCGCAGTGCTGTCGTCATCGTTGTTGTTATTACCCTGCCCTCTCTGTGTGGCCTCAGTTTCTCACAGGTGGGGCACTCTGCTTCCACCTGAGGTGGGTAGATGTCTTCTGGGAAGCAGGTGGGTTGCCTCAGGGTGGTCTCCAGTGGCTCCTGGCACAGGGAGAGTCCTCTTCCCAGACTCCTCCGGCCCAGACTCCAGTGGGGTTTTGTGAATATCCTGCCCATCCCTCAGCTCTGATTCCCATGGGCCACATCACCCACCCAGGGCTCGTCTGTGTGTGAGTCTAGCGGGGGCAGTGTCCTGAGCACAGTGTGCTGTGAGCTGCCTTAGGTTAGGCACTGAACTCACTCTCCACTGGCTCTATCATCACCCATTGGTCCCCGTAATAAATACTGCTGGAGTCTGATCCCATGCCAAACGCATGCTGGAGATCGGGCTGCAATGGAAAAAAAAAAGGTACATGCCTCCTGGTGCTCAGAGCCAAGGGTGAGGGTACCCGTCTGCTGCCCACCCATGGTGGTGAAGCAGTGCCCAGCCCCTTCTCCTGGCTCTTCTTACTCTAGGGACAGGAAGGGGCCAAGGAATCTAGATATTTTTTTTTCTGATAAATAGAGATGGAGGTCTTGCTATGCTGCCCAGGCTGGTCACGCATTTCTGGCCTCAAGCGATCTTCCCCATATGGCCTCCCAAAGTGCTGGGATTATAGGCGTGAGCCACCATGCCGGCCAGCATCTGTATTAAAAAAATAAAACAAAACAACTTCCTACGACCCTATGGTCAAGGCAGTCTGGGATTTCTGCGTCCTAAGGGATTCAACTGAGCACTGGGAAAAGAAGGTAGCTGAGAGGACCCATCAGCAAGATCAGGAAAGGCTCTCCTGGGGACGGGACTCAGGGCTGTGAGCCAAAGGCTGTGAACTAGGTGAAGAAGGGAGGGGCTGGGATCACTGTTCCTGGAGGAGGGGCTGACACATGCAAAGGCCCTGTGGTGGGAGAGGGAGCTCAGGAGGAAGGGGAGCTGGAGAGGTGGATGAGAGTTAAAGGGGAGGGACCCTAAGGCCCTGGGGAGCCCTGGCAGGGTTTTGGGGGGCGGATGTGGTTGTTGTTTTGAAAAGGTTCCTGGCTCAGCAGATGCCTGCACTGAGCCTCACGGGCCTGTGCCAGGTTCTGGAAGAATCAGGCTTCTCTCCCAACTCCCTTTTCCTGTCAGGCCCTGGCAGAGGGAGGAGGGGCCACCCAGGTGACCTGGAGGCCCAGGTTCAGCTCCTCTCCCCGACTTGGCAGATGGAAGGCTCTAGACTTGGTTTGGGCTCCCACAGGCTGTGTCCACCTCAGCATGGGGGGTAGGAGGGAAGGAAGGAGAACCTGAGGGAATGCTTCCTCCCTACTGCCAAGACCCCACTCCTTGCCCTTCAGAAGGTGACGCCGGGACTCCTCCTTCCACACGCAGATGAACCCCACCACCCCCTCTGGCCAGAAGGGGTCACCTGCCGAGACGCTAACAGATGGGGAGCAGGAACTCGAGGCGCCAACACGCAGCCCCCAGCACTCTCCTCCCCTCTGCACCTGACCGAGCTCCCGCCACCACCCGCATGCCCCAAAGTCTGGGGGGCAGGAGAGTCCTCAGCTCCTCCTCAGCCCTGCAGAGGCTGGCAGGTAGGAGGGGACAGTGGGGGAAACAGGTGGGAAGTGCCCGCGGGGGCTGAGCTGGTCGGCACGGAGCTGACCAGGCGCCCCTGGGCCGCTCAGGGGCGTGGCGCACGCCGAGGGGCGGGGCTACCGAACGGCCTAATTTGCATACAACCGTGAGGGGCGGGGCCTGGCCCACACACGGGGCCTGGCCCAGACACGGTCCCTAGTCTATTATCTCGCCGTCATCCAGCCCACTTCACCCTGCCGCGGACCCACCCGGCTTCCTTATCTCCTCTTTGCGTTTAAAGCTCCGGAACCATTCCTGGAATCCAAGGGAAGCGGGTGGGGGCGGGGAGGAGAATGGTCTCCACCTACGAAATGTTAAAACGCTCCTGAAATGTTAAAACGCTCCTGAGACCATTTCTGGGAACACCAAGTCCACTGCGGTTTTTGAGAAACCAGGATGGGAGATGGGGGAGGGGTGGGCCGTATCGCCCCAGTGTTTTCTGCATCCTTCCATTCAAAGGTGACTTGCCCCCTTCTTCATCCTCCTGGGGTCCTCAAACTCTCTCCCTCTTCACCCCGCCTGCCCCCAAGTCATGCTAAATCTGGATGTGGGTCCGAGCGTCCTGGGGGTGGCTTGTTTCCCTGAAGGAACAAGCAGTCTCTGTGGCCTGGACTTCAAGTACAGTAATCCAGATAACTCTTGCTAAGCCTCCGTGAATAGAGACTATTATCACTGTCCCCATTTTACAGATGAGGAAACCGAGATTCAGATTTTAAGTGAGTTGCAGGTCTCCCCAAGGGGAGCTGGAGACCCTGGATTTAAATCCAGGCTGAGGGGCTTCAGACATCACCCACACTGGGAGACAGATCGGGAGGACAGGACACAAAGGCCCAGAGCACCCCCAGGAGGTGACTGAGGACCGAGTTAGAACAAGGGTGAGGAAACTTGGCCCACAAGGCAGGGACACCCTTGGATTCGTGACTGTGTTAAGCCTGTATTTGAAGGCCCGGAGAGCAGGGCCTTCTTACATGTACATGGTTTATTATATACATTTTCAAGGTATTTTCCAAATTTTTAACCATTGTGTTTCTCTGTACCTAATGGAATGTTTCAGAGTCCACCCAGAAATTTCCTTAGAAAGCTATGAGGATAAGGTCAGAGGAAGGAAGGGAGTGGGTTGAGCTGGTCAAATTCATCCAGCATAAAATATCATAAGCTGGGTGCAGTGACTCATGCCTGTAATTCCAGCACTTTGAGAGGTCGAGGCAAGAGGATTGCCTGAGTCCAGGGGTTCGAGACCAGCCTGGGCAACTTGGCAAGACCTCGTCTCTACAATAAATCAAAAAATTAGCCAGTGGTCCCAGCTACTAGGAAGGCTGAAGTGGAAGGATCGCCTGAGCCCAGCAGGTCGAAGCTGCGGTGGCCGTGAGCATGCCACTGCACTCCTGCCTGGGCGGCAGAGTAAGACTCCCAACTCAAAAAAAAACCTGAAACATGTTAAGGAGTGCTGTCTAGGGGTGTTTTCAAGGAATTCCCAATGTCATGCAACCATCCTCAGTTCCATCTGGTTCCAAAACATTCTCAGCAACCACAGGAGACCCTGTCTCATTGAGCGTCACTTGCTCTTCTGCTTCCCCCAGATCCTTAAGAGTGAGCTGACCCAGCCAGGCACGGTGGCTCACACCTGTAATCCCAGCACTTTGGCACTTTGGGAGGTGGAGGGGAGAGGCTGGCCTGAACCCATGAATCTGAGACCAGCCTAGGCAACATGGTGAGACCTCGTCTCTACAGTAAATAAAACAATAACAAAAAAATTAGCTGGGCATGGTGGCTCACATCGTAGCCAGCTACTTGGAAGGCTGAGGTGGAAGGACCTCCTGAGCCCAGCAGGTCAAGGCTGTGGTGACTGGGAGCGTGCCACTGCACTCCAGCCTGGACAACAGAGTGAGAATTTAACTCAAAAACAAAAATCAAACAAAAAAGAGTGAGGTAACCCAAGAGGTAAAACTTCTTATGGTTGTTTTTTCTCAGTCGGGGTGTCACTTTGTTGCCCAGGCTAGAGTGTAGTGGCACAATTACGGCTCTCCACAGCCTCAAACTCCTGGGATCAGGCGATCCCCCTGTCTCAGGCTCCCAAGTAGCTGGGACTACAGGCTTGCACCACCACACCCAGCTACTTTTTTTATTTTTATGGAGTCTTGCTCTGTTGCCCAGGCTGGTCTCAAACTCCTAGGCTCAAGCAATCCTCCCATCTTGGCCTCCCAAAGTGCTGGGGTTACAGACATGAGCCGCCGCACCACCCACTTCTTCCATTTTGGGCCCCTGGTGTCCTGCCTGCCTGACCCTGGTCCTTCCTGTTCTGCTGCTTTTTAGCTCCTAGATGAGAAGGCCCACCCCCAGAAAGCCAGCTCTCCCTTGCTCATATCCTCAGATGAGGAGTCTCCCTCATCTTCTGAGACCATCGACTCACAGGAGTCGGCAGCTGTAAACACCCTGCATCCCGGGAAACACACACACACACACACACACACACCACACACTGCCAGGCCCCAACCTGCCAAGTACATGGCCTGGAAGGGGCTGGGCCAGCACCCCTCGCCCTCCCTAACTCGGGTTGTTCTGGGCTCTTTGGCCCATGGGTGCCCACACCCGTGCCTGCCCCCAGAGGAGCGCCAGGAATCCTAAGCAGCCCTGCTGGGTGGGGGGGAGGGAGGAGCCGACTGTCTCTGGAACACAGAGAACTCCCCCCTCCCAACACATCGGGGGTCACATGGAGCCAGAGAAGGTGCAGCAAGAGGCTTGAAGCCCAGCCCCCCACCCCATATTGAGACCAAGAATGTTCTGTATGTTTTTTGGGAGGACACAAGGACTTCATATCGTCCCTTAGGAATTTTAATTGTGTGCTTTGAACCCGCCCCTCCCCCCAGCCCCCAGCCTGTGTGAGGGGACACTTGTCCAGAGTCTTGGGAATCACAGGAGCAAACAGCCAGGACTTTGTGTGATGGTGACGCACTGACATTTCTGAGCAAGGCAGAAAAATGTAGCCGCCTCCCTCCCAAGCCTCGGTGCTGACGCCGAGGCTCCTGGGAATGGGGGTGGGAGCAGTCGATGCGCAGTGGGGACCACCTGCATGATGGGTGCGTGAGTGCTAAGGGCCGGGGCCAGCTCCTCCTAGCTGTGTGACTGTGGGCAAGCCACCTCACCTCTCTGTGCCTCCGTTTCCTCATTTGTAGAGGGAAGGATGGCTGGGATTACCCGGGATAAAGTGCTCAGCATCTTCCAAGCATTCGCGCTGTTATCTCCAACTGTTCTCACTCTCTCCTCCTGAGAACGGAGAATGTTCCTCCAGATCAGCCACTACACGAGGAAGGACCTCTCTGTTCCTTTAGATGCCCCGTGGGACTGAGCTCTGCCAGAACCCTTGTAGACCGTAGGTCCACCCAGCACAATTGCTTTCCTTTATTTGGGAAGCTGTGGTCAGCAGTTCAGACCCTGGATTCTCATAACTGGACTAAAATTCTGTCTCAGTAATTTATTCACTGTGTGACTAAGGGCAAGTTTCTTAACCTCTCTGGGCCTTAATTTCCATGTCTATGTTCCAGGGCTGAGTGATAATTAAAATGAGATGGTACTTTTTAAATTGCCTAGCACAGAGCAAGTCCTCAATCAATGTGAGCTGTTCATTCTCACCATGTTGCAGAATACCCCTTTCCATATAGTCATTCTTAGTCTTAACAATCACCCTTTTGGGCCAGACACAGTGGCTCACGCCTATAATCCCAACGTTTTGGGAGGCCAAGGCGGGAGGATCTCTTGAGGCTAGGAGTTTGAGACCAGCGTGGGCAACAAAGTGAGACCCTGTCTCTACAAAAAATGTAAAAAGTAGCCAAATGTGGTGGTGAATGCCTGTAGTCCCGACTACTCAAGAGGCTGAGGCAGGAGGATCACTAGAGCCCAGGAGTTCAAGGCTGCAGTGAGTTAGGGTTGTGCCACTGCCCTCCAACCTAGGCAACAGAGTGAGACCTCATCTCAAAAAAAAAAGAAAGAAAATCACCCTGTGAACAGAGTAACGCTGACCCCCTTCATGGATGAGGAACCGAGGCTCAGAATGGTTAAGTGATTCTCCCACGGGCAGCACAGACTTGTGGGGAGTGGAGCACTCAGGTCCAGTTTGAAAGTTTTGCTCTTGGCCATAGCGTCACCCCACCACCTCTGCTGAATATCGCCAGAGGAAGAGACCCCTTCTCCACAGGAGGCTCCTTCTCCATATTTTCGGGACTGGTCGAGGAAAATCTGTACCAGCAGAAGGCCAGTATCAATCCAGTAATGCATTGGTTGAACACAGTGGCTTCTACAAATATTTAAATAATAGCTTCAAAATGGGTTGGGAGATAGTACTTATTATTTTCTACCATCTTGATGCTCAGATGGGCTCAAGAGTCCTCTCCTGATAGTGCTGAGCCGTCAGGACCCCGCACGTGGTGGACCCCGCACGTGGTGGACCACCATACACATAAGGAGATTGAGGGTCACTGAAGGGAAGTTCTGGACCCTTCCCAACTCCGGTGCCTGACCTTGAAGTCAAATTGATCTTTTTTGAAAGTTCGCTGCCCCATCTGCTAACCAAATGCCAGCCTTATCTGCTGTGTAAGTCTTTTGTCTGCTTGTAGTATCTGTAAGTGCCCTGTGGGGCAAAGATTGATGCTTCTTCCTTCCCAGTCGAGCCTGTTGCCCAGGGGAGAGATGATGGGTGCTTGTCTAGGATGGTCCTGGAGGAGGCAAGCAGTGGTCAAATGCAGGAAAGATTAGGAAGATGGCACCAACAGGACTTGCTGCTGGATCAAATGTGAGGTTCAAGAGACAGAGGAATCAAAGATGTCGCCAACATTAGGTGGAGGGACTGGGGGCATTTATTAGGGAGGAACAGGCAGTGACCTGGAGCCGGGCAAGTGAGCCTGGAGATGTCATCAGGATGGGGGGGTTCAGGAGCCTGGAGTTAGAAGACAAATCTGGGAGCAGTGGGGTGAGCTCACCTCCAAAATAAATGTAAGAGCGAGGGAAAGCTGGGCACGGTGGTTCATGCCTATAAATCCCTGCACTTTGGGAGGCCTAGGCAGGAGGATCGCTTGAACCCACAAGTTCGAGATCATCCTGGGCAACATGATGAGACCGCATCTCTACAAAAGGTTTAAAAACAAGCCAGGTGTGGTGGCACATGCCCGTAGCCCCAACTACTCTGGAGACTGATGCAGGAGGATCACTTGAACCCAGAAGTTAGAGGTTACCTAAAATGAGGTGTGATTGTGCCACTGCACTCCAGCCTGGGCAACAGAGTGAGACTCCAACTCAAAAAGAAAAAAGAAAAGAAAAAGAAAGAAGGGGGCTGGGCCCATTGGCTCATGTCTCTAATCCCAGCACTTTGAGAAACCGAGGCAGGAGGATCGCTGTAGAACAGGAGTGTGAGGTTACAGCGAGCCAAGATCAGGCCATTGCACTCCAACCTGGGTGAGACAGCAAGACCCTATCTCAAAAAACAAAAATAAACCAAAAAAAGGAAGGGAGGGAAGGAGGGAAGTGGGGAGGGAGGGAGGGAGAGAGGGAGGGAGGAAGGAAGGGAGGGAGAAGGGACTGCGATTGCAGGGTCCACTGACATAGAGGCTGGAAAAGCATCTGGTCAGATTCTGAGTGCTAGGGTTTCTGTTTCCCAAATGGTCAGCTCCAGGCCTCAGAGTGAGAAATTAGGCTGATCTCAAACTCCTGGGCTCAAGACTCGAGCAGTCCTCCAGCCTCAACCTCCTAAGGAGCCGAGATTATAAGCTTGGAATGAGCTTTTCTGTTGACGGAGACCTGTGTGGGCCCCGAGGTCGGCATCATCAAACCTGCAACCGAGGGGAGCGTATGGAGGTAGAGGTAGGGCAGGAGGCCCAGGAAGAGGGATGCTAGGGCTCCAGGGTCTCACTTCTGGGATCTTCTCCGTGGCATGAAGCTGGGCCTTTGAAGCACCAGGCAGCAAGAAGTGGGTGTGACTCGAGCTCTAGATATGGATTTGGGTTGGCGAGGACGCTGGTCTTCAGTTTCTGCCCCTCCAAGTGGGAATTACAGTGCACTTCTTGGCGAAGCCTGGGGATCTTACTAGATGTCTGGAGGGGCTTTTGTTTGTTTGTTTGTTTAATTTTAGGAAGGGGTCTTGCTCTGTGGCCCAAGCCGGAGTGCAGTGGTGCCGTCATAGCTCACTTCAGCTTTGAACTCCTGGGCTTAAGCCACCCTCCCACCTTAGCCAGGACCACAAGTACATGCCACCACACCTGCCAAATTTTTTCTATAGGCCATTTTTTTTTTTGAGTCGGAATCTCACTCCATTGCCCAGGCTGGAGTGCAGTGGTACACTCACAGTCACTGCCACCTCGACCTGCTGGGCTCAGGCAATTTTCCACCTCAACTTTCCAAGTAGCTGGAACTACAGGCATGCGCTATCACACCCGGCTAATTTTTATTTTTTGAGTTGGAGTCTAACTCTGTTGCCCAGGTTGGAGTACAGTGGCACGCCTGTGGCCACTGCAGTCTCAACCTGTTGGGCTCAGGTGATCCTTCCGCCTCAGCCTTCTAAGTAGCTGGAACTACAGGCATGCACTACCATACCTGGCTTATTTTTTGATTTATTGTAGGGACAAGGTCTCACCAAGTTGCCCAGGCTGGTCTCAAACCCTTGAGCTCAGGCAATCCTCTCGCCTCGGCCTCCCAAAGTGTTGGGATAACAGGCTTGAGCCACCGTACCTGGCCAGCCTTTTTGTTTTTAAGTTTCTGTAGACATGGGTTCTCACTATGTTGCCCAAGCTGGTCTTGAGCTCCAGGCCTCAAGAGATTGTTCTGCTTCAGCAAAGCACTAGGATTAGAGGCATGAGCCACCACACCAAACTGTTTTGAGTTTCCTTCAGTCTCTGTAGTTGGTGGATAATTCTGTCTTTATCTTATGGAGTTGCTACCAGAATTTTAAATCTACACACCTAAGCATTATGACAGAAATGAATCATTGGGGTTGTTTATAGTTTCATTCATTCATTCCTCTACTGCACACATTTTTTGAGCAACAATGAAGTGCAGACCCCATTCCAGATGTGTACAAAGTCCCTGCTCTTGTGGAGTTAACATACTAGTGGAAAGACACACAGTAACTGCATAAACATGACTTCAGGTAGTGACAGGTGCTGTGCAGAATGCAAAATAAGGTGACGGGATAGTCATGGGGGTGGCGGGTGACATTCACTAGGTAGAGCGGTCAGGGAGGTTTCTTGGGGGAGGTGATATTTGAACTGAGACCTGAATGCCAAGCTGGAGCCATCCACATGAAGAAAGAGCATTCCAGGCAGTGGGGACAGCAGGTGAAAAGGCCCTAGGGTAGGCATAAACTGGGTGTGTTGAAGGACGGAGAGAAAGACAGTATGGCCAAGGCAGAGTGAGTGGAGAGGGGACATGACCAAGGCTGTGGAGGTTGACAGAGAGCAGATCACACAGGGCTTAGGGCTCATGGTCAGGGGCCTGGGTCTTACTGCTGGTGCATGTAGCTGCATGGACAGATCTCAAAACCATAACGCTGAACAAAAGAAGCAAGACAAACAACAGCACAAAGGGTACGACTCCATTTATAGGAAATTCTAGAAACGGATGCTATAGTGACAGCAAGTCCCTGGCCGTCTAGTGATGGAGGTGGTGACCATGTTCAACACATACGTTAAAATAGATAAGTCCGTACACCCTAGCTGTGTGCTATACGTCACTTACGTGTCCACAGAACTGGGACTGGTCATGACACAAAGTCTCTTGGGGGATTTCAGTGGTGACTTGACCGGAGTTGGGTTTAAAGAACAGACCTGAGGGGAAAAGTCTGGGGACCAGCAGAGCTTGGAGATGCTGCCTGGGCTGAGTGCAGAGACGAGCCTGGCTGGCTGCTGTCCTGCAAACGCATTTCTTTCTTTTCTTTTTCTTTCCTTCTTTCCTTTCCTTCCTTCCTTCCTTCCTTCCTTCCTTCCTTCCTTCCTTCCTTCCTTCCTTTCTTTCTTTCTTTCTTTCTTTCTTTCTTTCTTTCTTTCTTTCTTTCTTTCTCTCTCTCTCTCTCTCTCTCTCTCCCTTCCTTCCTTCCTCTCTTTCTCTTTCTCTGTCTCTTTCTCCCTTCCTCCCACCCTTTCTTCCTTTCTTTTTTTTTTTTTTTTTGAGTTGGAGTCTCACTCTGTCGCCCAGACTGGAGTGCAGTGGCCGCTCCCGGCCACCGCAGCCTCGACCTGCTGGGCTCCGGCAATCCTTCCGCCTCAGCCTTCCGAGTAGCTGGAATTACAGGCGCACGCTACCACGTCCGGCTAATTTTTTATTTGATTGTAGAGATGAGGTCTCGCCAAGTTGCCCAGGTGGGTCTCGAACTAGCAGGCTCAGACAATCCACTCACCTCAGCCTCCCAAGGCACGGGATTACAGGCTGAGCCACCAAGCTCGGCTCATGCCTGGCTTTTTGTTGTTTTCGTTGTGGTGGTTGTTGTTGAGATGAGGTCTTCCTATGTTGCCCAGGCTGGTCTTGAACTTCTGGGCTCAAGTCATCCTCCTGCCTCAGCTTCCCAAAGTGCTGGGATTACAGGTGTGAGCCACTATGCCCAGCTGTTCAATACTCAATTTTGATTGTAAGCAAATTCACACAGGGGGATATATGTGTCACAGGAAGTCAACTGGACAGGAGTCAAGGGACTTGATCTCTACCCCAAATCTGCCTCACTGTGGTGGTGTGACTTCCTGAAGTCCCTTCTCTTAAACGTCAGGGCCTCAACTTTCCAAAGGGACTGGGCTACAACGAAGGGTCTTTAAGGGAGGGAGCCACAACAGGGAGGGATGGCAAAGTCAGTGCCTAAAGGACCAGCAAGCAACATACAGAATGAAGCAGGGCAGGTGTGTGGCAACAGGGAGTGGTGAGGACTGTGGCCAAATGGATGCTTCAAGCTCAGTAGATTAGCTATAGAAGACAATGTGGGTGCAAGGTAGTCGGATAATCTCATTTATAAGAGAAGCCAAAAATATATTTTGATGCAGAACTAATTATTTAAATGTTGGCACTTACTTCAATATGTTTTAAAAGTCTTCCTACAAATTGAGATTGGGTCCTCACCCACCAGACTTATCAGTGCCCACATCTTTTTTTTTTTTTTTTGAGTTGGAGTCTCACTCTTGTCACCCAGACTGGAGTGCAGTGGCACTCTTACAGCCACCACAGTCTTGATCTGCTGGGCTCAGTCAATCCTTCTGCCTCAGCCTTCCAAGTAACTGGAACTATAGATGCCCACCACTACTCCCAGCTAGTTTTTGTGATTTATTGTAGAGACAAGGTCTCACCAATTTGCCCAGGTTGGTCTCGAACCCCCCGGTTCAGGCAATCCTCTTGCCTCAGCCTCCCAAAGTGCTGGGATTACAGGCTGAGCCACTGCACCAGCCTGTGCCCACATCTTAAACTCCACTCCCTTCCTTGTGGCTTCTCACTTTTGTCTCTCCAGAACCTCCTGGATTTTGAGCACCAGGACTGGCCTTCAGAAAAATACTAAGATTTTGGCGCAGGCCATGTATAGATGGTCAGAACCATGCATGCATCCTATGCAGACATGTTCCCCCTTAGGGCATGGTGTGTTCCCTGGAGCCATGGGCAGCATTCCTCCTGAGCCAAGAGGGAAGACAGGGCAGTCGGGAAGTCCTCCTCGGTCTCCCAGTGTGTTCTCAGGCCTGGCGGGGAGCTAGCCCTTGGAGTGGACACTAGAATGTTCCGCCTCGGCCATGTCTCCAGCAGGGGCAGGGTGGGCGTGCGGGGAGACACCCTGCAAAGCTACGGCTAGCCTGCTGGCTTCTGAGTGCCACGATGGGATCCCACCTCACCCCCCTCCAGTGGGGCTTTCTTTCCAAATGCAACCATTCTCTCTTTCTTCTCAAGCTCAGACATAACTCCCCAGCCTGAGATGGAATCCCATGCATCTGTATATCCTGGCTTGGCCATTTGCTATTCACTCCTTAAAGCATTTATGGTACACCTACTGTGTGCAGGGCTGAGGGTAACATCTCAGGGGAACCCAATCCCTCCATCTGGTCTTCTGCCCCCACCACTTCTCACCAGCTCAGCCAAGCCCTGGAGTTTATTAATGCGATCATTATTAGTTTAGAAATTATTATCAATGAGCACATCCAGTGCCCAAGCCATAACTTCTAAATATCATCCTCCAATAAGAGGATCCAGGCCGAGTGCAGTGGCCCATGCTTGTCATCCCTGCATTTTTGGAAGACTGAGGCAGGAGGATTGCTTGAGCCCAGGAGTTTGAGACCAGCTTGGGCAACATAGCGGGACTTTGTCTCTACAAAAAAAAAATCACAAAAATTAGCAGGGCGTGGTGGCACACACCTGTAGTCCCAGCTACTCGGGAGGTTGAGGCAGGAGGATCGCCTGAGCCCAGAAGGTTGAGGCTACGGTGAGCTACGATCGTGCCACTGCATTCCAATCTGGGCAGCAGAGTGAGACACCCCTGACTCAAAAATAAATAAATAAACAAATAAATCACTACTCTGGACAGTTCACACTCCCACTTTAATTATCCCAGGGGGCCACTGCCTTACTAGACTCTGGTGTGGCTCTAGAACTATGGCCGTTACCATGTTTCCTGGCTTTGCCCTCTCTCCTACCTTGGGGAGGTGAATCTCCTCTTTCTCTCTCTCTTCCTAGCTTGCTTTCTAAATAAACTATATTTTCTCATCTCACTTCTGTGCAATTCTTTGCATCTTTCACACAGCACCAGATCACACACTCCCAGTGGGCCTGACTAACATTCTGGAGGCCCCTCTGGGAAAGTGACCTAATGTTTTTGGAGGCCCCACCAAGATTTGTCACACTCTCGCTCTCTCTCGTTCTCCTCTGCCACTGAGATTTGCCGCTCTCTCTCTCTCTCTTCTCTTTTCCAACCCTAGCCTCTCTGTGGAAGAGATAAGGTGCTTGGCTATCTTTTCTCTACGACTCATCCTTAATCTTATTGCCTGCGATGAGCTACAACAAAAGGGCCTCTCCCTGTCACCCCAGCCTTGTCACAGTGAGAAGTAAAAAAAAAAAAAAAAAAAGGATCCTAGGGTGATGCTAGGGGGCTCCTTGTCACCTGCAGGCGTGATTTCTTGAACACGTATTCAAGGCCTTAAATAGCATCAAAACAGGTTTGTAAGAAAATGGACTTTTCTATCCCTTTCAATCAAATTTTCCTCAAAGACAGAGTCTCTGTCAGGAGCAAAGTCATCTCCAACACCTCAGACTTGCCAGTCTCCCTTTGAACAAAAGGACAGAAGTCCCCAGATCTAAGGTCTTGGGCGGACAATATCACCTACCCAGACACCAATAACAATATATATATTTTATTTATTTATTTGAGTTGCAATCTCACTCCGTCGCCCAGGCTGGAGCGCAGTGGCATGCCCACGGCCACTCCTGCCTCGACCTGCTGGCCTCAGGTGATTCTTCTGCATCAACTTTCCAAGTAGCTGGAACTACAGCACGTGCCACTACACCAGGCTAATTTTTTGATTTATTATAGAGATGAGGTCTCGTCAAGGTGCCCAGGCTGGTCTCAAACCCCCGAGCTCAGGGAATCCTCTCACCTCAGCCTCCCAAAGTGCTGGGATTATAGGCATGAGCCACTGCACCTGCCTAAAATGAATTTTTAAGTGAGGTCATCTAAAAGAAAAGATTGAATAAATATCATAATAGGTGGTTCTTGGTTGTAGTGAATATTGTGGAGGTGTTATTTGGATTCTTACGACTCAGAACATAGTGTCCAGCCTACTAGCACCACTTTGAAGCTTGTTAGATCTGTACAGTCTCAGACTTCGGCCCAGACTATTGACCTGGAGGCTGCATGTTCACAAGATCCTGGGTAGTCCTGGAATGAACATTAAGTTCTGAGAAGCACTGATGGGAGCGGTGACATCTGGGGAACACTGACCTCGGGAAAAAAGTCTAAACACTTCGTCTTCATGATCTCACCTCTGCTGACCCTTCTGGATGAATCCCAAGTCTCTCCAGGGGATTCTTCAACCCTGCTTTTCTGCGGCTGCTTCTCCCACCCAGAACCTCCACCCTCTTCTACCTTCTCCTTCTCACCTTTTAAAACCCAGCTTCAGGGTTATTTCTTTGTTCTTTTGTACAATTGAGGTGAACGTCACCCAACATAAAATTATCCATATTAAAGCAAATAATTCTGCCGGGCATGGTGGCTCACACCTATAATCCTAGCACTTTGGGAGGCCGAAGTGAGAAGATTGCCTGAGCCCACGGGTTCAAGACCAGCCTGGGCAACTTGGTGAGACCTCATCTCTACAATAAATCCAAAGATTAGCCAGGTGTGGTGGCATGTGCCTATAGTTCTAGCTACTTGGAAGACTGAGTCGGAAGGATCGCGTGAGCCCAACTGGTGGAGACTGCAAATGGCCATGAGTGTACCACTGCACTCCAGCCTGGGCAACAGAGTGAGACTCTGACTCAAAAAAAAAAAAAACACCAAAGTAAGCCGGGCTCAGTGGCTCAGCCTGTAATCTCAGCACTTTGGGAGGCCGAGGTGAGTGGATTGCCTGAGCCTGTGGATTCGAGACTCGCCTGGGCAACTTGGTGAGACTCATCTCTACAATAAATAAAAAGTTAGCCGGGTGTGGTAGCGCACGCCTGTAGTTCCAGCTACTTGGAAGGCTGAGGCGGAAGGATCACCAGAGCCCAGCAGGTCGAGGCTGCGGTGGCCGGGAGTGGCCACTCCACTCCAGTCTGGGCGACAGAGTGAGACTCCGACTCAAACAAAACAAAACAAAACGCCAAAGTAAGTAATTCTGAGCCTGTCATCCCAGTACTTTGGGAGGTTGAGGCAGGAGGATTGCTTGAGCCCAGAAGTTCAAGACCAGCCTGGACAATATAGTGAGACCTCGACTCAAAAAAAAAAAAATTAGCTGGGTATGTATGGTGGTACACATCTGTAGTCCCAGCTAACTGGGAGGCTGAGGCGGAAGGACTGCCTGAGCCCAGGGGGTTAAGGCTTTGGTGAGCTGTGATCATGCCACTGCACTCCAGCTTGGGAGACAGAGTGAGACTCTGACTCAAAAAAATAAATAATAAAATAAAATAGTATATCCACAATGCTGTGCAGCTCCCTCTGTCTAGTTCCAAAATATTTTCATCACTCCAAATTAAACCCTGAACCCACCAAGCAGTCACCCCCATTCTCCTCTCCAACAACCATATCTGCTATCTATGGACCTGCCTATCCTGCCATTTCATATAGATGGACTCATTCACTCGGCATGTTTTCAGGATTCATCCATGTCATAGCGTGGAACAGTGCTTCATTCCTTTTTTATGAATGAGCGATATTCCATATTCCATTGTGTGGATGGATCACACTGTTTTCTCATCATCCATTGATGGATATCTGGGTCGTTTCCACCTTTTGACTATTGTGACTATTGCTGCTCTGAGCGTTCCCTGCTAGTATTTGTTTATCTGTTTCCATATCTCTTGGGCACACACCCAGGAGTGGAAGGCTGGGTCATAGAGTCATTTTCATGTTTAACTTTTTTTTTTTTTTGAGTTGGAGTCTCACTGTCGCCCAGACTGGAGTGCAGTGGCCACTCCCAGCCACCGCAACCTCGACCTGCTGGGCTCTGGCGATCCTTCCGCCTCAGCCTTCCAAGCAGCCAGAACTATAGGCACGCGCTACCACGCCCGGCTAATTTTTGATTTATTGTAGAGATGAGGTCTTGCCAAGTTGCCCAGGCGGGTCTCGAACCCGCAGGCTCAGGCAATCCACTCACCTCAGCCTCCCAAAGGCACAGGATTACAGGCTGAGCCACCGAGCCCGGCTTATGCTTAACTTTTAAAAGCAATGTCATGTCTTCATCAATTTTTCCCTCAACTCACAGTCCTCCTCCTGCCCCACCCACAGGTTTGATTTTGCCTCCCTTTTCTCCCATAAAAATTTCTAAAACACTCCATCTACCAAAGCTGGAAGTCAAAGTCAAAATTTCTGACTCCAAATGCTAGTTTTTTGCACTGTCCCACACTCCTGACAATCACCTGCTCCTCTGACTGACATCATTTCATAGATGAGGACACCCAGATTAGAAGCATATTCTGGGCCACACAGCCCAGGCTATGGATTCTGAGCTCTGGTGTCCAATCTTGGGATACCTCGGTCTACACTGAGTGCCTAAGTGGACAAACAGGTGAGAAAGAGAGAGAGAAAGAGAGAGAGAGAGACAGAGATAGAAAGAGAGAGACAGGGAGGGAGAGAGAGAGAGACAGACAGAGAGATGGCAAGAGATAGACGGGGAGAGAGACAGGGACAGAGAGACAGAAAGATGGAGGAGAGAGATGGAGAGAAAAAGAGAGAGATAGAGAGAGACGGGGGTGGAGAGAAAGAAAGAGAGATGTGTCCTCTTCCTTTCCTGTGGATGCTCGTGACCTCCCACCCTCCATCCCAAGGGATCATCTTCTGTCCCTTCTCAGGGCAGCCCCAAAGCCATTCTGCAGCAAGGAATGAGTTCCAAGATCTTTGGTTTGGGCACATTTATTTGAGCACTAAATATACATATTTTTTCATGATAGGAGGAAAAAGGAGAATATGACACTTCCTTTTATTTTGCTTGCCGGCATTTTGTAATTGTAAACCGTGCAGGAAAGCAGCGCGGGGCCGCGCAACTGCTAGGTGTAGCCCGCCAGGCGTGGGGTGGAGGGGAAGGTCTTGCGCATGCGCATGCACTTCTCCCTGTCGATGCAGAGCGTGTTGGCCTTGATGGCGAGCTCGTGCTCCAGCCGGCACTTGGTCATCACCAGCAGCTGCAGTGTGTCCTGCGTCTCCCGCAGCCTCAGCTTCAGGGTCTGCAGGGTGTCATCGATGGTGAACACCTCATTTACCAGCCTGGGTGAGAGAGAGCGAGAAGGCACGGGTAATTCAGCCGTTCATCAGATACACGCACGATGCGCCAGGAACCAGGTTGGGCACTGGGAGACAGCAGGAGCAGGACTGATAAGGCTCTGCCCTGGAGAGACAGAGGCAGGACAGGCAGGCAAGCAGACACACTGGAGAGTAGCCAAAGGAAAATCTAGGATGGTGTAAGGAGGACAGGAAAACAGTCTGGCACTTCCTCAGTAAGTTAAGACAAAGACTTAACATATGGCCCAGCAGTTCCGCTCCTGGAGATAGACCCACAAGAACAGAAGACAGGTGCCCAACCAGAATGTGTAGGTGAACTTTCACAGCAGCATATTCACAACAGCCAAAAGGTAGACACAGCTCAGATGTCCACTGACAGACGAATGGGCAACCAAGATGTGGTCTATCCATACAATGCAGCTACAATAAAAAGGCATGAAACTTGATACATGTTACAACATAGAGATTCTTGGAAACATGATGCTAAAGAAAGAAGCCAAACACCAAAGGCCACATGTTGTATGATTCCATTCCTATGAAATGTCCAGAACAGACCAGGCGTGGTGGCTTACTCCGATAATCTCAACACTTTGGGAGGCTGAGGTGAGAGGATTGCCTGAATCCATAGGTTCGAGACTAGCCTGGGCAATTTGGCGAGACCTCATCTCTACAGTAAATCAAAAAATTAGCTGGGCGTGGTGGCACATGCCTATAGTTCCAGCTACTTGGAAGGCTGAGGCGGAAGGATCATCTGAGCCCAGCAGGTCAAGGCTGCGGTGGCCATGAGCATGCCACTGCATTCCAGCCTGGGTGACAGAGCGAGACTCCAACTAAAAAAAAAAGGAAGAAGAAGAAATGTCCAGAACAGGCACACCCAGAAAGACAGAAAGTGAATTGGTGGGTGCCAGGGGCAGGGGAGGGAATAAGTCACCAAGATTGCTTAATGGGTATGGGGCTTCCTTATGGGATGATAAAAATGTTCTGGAACTAGGTAGTGGGATGGCTGCATAACACTGCCAATGATGGTGAATTCACTGATGGTGAATTCTATGTAGTGTGTACTTTATTATAATTTTTTAAAAACAGAAATAATAGGGCCAGGCTCATCTAGGTAAGACGGGCTCTCTCGGGTCTCCCCTCCTGGCGGGGCACCACCCCTAGCTGCTGTGAGCCTTGGCTGCTAAGGGCCACAGGGCCACACTTTTCAAAGAGGAATGATGCTTGGCCAGTGGAGCCATTTCCCCTGGGAGGAGAGTCCCACCGAGCAGCCACGGCCAGTGGTTGGCTGACTTGGGGATACCAAAAACTGCCCCCACCTCACGGTGGGAGCAACTCTGAGACCACTTCATGCTCCGGAGGTCCTCATTCCCCTTCTTTGGAAGCTTTGCTTTTGTGGAACTGCCTGAGAAGAGGAATTTTTTTGAGACAGGGTCTCGCTTTGTTACCCAAGCTGGAGTGCCATGGTGTCATCATAGCTCACTGCAGCCTTAACCTCCTGGGCTCAAGCAATTCTCCTGCTTCAGTTCTCAAAGAGCTGGGACTACAGGCTTACGCCAGCATGCCTGGCTAATTTTTAAAATTATCTGTAGAAAATCAGCCGAGCGTGGTAGCGCATGCATGTAATCCTGGCTACTCGGAAGGCTGAGGCGGAAGGATCGCCGGAGCCCAGCAGGTTGAGGCTGCAGTGCCGGAAGCGGCCACTGCACTCCAGTCTGGGCGATAGAGTGAGACTCCAACTCAAAAAAAAAAAAAAAATTATTTGTAGAAATGGGGGTCTTGCAATGTTGCCCAATGGTATCAAACTCCTGACTTCAAGTGACCCTCTCCCAGATGGGCCTCCCAAAGTGCTGGGGTTACAGGAGGGAGCCACTGTGCCCAGCTCAAGGGGTGGACTTTTGAGCAGGGAAAAAAGATGAGAATGAGCCGGCTATGTGGAGACCAGGAGGGAGAGTGTGCTACAGCAGTGCCATCCTGTAGAACTATCTGTGACGATGAAAATGGTCTGTGTTTGCACCATCCAATGTGGAGGCCACCAGCCCCATGGGACTGATGAGCTCTTGAAATGTGGCTACATAGTTGAGAACTGGATGCTTAACTCTATTAATTTCATTTAGAATTTAAATGTATATAGTTTTAAATCTTATCAAGGTAAATGAAATGGCTCCATGTGGCTGCTGAATTGGACAGTGAGTGCATTTCTAGGGAGCGGGCAGTGGCTCACGCCTGCCATACCAGCACCTTGGGAGACACAGGCAAGAGGACTGGTTGAACCCAGGAGTTTGAGACCAGGCTGGGCAAATGGTAAGATTTGTCTTTACAAAAACAAGTAAATAAATAAAAGCCAGGCGCTGTGGCTCAGCAATTGCTGAAACGAGAGGATTGCCTGAGCCCACGGCTTTGAGACCAGCCTGGGCAACATGGCGAGACCTTGTCTCTACATAAAAAAATTTGGAAGGCTGAGGGGTAAGGATCATGTGAGCCCAGCAGATCGTGGCTGCAGTGGCCGTGAGCATGCCCCTGCACTCCAGTCTGGGTGACAGAGAGACCTCAACTCAATCAATCAATCAATCAATCAATAAAGCAGAAAATAACATAAAGAGAAGAGTGCATGCAGAATTAAGGGGCTTGGACTTTGTTCGCAGTCCAGTTGGAAGCTGTGGTGCTGGGTGGGAGGGGGATTTGAAACAGGGGGATGACATGCTGCTCCAAGTTTTGGGACAGCCCAGGCTGCTGTGGAATGGGGCAAGGGTGGAGGCAGGAGAGAGGTATAGTGAGGTGGACAGTGTCTCCCAGAAAGACATGTCCAAGTCCTGACCCCTCGGTGCCTGAGAATGTGATGTTATTTGGAAACAGGGTCTTTGTCGATGTGATCAAGGATCACAAGATGAGATCACCCTGGGCTGAGGATGGGCCCTAGACCCAACAACTTTTCACCTTACCAGGGAAAAGAGAGAAAGCTTGGAGCCACACAGACATGCGGAGGAGAAGGCCCTAAGGAGGGGGAGGCAAAGGCTGGCATGATGCATCTGTAAGCCAAGACACACCAGGGATTGCTGGCAGCTCCTGGAGGCTGGGACAGAGGCCGGGAATAGATTCTTTGTCACAGCTTCTAAGGGGAGCAACTTTGGCGATACCTTGATTTTGGACTTCTGGCCTCCAAGTTGGGAGATAATTAATTTCTGTTGTTTGAAGCCACCCAGTTTGTATTTGTTTGTTACAGCAGCCCCAGGAAATGAACAGAGCATGTGAGCTGTGACAGTGGCCTGGTTGTGGGGCTGTGCTGGGGGTCCCACCTCTGGGGAGAAGAGACAATGAAACTGTGCTCAGGACTAGAGGACATGAAGCTTAGAATAATTTTTTTTTTCTTTTTTTTGAGTTGGAGTCTCACTCTGTCACCCAGACTGGAGTGGAGTGGCCGCTCCTGGCCACCGCAGCCTTGACCTGCTGGGCTCCGGCGATCCTTCCACCTCAGCCTTCCGAGTAGCTGGAGCTACAGGAGGGCACTACCACTCCCGGCTAATTTTGGATTTATTGTAGAGATGAGGTCTCGCCAAGTTGCCCAGGCGGGTCTCAAACCTGTGGGCTCAGGCAATCCACTCACCTTGGCCTCCCAAAGCGCGGGATTACAGGCTGAGCCACCGAGCCCGCCTAGCTTGGAAGGATTTGAGTTAGATATCAGGGTGAACTTCCCCATGGTAAGCCTGGGCTAGAGAGAGGCAGAGAAGCAACCTGAAAAATTCCACCAGCACTGTCCAATACAACTTTCTACAGCAAGGGAAACGTTCTGTTCTGTGATGTCTGACATTGTAAACCCTAGCCACCTGTAACAACCGAGCACTTAAAATGGGAACTTTCTCTGGGTTTTTTTTTTTTTTTGAGTCAGGATCTCACTTTGTTGTCCCGGCTGGAGGGCAGTGGCATGCTCACAGCTTATGGCAGTCCCGACCTCCTGGGCTCAAGCAGTCCTCCCACCTCAACTTCTTGAGTTGCTGGAAATACAGACATGTGCCACCATGCCTGACTAATTGTTTTTTTTTTCCAAGTTGGAGTCTCACTCTGTCGCTCAGGCTAGAATGCAGTGGCACGCCCATGGTCACCACAGCCTCAACCTACTGGGCTCAGGTGATCCTTCCACCTCAGCCTTCCAAGTAGCTGGAATCACAGACACGCACCCACCACACCCAGCTGATTTTTAAATTTATTGTAGAAAGAAGGTCTCACCATGCTGCTTAAGCTGGTCTCAAACCCCTGAATTCAGGCAATCCTCTTGCCTCCACCTCCCAAAGTACTGGGATTACAGGTGTGAGCCGCTGTGACTGGCAGTGCCATCCTTCTTTTGTCACTGTCATTGACTTTGTGGAAGTGAGCTGTCAGGAGCGACCCACACGGCTACGATCTGGGTGGCCACCGACCCCACAGCCAGTGAGCCACTGAGCTCTGTCAACAACCCTAGGAGGGAGCTTGGAGGTGGATCCTTCCCCAGTCCAGCCTTGAGATGGGACCACGGCCCCACCAACACCTTGACCACAGTCTGTGAAATCCAGGAACCTTGCCCAGTTCCTCACCCACAGACTCTGAGATAACAGATGTGGTTCTTCCAAGCCACTGCATTTTAGGGTAATATGTTACACAGCAAAAGACAATGAATACAGTGCCCCTAACGTGGAGGGAACAGAGTGGCCAAGTGGTTGGCCCCACTTCACACAGCACATTTATGGGAAATTAATCCCCATGTCTGATGGCCTGCTCCTTTCTTGCCTGGTTGTCACCCCATTCCAGCTCCCCACCCCACACTCACAAACCCCCTTTCCGGGCTGGCATGAGCTTTTCGCCCCCTGTCCTATGAGAAGGCCCTTTGTCAGCAGTCGCAGGCCTCCTTGGCTCAGCAGGGCATGCAGGACCGTCATTGAGGAACTTATTCGGTTACCCCAGGGCTCACAGTGAGAACACCCAAGAGGCATGAGCCGAGCGTCTCTTGGAGGGACAGAAGGTGAAGAAGGGCCTGGAGGCTAACATCTCCTTGGCTGTCAAGGGCAAGCAAGAAGGATTCCAGAGCACCATGAGCTGTGGAATCCCAGTTCAGGCAGGTGAGAGGGGTGCAGGGCAAGGGCGGGCCACCTGGTGTTGGACAGCCGTGCAGTGGGACAGCCTGGGCTGGACCCCGGACTCCACCCTGCGCAGCACTCTGTTGACCGTGGGACTAGACGCTCTGATGGATGGCAGTGGGGGCCCATTTTTCAGACCCAGGTTTCCCGGGAGCGCCTGAGGCCCACCCCTCCCGCCTCCGGGATGGCCAGGGGTGCTCCCCGCCTCCGCACTCACTTGAACTGCGGGATGTCCCTGCACAGCTCCACGTTGGGGCGCCGGGTCCGGCACTCCAACCTGGTCTGGGCCACCTTCAGCGGGCACTCCTTGGCGGCGATGGACCTTTCCAGCAGCACGATGGTGTTCTCGGCCTGGAAGATCTCCTGCAGCGTCTGCGGGGGACCCACAGGTGTCACCACTACCCACCGGCCCTAGGTCAGCCTCCAGTCAGGTACTTAGATGCTTCCTTCCCCAACCTTGAACACCTGCGGGGCAGGGAACCCACGCTTCCTAAGAAACCATGAGAAGCAGCTTTGGGCCCCTTAGCCACCACAGTGAGCTTTGGAGGTGAGGGTGGACCATGGCTGGTTTTGCGCTGACTCTCCAGTAGCCACTGGAGCTGGTCAACCAGCGCTCAGAGGGAGGGAGGGAGAGGAGGGAGGGAGGGAAGAAGGGAGGAAGGCAGGCCTTCAAGATGAACACGGTTCATACCAAACAATAGTTAATCTCTCATGTTGTGTTCACCTGAATTCAGCTGCCTTGATCTTTTTGGGGGGGGTTGGAATCTCACTCTGTCGCTCAGGCTGGAGCCCAGTGGCACACTCACAGCCACCCCAGCGTTGACCTGCTGGGCTCCGGTGATCCTTCCGCCTCAGCCTTCCACGTAGCCAGAACTACAGGTGCACACTACCACGCCTGGCTGATTTTTAAAAAATTTATTGTAGAGACGAGGTCTTGCCAAGTTGCCCAGGCTAGTTTTGAACCTGCGGGTTCAGGCAATCCACTTGCCTTGACCTCCCAAAGTGCTGGGATTACAGGCTGAGCCACCGAGTCCGGTCTTGTTCTATGTCTTTTTACAATCCACAGTTTTCCTTCCTAGTAACTAGGTCGTAAAGGAAGGAAGGCAAGCAGGCAAAATTTCTATTTATCTGTAGAAATATTTTTTTCCAGTATAATGTTGCCATTGTGTCCTACAGTTTATGAATGTGCAGGTCCCAGAAAGGGGCAGGGAGCTGCCTGCTGGGGTCTGGGAATGTTCTAGATCTTCATCTGAAGGTTTCATAGGTATAAACATGGACAAAAATCCATTGCCAAAAGTCATCAAGGGGTGCACTTTACTGTAAAACTTACACATCAACAGAAAATATAGTGAAAATCAGAAAAAGGTCATTCACAAGACAAGATTGGCAAAAATGTTGACATCTGTGTTGGGTATGTGGGAGTTTTTCATGGGATTCTCTTTACTTTTGTGTGTAGAGAGATTATAGGCTCACGCCTATAATCCCAGTGCTTTTGGAGGCTGAGATGAGAGGATTGCCTGAGCTCACGGGTTCAAGACCAGCCTGGGCAACTTGATGAGACCTCATCTCTACAATAAATCAAAAAATTAGCTGGGCATGGTAGCATATACCTGCGGTTCCAGCTACTTGGAAGGCTGAGGCGGAAGGATCGCCTGACCCCAGCAGGTCAAGGCTGCAGTGGCTGTGTGAGTGTGCCACTGTACTCCAGCCTGGGTGACAGAGTGAGACTCTGACTCAGAGAGAGAGAGAGAGAGAGAGAGAGAGAGAGAGAGAGAGAGAGACAGAGAGAGAATGAATTCAGAATGGGCAAACCAGCCTAGTTGCTATGAGAAGGAACTGAATCTTGCACTCAGTTGACCATAAGCACACCCAGAACTGAGGCAGTGTCACCTCATTGTAACTGCAACATCCACCTCTACCCTACCGTCACTCAGTGGCCCTCGGTCTGGGAGCAGTTCTGGTGGCCAAGGTGTCCCTCTCTGGTGAGAAGGCCTCTTGTAGATGGGCTGTGCTGACACCCTCTCCCAGACTTGGCAGGACCCAATGGCGAGGTCCCATGTGCTCTGTCCCTGACAAGCCTAGAAGGGATACCCTGACATGGCAGTCCCTAGCATCCGGAAGGATGTGCTGGCATGATGCATGAGCAGGAAGAGTTCGATTTCATTTGCCCAGGGACTCAATATCACATAGACAGCCCACTCACCACCTCCACTAGGAACTTCTCCATGGGGTCAATGCTTGAGTGCTCTTCCATACAAGGCATTTGCTCTGCATGGGTCTGCCTTCTTGGAAAAAGATGGCCACGATAGACGTCTTTCAACAGTTCTACCCCTTTAGTGTAATGAATGAGGAATATAATTCAAAGAAACTATGCACAAAACTCTATTTGAGCAAGTATCATCAAAACATTGGTGGTCTGGAGAGAGACAGACAGACAGACAGGAAGATCATGAGGTAAAAATGAAAACTGCTAGCTGCATGTGATGTGGGGTAATTCTACATCTGTTCAATACTGTCTACCATTTTGATTTTAGACTAGTGATATGTGCCAATAATTTTCATCAGAAGGGTCCCAAAGGCATCCTCCAATCATATTCAAACAGTTGTCCTCCCAATCTATTCCCTATTCACACATTCACATCCTAGAGGCAGACAGGGGGCCACAGGCAGGAGTGCTGAGTCGGACATTAGACCCCTGGGGCCAAGTCTTGGTATCACCACTTAATATCTTAGGTGAGTCATGCATCTGCGCCCTTACATGGAGGTAATAATAGGGGCCACCCATGGGGGGGACTACAAGAACGAGATGGAATCATGCTTGTGTAGCTCTCCAAGAGAGCCGGGCATGCCCTAAGTGCTCATGAGAGATTAGCTGTTGGAATGCTCACACACTATTTTCTTTCTAAATTTTTTTTAATTTTAATTTTTTTTTTGAGTTGGAGTCTCACTCTGTCACCCAAGCTGGAGTGCAGTGGCACACTCACGGTCACCGCAGCCTCCTGCTGGGTCAGGCAATCCTCCTGCCTCAGCCTTCCAAGTAGCTGGAACCACAGGCATGTGACACCATGCCCAGCTAATTTTTTTATGTATTGCAGAGTCAAGGTCTTGCCAAGTTGCCCAGGCTGGTCTTGATCCCCTGAGCTCTGGCAATCCTCTCACCTCTGCCTCCCAAAGTGCTGGGATTACTGGCGAGAGTCACAACACCTGGCTCTTAGACTTCTTTATAAGGCTTCCTGCTGCCCTTCTGCCTCCAACCTCCTTCTCATCCCAGGCAATTGCTGGTCACAGATAAACACTTCTATCACTATAGACTATTAAGGACATGATAGACATTTCTAGAATTGGAATCGTATGGTATGTACTCTTTTTGGAGAGGTGGCCGCTCTGGTTTCTTTCACTCAGCATAATTATTTTCAGAATCACCTGTGTCGTGTGTACCAATGGTCTGCTTCACTTTACTGCTCAGTATTCCACTGTATGATTATACCACAATGTTTCTTCAGCCGCTGGTTGATGGGCAGGTGAGCTGTTTCCAGTTTGGGGATATGAACTGACCTCATCTCTACAAAGAGAGCTGCTATGAACGTGTGTATGTCAGTCTTTGGGTGGATATACACTTGCATTTCTCTTGGGTAAATACTTAGCAGGGGAGGCCGGCGCGGTGGCTAAAGCCTGTAATCCCAGCACTTTGGGAGACTGAGGTGAGGGGATTGTCTGAGCCCGTGGGCAACTTGGCGAGACCTCATCTCTACAGTAAGTAAAAAATATTAGCCGGGTGTGGTGGCACACGCCTGTGGTTTCAGCTACTTGGAGGCTGAGGCGGAAGGATCACCGGAGCCTAGCAGGTCAAGGTTGCGGTAGCCAGGAGGGTGCCATGCACTCCAGTCTGGGCGACAGAGTGAGTCTCCAACTCACAAAAAAAATTTGCACTGTGCTTGTCCCTTCGAAGAACGGGACTCCAGAGGAGCATGTGGACTGGCCCAGGTGGTATGGGTGGGCAGGCAGGTCGAGGTGGGGGTTAGGGGTTAGCTTCAGAGAGGAAATTAACCAGAGGAGGCTCCTGTCCCCACACCCTCTTCCCAAGGTCCACAAGCACCAGCCCTGGGACATCCCGGCCAGGAAGGGGCCCAGATACTCCAATGAAGGGGAAAGCACTCTTTTCTCATCTTCCAATACACCCAGGTGATGGTTAACAGACACTGGAGACCTCCAGGTGTCCCCTCACCCCACCATATTTGGAACTCGGCATAAACATCACATGGAAGAAGGAGAAAGGGCCCTGTACCCTGAATGTCTCAACCTGAAATTAGTCAAAGCCTTCACGACTTGTTTTTTTTTTGTTTTTTGAGTTGGAGTCTCACTCTGTCACCCAGGCTGGAGTGTAGTGGCATGCTCACGGCCACCGCATCCTCGACCTACTGGGCTTAGGAGATCCTTCTGTCTCAGCCTTCCAAGTGGCTGGAACCACAGGCGTGTGCCACCATGCCCTGCTAATTTTTTTTTTATTTGTTGTAGAGATGAGGCCTCACCAAATTGCCTAGGCTGGTCTCAAACCCCTGAGCTCAGGCAATCCTCTTGCCTCCGCTTCCCAAAGTGCTGGGATTACAGGCTTGAGCCACCACGCCTGGCCAGCCTTCGCGACTTCTAGCAGGAGACTTGCTCAAAAGCCCATTCACAGGAGCTACGGGCTCTGGAGGGGCTCAGTTCAGGTCATTCCTCGGCCACCGCAGCCTCAACCTGCTGGGCTCCGGCGATCCTTCCGCCTCGGCCTTCCGTGTAGCCGGAATTACAGGCGCGCGCTACCATGCCCGCTCATTTTTGATTTATTGTAGAGATGAGGTCTCACCAAGCTGCCCAGGTGGGTCTCAAACCCGTGGGCTCAGGCAATCTACTCACCTCAGCCTCCCAAAGGCGCGGGATTACAGGCTGAGCCACCAAGCCCGGCGGAATCCTTCTTTCTAGAATAGAATAAACTAAGGGGCTGGTGGGAGGCTGGCGGGACAGAGAAATGGCAGAGCTGCTGCCACTCACCAAAGCCTGGATTGCCAGGTCCCTCACAGAGCCCCGGCACAAGTCTGTGGCCTTCTTCTTATCTTTTCTTATCTTTCCTGCTCCTGGGACTTTGATATCTGGGGCCTGGCTGACCCCAGAGGCCCTGCCCCTCCCAGAGTTAGCCAATTCCTGGAGATAAGCAGCCAACTTCCCCTGGAGCATGCTCTTCAAGTGCAAAACCAGTGACAGGGCCCACACTCCAGCCCCCTCCCCACTGGGCTCTTACTGTCCACCAGGTCACTATCACCTGCCCTAATCACCCAAGGGCTAGGTCAGACAGCTAGGGAGCCTTATGCCTCGGAGCCCGCTGGTGATATTCCTACTGGCCAACCCTATGGCTCCTTCCCTGCCTCACCTGGTTCTTCCCACAAAAACCACAACGGACACTCCTGTCCACGTTTCTCCCACCTTCCCCTCCTGACACACCCCGTGCTTCTGAGTGCTCCTCCCCCCGAGTCATAGAGTACCCACTACTCTAACTGTAACACGCTATCTTTTCCTTTTTTTCTTTTTGAAAGTAGTAAGGCAGTCAGCAAGTTTATTAAAAGTGAAAACAGAATAGTACACACTTAAGGAGGATGCAGAGAAAAAGGAACGCTTCTACACTGCTGGTGGGAATGCAAATTAGTGCAACCTCTTTGGAAGACACTGTGGTGATTTCTGAAAGAACTAGAAATTGGCCTTCCATGTGACCCAGCAATTCCCCTATTGGGAATAAACCCAGAGGAACTCAAATCATCCTACAAAAAAGATACCTGCACATGTATGTTTGTTGCAGCTCTATTCACAATAGCAAAAACATGGAACCAACATGCTGCCCATCAAAACTGGACTGGATAAAAAAAGTGTGATATATATACACAATGGAAAATTATGCAGCCATGAAGAAGGACAAACATATGGACTTTGCAGCAACTTGGATGTATCTAGAGTTGATCATACTCAGTGATCTATCACAGAAACAAAGAACAGAGTACCATATGTTCTCAGTCATATGCACACCTTGAACAATTATCATAATAGTATAAGAAAGGGATTGGCAGTAGCAAGAAACTGCCAGGGGAGGGGGGTGGGATTGGCAGTTGAGGGAAACTGTCAGGGGAGGGGGGCATAACAACAAGGGTACCTGCATAATAAACATTTGTATATCTAACCTGAATTGTACCCCACATCTTTAAAATTAAAATTAAAAAAAGAGAAATAATAAGAACACACTATCTTTTCTTTTCTTTTTTTTTTTTAGTTGGAGTCTCACTCTGTCGCCCAGACTGGAGTGCAGTGGCCGCTCCCGGCCACCACAGCCTCGACCTGCTGGGCTCCGGCGATCCTTCCGCCTCAGCCTTCCATGTAGCTGGAACTACAGGCGTGCGCTACCACGCCCAGCTAGTTTTTCATTTATTGTAGAGATGAGGTCTCGCTGCCCAGGCGGGTCTCGAACCCACGGGCTCAGGCAATCCACTCACCTCAGCCTCCCAAAGGCGCGGGATTACAGGCTGAGCCACCGAGCCCGGCCACACTATCTTTTCAATGGTAACTCTCTCCTAATCTCCTGGCCTCACTGCTGGTTTCTTTTACTCAGCATCGTTATTTTGTGAATTGTCCATTTGCTGCATCACTAGCCAGTTTCACTTTGTCATTCAATATTTAACTGTAGAAATAAGCCAGGAACAGAACATTAACCACCCAGGTCCTCACTCACATGGAAAAGCTAAAAAAAGGTTGATCTTATAGAGATAAAAAGTAGAACAGAGGCTGGGCACAGTGGCTCACACCTGTAATCCCATCACTTTGGCAGGCCAAGGCAGGAGGATCACTTGAGGCCAGGAGTTTAAGACCAACCTGGGCAACAGAGCAATACCTCATTTCCATACAATTTTTAAAAAATTAACCAAGCATGATAGTGGGTGTCTGTAGTCCCGACTTCTTGGGAGGCTGAGATGAGAGGATCGCCTGAGCCCAGGAGGTCAAGACTGCATTGAACTGTGATGGTGCCACTGCACTCCAGCCTGGGCAACAGAGACACTGTCTCAAAGTAAATACATAAATGACATATTGAAAAATTCACTGTCAGTCGGGCTCGGTGGCTCAGCCTGCAATCCCGCGCCTTGGGAGGCTGAGGTGAGTGGATTGCCTGAGCCCGCGGGTTCGAGAACCACCTGGGCAACTTGGTGAGACTTCATCTCTACAATAAATCAAAAAAATAGTTGGGTGTGGTAGCGCGCGCCTGTAGTTCCAGCTACTTGGAAGACAGAGGCAGAAGGATCGCCGGAGCCCAGCAGGTCGAGGCTGTGGTGGCCGGGAGCAGCCACTGCACTCCAGTCTGGGCGACAGAGTGAGACTCCAACTCAAAAAAAAAGAAAAGAAAATAAAAATTCACTGTTTAAACGTACTTCAAATTTTTCATTAATTTTATTTTTGTTCATTTTTTTACTTTTGAGTAAGGGTCTCACTGTGTCACCCAGGCTGAAATGCAGTGGCACGATCACAGCTCACCACAGCCTTGACTTCCTGGGCTCAGGCGATCTTTCCGCCTCAGCCTCCTGAGTACCTGGGACTACAGGCTTGTGCCAACATGCCTAGTTAATTTTTTGTAGAAAGTAAAGTCTCACTATGTTGCCCAAACTGGTCTTGAACTCCTGGGCTCAAGCAATCCTCCTGTCTCAAAGTGCTAGGATTACAAGCATGAGCCAATATGCCCTGTCAACTTTTTAACTAAATTATTATACTTTATCTTATTAAATTATTTATGAAATTATCAAAAAAATGTTTTAAAACAACAAGACAGGTGCTCCACATAATAGTCACGATACAGCCCGTGCTGTCCAATGTGTTGGCCATGGGCCACTCCTGGCTCTTGACAAGCACTTGAATGTGGCTGGTCCAAACTGAGATGAGCCATAAGCAGATATCACACACCAGATTTTAGAGACTTGGTACAAGAAAAAGAATATAAACTATCTCTGCAATGCATTTTCCTTACAATGATCACATGTTAAATTACGGACTTTGGATATATTTTGTTAAATAAAATATATTACTGAAATCAGTTTTCCTTTTTAACTTTTTAATGCAGCTACTAGACACTTTTTTTTGAGTTGGTATCTCAGTCTGTTGCCCAGGCTGGAGTGCAGTGGCACACTCATGGTCACTGCAGCCCCGACCTGCTGGGCTCAGGTGATCCTTCAGCCTCAGCCTTCCAAGTAGCTGGAACTACAGACACGTGCCATCATGCCTGGCTGATTTTTTGATTTATTGTAGATATGAGGTCCCACCAATTTGCTCAGGCTGGTCTCAAACCCGTGGACTCAGGCAATCCTCTCACCTCGGCCTCCCAAAGTGCTGGGATTATGCCATGGAAAGAAACACGTCTGCAGCCTGCAACCCAGAAGAGGGCCCAACTAGAACCCATGCATGCTGGCACCCCAAGCTGGACCTTCTAGCTTCCAAATCTGTGAGAAATAAATTGGGTTTTTTATAAGTCACCTAGTCTATGGTACTTTGTTATAGCAGCACAAATGGACATGTGTCCCAGCTATTGCATGAGACATACTGACATTTTGTGTGTGTGTGTGTGTTGGAGTCTCATTCGGTCGCCCAGACTGGAGTGCAGTGGCCGCTCCCGGCCACCGCAGCCTCGACCTGCAGCCAGCACGTGACACCCTCCATGTTTTACTCCTTCATTCTGCTGTTCCCCTCCTCACACTAGAAAGTAAGCTTTCCTTCTGGGGGGGCTTGGTCTGTTGTGCCCACTTCTGAACCCCCAGTGTCTAAACCAAATCAATGCCCCGAATGTAGTAACTAATAATCATCATAGGCCAGGTGTAGTGGCTTTTATCTATAGTCCCAGCACCAAGACAGAAGAATTGCTTGAGGCCAGGGGTTAGAGAACAGCCTGAGCAACACAGTGGGACCTCAACTCTACATAAAATTAAAAAACATTAGCCGGGCACAAGCCTGTAGTCCCAGCTACTCAGGAGGCCAAGGCAGGAGGATTCCTTGAGCGGGGGAGTTGGAGGCTGCAGTGAACTATGATCACACCAGTGTACTCCAGCTGGAGTGGCAGAGTAAAACGCTGTCCCTAAAATAAATAATAATAAACAACACTCAAAGTAGTGTTTACTCTGTGCCATGCAGTCTTCTAAGGGCTTTGCATATGTTTACCAATTAGTAGGCACTTATTGAACACTCCCTGAATGGGCGAACACATACAATGGGACAGATAAGGACAAAAGGAAAGACTTTGGCACAAGACTGCCTGGCTCTATTCCATTCTAGCTCCAGCATGTCCAAGCTGGGTGACTTTGGGCAAGTGTCCTACATTCTCTGAGCCCTTCCAGTACAGCAGGGATCAGCATCATTCCAGCCCACAGGGTGGGGGTGAGTGTTGGAGAGATGCCTAGGCAACAGGATTACACATGAGACCTGGGAGAGGAGCTCTGGAAACCCGGACAAGTGTGTAACCCTTTCGCTGCCTGGCACAGGGGTGGTGAAATGTAAGCACTTTTTTTTTTTTGAGTGGGAGTCTCACTCTGTCGCCCAGGCTGGAGTGCAGTGGCACGTTCATGGCCACCCCAGCGCCGACCTGCTGGACTCCAGTGATCCTTCCACCTCAGCCTTCCAAGGAGCCAAAACTACAGGCGCGCACTACCACACCTAGCTAATTTTTTGATTTATTGTAGAGATGAGGTCTGGCCAAGTTGCCAGGGCTGGTCTCAAACCCACAGGCTCAGGCAATCCACTTGCCTCAGTCTCCCAAAGTGCTTGGGATTACAGGCTGAGCCACTGAGCCCAGCCTAGATGTAGACACTTTATCTCACGCTCACAGCATGGTGGCGTGCCCAGCTCTTTCCAAAGTGCCTGCATTTCTCCCACAAACATATTCTGGAAAGTCCCATAAAAACTCATCATACCCCTCTCCCCACCTGCCCTCCCACCCCTACTAGCCAGGTAGAGTGATCTCATACAAAGGGATGAACACACACACACACAGTTGGCATCTCTGCCCGGTCCCCAAGCTCTGAGGGATTTCCCTGGCCCCAGAGCCCCCACTGCTGGCCCCTACCCAGAATGTTAACCTTTCTCTTCCCACAAAGCCGGAGAAACGGGAAAAGAAGCTTCTGGGCACAGGCTGGCTCATCTAGGAGGTTGGGCGGGGCCACTGGAGATTGGCCCAGGGGGTCACCCCATGGGAGGAGTCTTGGCACCCAGGGTCTGGCAGCCAGCCTGCTTTCCCTGCCCATCCCTGCCCTGGAGGAGGAACTCTATTGGAAACGGGCGGTGGGTGTTGGGGGCTTACCTCCCCCCTTTTCCCAGCCCTGGCTTCCGGCTCTCCACACACAGCAGGCTGCCTGCCAGTGGAGATAACATGGGACCTGGGAAGGAGTCCCAAGCCTTTCTCATGCTCTGCATCTGGGAACAAGTCCCCTTGTCACCAAGAGCCTCTCCGCAGTCACACAGCTGGTGGTTCACATGCCAGCTCCTGCTCTGACCTTCTGTGTGACTTGCAGGGATCTCAACCTCTCTGTGCCTCGTGCGATCTGGCCTCAGCTGTATTGTGCCCCTTCCAAGTGCTAGACACTCACTGTGTGGGGCACTTGTGCTTTTGCCTGTAAAACTGGTACAGCAATCATAACCCACCCACAAGGTTGTTGTGAGCACTAAATGAGATCGTGTAGGAGGGATGGTAATTTTACATGCCAACTTGATTGGGCTAAAGGATACCTAGGCAGTTGGGAAAACGTCATTTCTGGGTGTGTCTGTGAGGGCGTTTCTGGAAGAGATTGGCATCTGAGCTGATGGTCTGAGTGCGCATGTCCAGTGTCGGGGGCATCATCCAGTCCATCGAGGATCGAGTCAGAGCAGGGGGAAAAATTAACCCCCCTGCTGGCGCCAGGACAGCCATCTCTTACTACCTCTCCCCAGAACTCCTGGGTCAAACTCAGACCCGGATGGACACCGCTGGCCCCGGATTCTCAGGCCTTGGACTCAAACTGAGTGACATCCCCAGCTTCCTCCAGCCTCCATACAGCAGACTGGGGGACTTCTCAGCCTCCACCCTTCACGAGCCAACTTCTGTGATGAATCTCATCTATAGTTCCACATATTTCATTGGCTGTTTCCCTGGAGGCCTCTGAAACAGAGGGTGTAAAGTGCCTAGTCCAGTGTCAGGCACCACGCCCCGGACAGTCCTGTATCCCTGCCCTACCCCGTAGCCCCATCCCACCAGCTGTTAAGAGAGTTTTCCTTTGGGATCATTGGACTTTTTTTTTTTTTTTTGAGTCAGAGTCAAGCCACTGCAGCCTTGACCTGCTAGGCTCAGGCTGTCCTTCTGCCTCAGCCTTCCAAGTAGCTGGAACCACAGGTGTGTGCCACCACGCCCAGCTCATTTTTTTGATTTATTGTAGAGACGAGGTCTCATCAAGTTGTCCAGGCTGGTCTTGAACCAGTGGGCTCAGGCAATCCTCTTGCCTAAGCCTCCCAAAGTGCTGGGATTACAGGTGTGAGTCACTGCGCCCGACTTTTTTTTTTTTAATGTAAGACAATGAGAAATTAAGATTCATTGGATGGAATGTGTCTTTGCAGGCAATTTAAATTCTATTAAGGAAAACAGATTCATTGCTGGAGAAATAACTACCTTTCCTAACAACAACAACAAAAAAATTAAAGGCTAAATCTACCCTTCAGAAATTGCTATTTCTATCTATGTCACACATGCACTGATAAGGTCACTCGAAAGCTGACTATATTCAGAATGCTGCCTTTTACAAACAGGCTCTTAGCACATTTACACACTCTTATTGCTTCCAGTCCCAATGGAGCAGTGTAGACTGTTAGAAAAAGCATGTCTTGAGAACCCATCAGACCTCCCTGTGCTCCAGTTCTGCTTTTACCACTTTCTCCCTACTTGACCTTGTACAAATGACCTAATCTCTCTAAGCCTCAGTTTTTTCATCTGTGAAATGAGATTTTTAATGCCTGTCTTATAGGGTTATCGTGAAGATTATATGCTGCATATATTGTAGCATTGTGGTGGTTTGGTCACAGAAAGGGCTGAGTTAATAACCATTTCCTCTTAACCCATGGGACACCACACAAGACTGCATTTCCCAGTCCCCCTTGCAGCTCTGGGCCATGTGACTGGTTCTAGCCAGTGAGAGGGAATCAAAATGTTGCCTGGGATTCCTGGGAAGACTCTTTAAGAGAAAGTAGTTGTGCCCTTCTCTTTCTCTGGCATCTTCCTGCTGGCTCAGGTTCAAGACATGACGGTGAAGCTCCAGCAGCCCCTTGGACTATGAGGTCCAAGGGTTGAAATCAAATGCTAAGGTGGTGAAGCAGAAAGCTAGCAGCCTGGGCCTCTGATGATACCATGAAGCCATCTTGAAATCCTAGATTTCTTTTACATGAGAGGAAAGTAGTCTTCTAACTTATTTAAAGTGACATTATTTGGGGGTTTTCTATTACATGTAGCTGAATCTAATCCTAAATGAGTTGTTGTTTATGACCAGAGAGTTCATAGCAGGTCTTTTTTTTTTTTTGAGTTGGAATCTCACTCTGTTGCCCAGGCTGGAGTGCAGTGGCATGCTCACAGCCACCGTAGCCCCGACCTACTGGGCTCAGGCGATCCTTCTTCCCCAGCCTTCCAAGTAGCTGGAACTACAGGCATGTACCTCCATGCCTAACTAATTTTTGATTTATTGTAGAGATGAGGTCTCACCAAGTTGCCCAGGCTGATCTCGAACCTGTGAGCTCAGGCAGTCCTCTCACCTCATTCTCCCAAAGTGCTGGGATTAGAGGTGTGAGTCACTGCGCTTGGCCATAGCAAGTCATTCTTGATGAGGATTTCTAGACTTCAGCACCACAGACATTCTGGTGGATTCTTAGATAGAATTTGTGATGGGGGCTGTCCTGTGCATCGTAGGATGCTGTGCAGCATCCTTGGCTGCTAACCACTAGATACCAGGAGCACATGCTCCCCCAGCTTCAACAACCAAAAATGTCTCTGGACGTTGACAGCTGTACCCTAGAGGGCAAAATTATCCCTGGCTGAGAACCATTGCTCTTGATGTATTTGTTGAGAAAATTGGAAGCCAAAGCGGTAAGGACTGTGGAATTCAGAGACCCCCTAGAAATGAGCACAAACACCTGAGATATAATAAACTGATGTCGAAAGGAAAGGAAGATCCAGGCATGAACATTCGGTTGTGCAGACCTTTCTAGAAAAGCATCCTTTTGGATACATGACTTTTTGACTTGAAATTCAAGCCGAGAGTCAGACTAATGGACAATTTGTTGTATATAAAGCCATAAGTTAGGGCTGCTTTTAAATAAGATTATTTAAGGTAGGAATCAAGAGGACAGACAGCAAAGAAACAAAAGATGAGGTCAATGCTATAACTAATGGTTTCCATAGTAATTTTAAGTGGTAAATGACAATACTAAATCACATCCTAGGAAAGCTATTTTCTTTTTAACTTATTGAGCTACAATTCACCAGAAAGTTTACCCAATTAAAGTGTACAATGGTTTTTAGTATAGTCATAATTGGCCAACAGTCACCATAATCTAATTTAGAACATTTGTATTGCCCTAAAAAGAAATCTTGTACCCATTGTCTTTGAATCCGATTATAGTCCTTCAATCCAAACAAAAGAGACAGACAATTCTAAGTGTTCGCTAGGATGTAGAGGAACGGAGCTGCTTATACATTGCTGGTGGAAGTCCACATTTTTCATCCTCTCTCGACAGCTGTTTAGCAGGACCTACTTAAGTTGAACATACCCTACTCCGTGAACCAGCAATTCCACTCCTAGGAAAATGCCCATGAGAAAGGAGTCTACATGACCACCAAAAGACTGGTACAAGAATGTTCCTACAACTTAAATGTCCACTGACAGAAGGATGGACAAACTGTGGAACAATCCTGTAATAGGACACTATTCAGCAATTAAAAAGAATAACCTTCTAATATACTCAACAACACAGTGACGCTCATAGATAGGAATTGTGTAGAAGTAGTCAAGTACAAGAGAAGGACATATCGTGCGAGTCCCTTGATGTGAATTTCAAAAACAAGCAAATCTCAGTGGTGACAGATATGAGGCTGATGAGTCCCATGGGGTGGGGGCAAGAGGCAGACTCCTGGGACTGGAGACGTCCTAGACTTTGGGGCCAGGATTTCCCAACCTCGGCACCTACTGACTTTGGGACCAGACAATCCTGTGTGGTGGGAGCTGTCCCATGTACTGTAGAGTGTTTAGTGGCATCCTGGACCTCTATCCACTATCTGCCAGGAGCACCCACCCTCCCCCGCCAAGCGGTGACATCCACATTGCTAAACGCCCCCTGAAGAGCAAATTGACCAACTGAGAGCCACTGAACTAGGTGTGTTATACACGTGAACACACATGTAAAAACCAAGCTCTAGCTGTGCACAAGATTAATGCAATTATCACAGGTACTCCATACATATGTACAACTATTATGTATCCATAATAATTACAAATATAAATAGTTTGTCTGCGTAGTGGCTCACGTCTGTAATCCCAGCACATTGGGAGGCAGAGGTGAGAGGATTGCCTGAGTTCAGGGGTTTATGACCAGCCTGACCAACATGGCAAGACTTTGTCTCTAAAATAAATCATACAATTAGCTGGGCGTGGTGGTGCACACCTGTGGTTCCAGCTACTTGGAAGGTTAAGATGAAAGGATCACCTGAGCCCAGCAGGTTGAGGCTGCGGTGGCTGTGAGTGTGCCACTGCACTCCAGCCTGGGTGACAGAGTGAGAATCTGACTCAAAAATAATAACAATAATAACAATAAAAAATAATATTTAAAAAGAATAATGCAGTTGTATGTCTTGCTGTGTTGTTATACCTCAATATAAAAAGTTTTAATAAAGCAACTGCAGAGAAAATTAATCAATGTATTTAAGTTCAAAATTTAAAAAACTAAAAGATGCTTGTAACGAGTGTTACTGGAACATAAAGGTGAAAGATGAGTGGGTGAAGTTTGTGGAATGTGGACTTAAATGGGCACGGAGTTTCTTTCTTTTTGGAGTGATGAAAATGTCTTGTGCCAAGCACAGTGGCTCATGCCTGTAATCCTAGCACTTTGGGAGACTGAGGTGGGAGGATCATTTGAGGCCAGGAGTTCAAGACCAGTCTGAGCAATATAGCAAGACCCTGACTTTACAAAAAATTTAAAAAATTAGCCAGGCATGGTGGGCACACAACTGTAGTCCCAGCTACTGGAGAGGCTGAGGCGAGAGGACCACTTGAGCCCAATCTTTTTTTTTTTGGTAGAGACGAGGTCTCACTATATTGACCAGGCTGGTCTTGAGCTGGTCTTGAGGCTACAGTGAACTGAGATCACACCACTGCACTCCAGCCTGGGTCACATAGAGAGACTTTGTCTCAAAAAAAAAAAAGTTTTGGAACTACATAGAGGTAGAGATTGTACAACATTGTGAGTGTACTAAATGGCAGTGATTTGTTCACTTTTAAGGCAGAAATTTTTGAATTTCACCTTAATAAAGAAAAACATTCACTCTTGCCTAGTGTAATTATTATCATTTTTTTTTTTTTTGAGTTGGAGTCTCACTCTGTTGCCCAGACTGGAGTGCAGTGGCCGCTCCCGGCCACCGCAGCCTCGACCTGCTGGGCTCTGGCGATCCTTCCGCCTCAGCCTTCCGAGTAGCCGGAATTACAGGCATGCGCTACCACGCCCGGCTGATTTTTTGATTTATTATAGAGACGAGATCTCGCTGCCCAGGCGGGTCTCGAACCCATGGGCTCAGGCAATTCAGTCACCTCAGCCTCCCAAAGGCGCGGGACTACAGGCTGAGTCACCGATAATTAAAAAATTATCATTTTTTAATCCGGAGAGAATCTACCTTCAGAATCCTTCAGCCAGTTCCCTGGATATTGCAGGTAACGTTTCAAGACAGAAAGCAAGACAGGAAGCAACACGGGGTCACAGCTGGAAAGAGCTAACCTCGGCCCTCCAGCAGGGAGCTCAGGTTTAACCTCCCACCACAGCCTTCATGACCCACTGATTGGGGTGTGAGGTCTTAAGACGGATTGCCTGTATGATGCAGAAGGACGGCCTTGGCTCCGAGAGGGAGCCAGCTCAAGGCAGGTCACACTCCCCCCACCAACAGGACCTGTGGTTTTTTGCCCAACCCCCACCCCCACCCCAGGCATAATTCCCAGCCAGGGCCCTCCGTGCAGGGCGGCAGGGCGTCCTGGAGGTGGAAGCCCCGGGTAGAAAGTCGGGAAACCTGGGTTTCCAGCCCAGCCCTGACACAAGCCAACTTTGGGGTGCACTGCTGCCCCCCCCAGAGCCTTGACTGCTTTGGGCCCCTATGACTTCCTTATCCGGAAAATTGGGACACATTAAAGTTGTAAGACAGGAGAAAGCCATCCACACTCGCAAGCCTTCCACAGCGCTAGGATTCTCAGCCTCACACTTTCTACCTATTCATCCATGCACCTAACCATCTACCTACCTATTTACTGTATTTTTTCTTTCTCGTTTATTTGTTTACTTACTTATTTATTTATTATTTTTAAAATCAGGGTCTCACACTGTTGCCCGGGCAGGAATGCAGTGTGGCATGATCATGGCTCACTGCAGCCTTGAACTCCTGGGGTCAAGCAATCCTTTTGTCTCAGGCTCCTGAGTAACTGGGACTACAGGTGCGTACCACCATGCCTGACTAATTTTTTTTTTGGTAGAGACGAGGTCTCACTATGTTGCCCAGGCTAGTCTTGAGCTCTTGGTCTTAAGCAGTCCTTTCACTTAGGCCTCTCAAAGAGCTGGGATTACAGCTTTCTCTCTTAAAATGAAACCTCAATACCAGGAGCCCAGGGTTTCTCAGCCTCGGTACTACCGACATTTGGGGCTGGGTGATTCTCCGTTGTGGGGAATTGTCCTATGTACTGTAAAATGTTTAGCAGCATCCCTGGTTCAACCCACTGGATTGCCAATAGCCAGCAGCACCTCCCCCCACTGGTGACAAAAGATATTTCCAGACATTGCCAGTGTCACCGGGGGCGTGGGGCAAAATCACCCTGTTTGGAAATCCCTGCTATAGCTGTTGACTAACTATTGTTCCTATACACAGGCCGGGGAGTGGGAGACATCCATATTAACCTAAAGTCCAGAATTCAGAATAAGTCTGACCACCTGGATGCAGCTGGGCTGGGGTGGGCAGTGGTGGGGACTTTAGGCAAATCATTTGGCAGCAGTTGCCTCATCTGTAAAATGGAGCTGATAACAATCCTGTCTTCACCGGAGGAGGGAAAAATGAGTCAACCTAAGTAAAGCACCCAGAACTCTGGCATGCTCAGTAAGGCTACAACATCTTTTATGATAAATTCATTTCTTCTTTCTCCTTCTACTTGAAGCAAAGTGGCAAACTCAACCATGATTATCCACCCTCGCCTTTTGCAGGGGAGCAGCTGGGGTCAACCCCCACCCACCCACCCTCAACCTGGCACCTAGAGTGTAGAAGGGGTTGGGGTCAGCACTGGGATGGTCTCCCGCCATGTACAGGATGTGCAAGGCTATTTTCAAGTCTGCCTTGGATGAAACAACCTAGACTCAGTGGAAAAGTGCACTGATGCTCCTGGCTGGATTGCAAATCCACGCCACTGCTCCAGAAGGGGGGCTGATGTCTGGCAGAATTGTTTGCCATGTAAAACTATCTGCCTGCGTCTTGTCTTGTGACAGCAGAGAAAGCCTCTAAGGCCAGGAAATTATTTTTGATGTGGAAGGAAAAAATGGATTTAGCAGTTCCAACTGACTTTAGGCTTCTGGATGCTTTGTGCAACCTTGCAAATATATTGTTTTTCAAATTGCACAGAGCCAAGGAATTTCCAAGGATATGCTTGGCTCAATGCAGATTCCCTAGCTTGGGAAGGGGGAAGGCAGCTTGGCATCCTTTTTCTGGTCAAATGGTGGAAGATTTTCAAGTTCAGCCAAATCCAGGAGCAAGGAGAGAGAGGCAAGCACTCCGGAGAGACCCAGTCGGATTCAGGACATGGACGCTCAGAGCTGGGGCTCTCAGCCTTGCGTTCTTGACATTGGGGTTAGATACTTCTCGGTTGTGGGGGCTATCCTGTGCATCGGGGGGGTGTTTAAGAGCATCCCTGGTCTTTTCGTTAGTGGCATCCTCCATAACAGTTGTGACGACCAAAAGTGTCACATGGCTGAGAATGCATACGCCAGGAGACTGGGGCTGAGCAGGGACTGCTCACAGCTGTTCTGCCAAGCTGTGGCCTAGCTGCCCTCAGACAAGGCCAGGCTGGTGCATAGACGCTGAGAGACTGCCTGAGGTCGGGGTCCTGAAAGCCCTTGGAAACTAGTAGAGGCTCCCTGCAAGAGCGCCTGATATGCTCTTGTGAAAATTCACAGTAATTTACCCTCTCAGGCCTTTGATGATTTCCTTCTGAACGCTTGTTGCAATTTTTAATTAATTGTGTTTACTTTTTTTTTTTGAGTCGGAGTCTCACTCTGTCGCCCAAGCCACCGTAGCCTCGACCTTTGAGGTGATCCTTCATCTCAGTCTTCCAAGTAGTTGGAACTACAGGCACACACCACCATACCCAGCTAATTCTTTGATTTTTATTGTAGAGACAAGGTCTCACCACGTTGCCCGGGCTGGTCTCAAACCCCTGAGCTCAGGTAATCCTATCGCCTCTGTCTCCCAAAGTGCCGGGATTACAGGCATGAGCCACCACGCCCAGCCTGTTTGCTTCATTTTAAAATCTATCTCCCTCACTAGAATGCAAGCTCCCTGGGCAGGACTCTTGTTCACTGCTATATTCCTAGCACCTCCCTCAGAGTCTAGCACTCAGAATGCAGGGAGGGAGGGGAGAGGGAGGGAATTAACGAGCACTGGTTGCATACCTACACCCGGGAGATATGCCTGCGGGGCTTGTTCCAACTCAAAGCTCTGGGCTCCATGGCAGCGTCTGATTCAGTGGGTCTCGGATGGAGCCTGAGAATGTGCGTTTCCAACAAGTGCCCAGGTGATGCTGATAGTCCAAGACCACATTCTGAGAACTGCTAGTCCTAATCTTTGGTTCTGTTAATCAGAACTGCTAATCAGAACCACATTCTGAGAACTGCTAGTCCTAATCTTTGGTTCTCCGCCCCGCAGGCCACACCCTGACCATTTACAGGCATCTGGGTGATCCATTGTAGGGCTAAAGGCTGGGAACTGCCCTCCTCCACCTGTTCATTTGCCCCTCCCAGCTGGCAGGAGGATGCTCTTCTTGTAGATCAGGATGCTGTGGTTCAGAAGGGTTCGTTATTTTCCCAAGACTCCTTACCCATACCAAAGTCCAACCCCAGGTACCAGATTCTTTCAGCCTTCCCCTTCAGCAAGTCAGAAAGCAGACCATAGCTTTGGACCATCTTTAAGCTAATATTCCTCGATCTTACTGAGTGACAGGCACGGCTGCTCTTATTCTCACAACTACTTGCCAACCATCATTGCTCCCATTTAACAGAGGAAGAAGCAGAGGCAAAGAGAGGGGAGGCAACCTGAACTCAGTCATACAGCCAGGAAGTGCCAGAGCCAGAATCGAACCCAGCCCTCTGTCCTGCACTGTGAGGTTCGCTTGAAGGAATGCAAAAGTGGAGACAGAGGGGGAAACTGGACCAGGAGGAGGCAAGCAGAAGTCCAAGATGGGAGTGTAGGTGCGGCTGGATGGCAGGTCCCAAGCAGGCAAGTGGACAAGAACCCGCAGTGGACAAGTCATAACTTGGAAGAAACTAGGAGACTGCTGGGACACACCTGATCCCAGGAATGCTGCAGCAACCCTCTTGTCCGCCAGAATGCATGTTACAATCTTCTTGCACAGCGGGAACCAATCCCAGTGATTGCCCCGCCTAGGGCTTCCAGGCAAAGCATATGATTGCCTATCACCAACTGAGGCCAGCCGTGGGAGGAGGAAAGTAACAGTGTCCCTGAGTGCAGTAATTTACATTACAGTAATGCACATTCTCAGTGCAGGGTGGCGGTCTCAAAAGAAGCTCAGAACAGCCTCATTTGTCCGGTACCCTCCCGTGCTAACCCTTGTTCGTTCTCTCTCCCCTCGCCTGCCTGGTTCCTCCAACTTCTCACACCTGTCACTACCTCCCCAGCTCTGGACCTTGGCTCCATGTGCCTGATTCCAGCAACTCCTCTCCCACTGGGCACAGTGTCCCATGAACTGACAACCTGTGACACATCCCATCTCCCTGTCTTTTGAGGCAGCCCTCGGAACAGCCGTATCTGGGCTCACATGGCCCCTCATGAACACACCGCCTAGTACAGTGATGCAAAGTGAGCCCAGGTGATGTGGAAGGGTTCAGGACGGAGCAGCACTCCTGTGATTCCTCCTGGCGCCGAGGTGAGCATCACACAGAGCCCTCCAGCAATGTGGCATTTGGGAGTGTGGATTCCCGGAAGGATGACCCTGTTCACCAAGCCACAGGAAGTAGGTACCGACCTGTCTTCATATTTCACATTCTTCTCCCTTTGGGAACCTTGTGATTTGCAAACGGGCAATAGTCCGTGGTGAGTTCAGGGCTCATTCAGATCCGAAGAATTCTGGAGGTCCTCTGGCCCTGAAAACCCTCTCCTGTTTCTTGATGGTTCCTGGAATCCCTTTAAAGCACATTTCTCAGCCTCAGTTCTATGGCATCTGGGCCCACTCATTCTCTGTTGTAGGAGGCTGCCTGTGTGGCGTGGGATGTTTAGTGTCCTCCCTGGCTGCAACCTGCTCAATGCCAGTAGCACCCTCTCACCCAGAACTTGCCAAACATCCCCTGGGGGACACTGATGCCTTCAGTTGACAGCCACTGCAAGGAAGAGTTACCCAGGAATCACCTCTATGAATATGCAGGCTGCAGAGAGAGGGAGGGCCTGGGCAGGAAGAACATCGGCCACTGACTCCCAAGTGCCTGCATGGGGGTCACCTAAGAAGCTGGGTGCGGAGAGTTGTTCTGAAGTCAGTACCAGGGTGCAAACTGCCCCTGAAACCTGGTCACCCCTGCGTCAGGACACGTAGCTGTTTCCCTAGCTGAATACTGTGACAATGTGGGTGTGTTTTCCTAAAACATGGCGGGGCTCTCATGGCAGGACAACCCCTAACGAGCTACCCATGGGATGCAGGGGATTCTTGGCAAATGAAGTCTAGCCTAAAGCTGCCTCATGGCTTATGCTGATTTTGGCCTAAAGGTCCCTCCGTGCATAGTGAACTGTAGCCTGACTGGGTGTGTCAACAGACTGCACCCGACTCTTATGCCGATCACAGAGTGTCAGCCAATCGCAGGCAGCCAACTGTTCACCCCGTGTTCCCACAAAGCCAGCCCGAGCTGTCACCAATCCGCTGTTTCTGCACCTCACTTCTGTTTTCTGTCCATAATATTATCTGGCCACGTGGCAGGGCTGGAATCGCTCTGAATCTGTTCTGGTTTGAGGGCTGCCCAATTGGCTAATCGTGATTTGCTCAATTAAACCCTGTTACATTTAATTTGTCTTAAGCCTTTCATCTAATATTCCCACATTTCAGTCACCGGACAGTGCTGGGATACTATTTCCCACATTCACCTACCATCTGCATAATTTTATTTTTCTTCCAATCAACCCCCATTTCAGCCTTTAACATATATGACATGAAATCTTTGTATGTATTATTGCCACAAGAGGAAAAACGAGCATCTTTTTCCATGAAAACAGAAGGTATCATAACAATAGAGAAAATGGGAAAAATACCCTATGAATTCTAACTAGGTCCTATTGCTTTCCAAAGGTTCTACGCCTGAGGCTTGGTACCTTTGTCAGATAGGGAGCTAGGCAGATGGCAGAGAGGTATGAAAGAGAGATCAGCATCTCAGAGTCTTGCTCCCTGACATTCAGAAAGATTGATGGAAAGAATTTGAAAAGAGAGGAAACTTTTCACCCGGACTCGGTGGTGTTTCACGGGCAGCTAGCAAGGAGAGGCAGCCCAGGGCCAGGCCTCTGGCTACACTTCCCGGGGTTGAGCCAGTTTTAGAAACCAGCCGTCAGTAGCTTGGCTGCAGGCCCCAGCGCTGGAAGGGATCAGCTGCTTGCAAAGCACAAAAACATTTCCCACTCCACAATGGGTTCCAGACCTCCTTGGACAAACAGAGGGGTTGGCAGTGGGCACTTGGGGCCTCAGATCTCCAGCAGAAGCCCTCCCCCTCAGACGCCAGACCTTCCTGCCCAGGCCTTCCTGGGAAGGGGTGGTTTTGCTGATGCGAATGGCTTCTTGGGAGTCAAAACCCCAAAGAAACCTCAGAATAAAAGCAAAGTCTTTCAAGGTTAAAATCCATAGCCCTTCTGTGTTCTATTTAAACTCTTCCTACGCCTGGCTGCTTTCTCCATCTGCTTCCCTGAATTTCCTCTGAGACATAAAGCATTATGTGCAAATACACAGGCCTACAGGGATCGAGCAAGCAATGAAAATAAGTGAAGAGGGCTACAATAGGGAGCAGGGGGACTGGGGCAAACCAGAGCACCCGAGCCCCAGCCACAGACAGGCAGCAACCGCTCAACTCCTACCCATGCTCCCTTGTAGAGATGTGAGTTTGAAATTGCTGGAGGTACCACGTTTTCAAGAGATGCTGGAAATCTGAATGTTTATGTGAAATCTCCTTTTTCTTCTTTACAAAGCATTTTAAAAATACTTTACTAGAGTGCATGCAAATGTGCATGCAAATGTGCGTGCAAATGTTCATAGCAGCTATATTTTAACAACCTCAGACTGAAAAAACCCACGTGTTTATCAACAGGTACATGGATATATCATTGGGACCCATCCATATAGCACATACAATGTGGTATTATATCCACACAATACTCACTGCTCAGCAACAGGAAGAAACGAACAAGGAATCTCAATCATTATGTCAGGCAAAGAAGCCACATTTTAAAAAGAATACCCACAGAGTGTCTTCATTTATATAAAATTCTAGAAAATGCAAACCCCATCTATAGTGACGGAAACCAGATGGGGGTTGTGTGGGGATGGGGGTGGGGCAGGAGAGAGATGACAGAGGGGGCACAAGGAACTTTTGGGATGTTACATACGGTCGCTACCTTGACTGAAGTGATGGCTTCACAACATACGTATTTCAAAACTTCTCAGATTGTGCACTCGAAATAATGTGTCAAATATAAATAAAGCTGTTAAAAGAAAAATGTGAAGGCCAAATAATTTGTGGGCCAAGTTCAACATCCTCCAATTTAAACCACTTGGTCTGGTCTCCGTTGACTTAGCATTCCACACATCATGTGGGGTGACGGGGTTACAGAGGTGAGGAGCGCCAGGAAATTCCTATGAGAAGAGCGGCACATACGCAGCCTAGACAAGGTGAGACGGTGAGACCCTTGGACCCTGGCAGGCACCCACCTCCGCAAAACAGAGCCTCTCACCTGTTCTCCCTGGCCAAACCCTCAAAGTTTTCTGAAGAATCCAAAGCAACTGAATTTTTTTCTCTGTAAATCTAGTCAGCCTAGTTGTCAGGTTGACCCTAAAACTGAGAAAGAGCCGAGAGGGGCCATCAGAGCTAACTGCAGTTATGAGACCACAGTAATAATTGAGGTGAGATGTGACAGGCTCAGGTCCAGGGAAAGGAAGAGGAAGGAGTGAAAAGTGAGAAGATCCTGAAGGTAGAACCAACTGACTGAATTTGCCGATGGAGTGGATATGGGTGGGGCAGAGACAGAGGTGGACTCCAAGGTTTGGGACCGAACACTTGGAAGCTGGAGCTTTTGGAAGCATCTGGAAGTCAGAGCCTCCAACTAAGATGGGGAGGGCGCTCTGGGTGGAGCAGGCAGGAGGGTGAAGTCCTGGAGTTGAGCTTCGAGCACGTTGAGGCTTAGATGCCTCTCAGAAATCCAAGCAGGATGTGGGATTTGCAACTGGATGCAGGGGGAAGGTTCTGGAGTGAGGTCTGGTCGGAGACAGTAACTACTGGTTAGAAGGCAACCGATGGGACTGGCCATGGCTTCTGGAGAGTCCAGCATGAAAGATGACCATCTGGTCCCTTCCCTGACCTCCACATGACTCCCCTTGGTGGCAGTCACCTACCCCATCTGTCTCTTGTCTCCTCTTCCTGTTTGCTGCCTCCTACTGTAAGAAACCTGACACGCCCCAGTCGGTCGCAGTGGTTCACGCCTATAATCCCAGCACTATGGGAGGCCGAGGTGAGAGGATTGCCCCAGCCCACGGGGGCTCAAGACCAGCCTGGGCAACTTGGTGAGACCTCATCTCTAAAATAAATTGAAAAATTAGCCGGGCATGGTGGCGCGTGCCTATTATTTCCAGCTACTTGGAAGGCTGAGGTGGAAGGATCACCTGAGCCCAGCAGGTCAAGGCTGTGGTGGCTGTGAGTGTGCCACTGCACTCCAGCCTGGGTGACAGAGTGAGACTCCAACTAAAAAAAAAAAAAGGAAAGAAAGAAACCTGACACGCGTGTGGGGTGGGAGCTGTTAGAGATGGACGTGCTTCTTGGGTCACCTGGCAGAGGCTGCGCTCCCGGTCTGTGTGGCTCACCGTGACCCCCAACACCTATCATGGCTCTGACCACGTTCATAACCCAGTGAGAGAATGAGGTTTTCATTTTCCCCTTGAGCTGCTTGCCCACAGGTGGCAGAAACCTCAGAGAGGCGTTTGCATCTGCAACCATTAGGCAAGATTTATGTGATGGGATGACCTGGACTGGTCCCTCAGGGAAGAAGGATTATGCATGGCTTGGAAGCTTGGAAGCAAAATGCAATTAAAGAAAATCTGATTAGAATTAAAATGCCTGAGGCTTGCATTTTGATAGTTCCCCCAATCTTGTGAGTCTGGAAGTAAGGAAAAGAGAGGGAGGAAGGAGGAAGTGGAGGAGGGAGACAACTGTGTTCCCAGATGTCCATCAAAGCCAGGCATTCCACATTCTGTACTCTCTCCGCACTCCCTGCCAGCATCCCAAGGGAGTTGGTTCAAAACGCAGATTCTCGAGTCCACCCCAGATTTGCTGTGTCAGAATCTGCATTTTTATTTTTTTGAGTCAAGGTCTCACTCTGTCACCAGGTTGGAGTGCAGTGGCACGGTCACCACTCGCCGCACTCCTGGGCTCAAGCAATCCTCCAGTCTCAGCCTCCTGAATAGCTGGGGCTGCAGATGTGTGCCACCATGCCCAGCTAATATTTTTATTTTTTGGTAGAGACAGGGTCTCACTATGTTGCCCAGGCTGGTGTTGAACTCCTGGGCCCAAGCAATCCTCCCATCTTGGCCTTCTAAAATGTTGGGATCAGGTCTGTGCCACTGGCCAGAATCTGCATTTTTAACAAACTATCCTGGTGATTTGGTGACTACAGCACACACAGTAATAATATTTGAAGCACACAAGTTTACACTGAGATTTTCTACAAGTCTAAATTTCCCCTACCAACTGTTCATTTTTGCCACACCCCGATACTATCCATATATCATGACCAGCTTAAATCATTCTTAAATCGAGTCACTTAAAAAAAAACAAACTTTGGCCGGGCTCGGTGGCTCAGCCTGTAATCCCAGCACTTTGGGAGGCCGAGGTGAGTGGATTGCCTGAGCCCGCGGGTTTGAGACCTGCCTGGGCAACTTGACAAGACCTCATCTCTACAACAAATCAAAAATCAGCCGGGCGTGGTAGCGCGCGCCTGTAGTTCCAGCTACTCAGAAGGCTGAGGCGGAAGGATCGCGGAGCCCAGCAGGTCGAGGCTGCGGTGGCCGGGAGCGGTCATTGCACTCCAGTCTGGGTGACAGAGTGAAACTCCAACTCAAAAAAAAAAAAAACAAAACTTTAACGCATGTATTTTTAAAATGAAAGTTTGTATCACTATTAGTAGAAAGTCAGCATTCTTTGCCATAAATGAAAAAACATATATACAAATCATGAAACAAGACAAAAAATAAGGCCATGTTATTGAAACTGGCTGGATGCTGCTGCCAGCCCAAAGTTCCTAGCCCGAGGCCAGTTCTCTCTTGTTTAAAAAGGAAGTCTGACTGGCAGATGTTAAGGAGGCAAGGAAGGTGTTCTAACAGGGATGGAGGAAGGAATAACCTTCTCATTGTAGAATTCAATGATGTTAATGCTATGTTCACGTACCACATCTAATGTCATCTTACCTGCCAGGGCCTGGGTGGCCAAGCCAAGTCCGCCGGGTGGACCAGATGTCTTCTGAATAAGCACTTTGTGTGTGTGTGTGAGTTGGAGTCTCACTCTGTCACCCAGGATGGAGTGCAGTGGCATGCTCATGGCCACCCCAGCGTCACCCTACTGGACTCTGGTGATCCTTTTGCCTCAGACTTCCAAGTAGCTGGAACTACAGGCACAGGCTACCACACCCAGCTAATTTTTTGATTTATTGTAGAGATGAGGTCTCACCAAGTTGCCCAGGCAATCCTCTTGCCCTGGCCTCCCAAAGTGCTGGGATTACAGGCTTGAGCCACTATGCCCAGCCTCCAAATAAGCACTTTATATAGCAGCATCCCTGTCGCTGACATCCTCCCTCTGAAAGGCACATTTGTGTGTCTTTTCCCTCACGTTAAGCATCCCCCTTAGAATGTACATTCAACTGCATCATTGGATGTAAGTGTTATCTGGAGGTTCCCAGGGCCCTGGCTCTCAGAAGAATCAGCCTTCAAAGTCACCAATGTCTTCATCCAGGGAAGTCACCAGTCCCTCAGTGTTCAATATGACTGGGGCCTACTCCAGAGCCTCAAAGTGCTCCTGTGAGGTCGAGGTCGCAGGGCAAGTTATAAGGTTTGGGCTGTGGCTTGGGGGTGGAACTCTAGGATGACAGTGAGCAGATGAGGCTGTCTACACAGTCCCAAAACACTGTCTGCATGAGGAGTCATGTAGACCTGGCCTTACAAATGGCCGGGCATGGTGGCTGAAGCCTGTAATCCCAGCACTTTGGGAGGCTGACGCGAGAGGATTGCCTGAGCTCAGGGGTTCTAGACCAGCCTGGGCAACTTGGGGGGACCTCGTCTCTACAATGAATCAAAAAATTAGCCAGGCAGGGTAGCACATGTCTACAGTTCTAGCTACTTGGAAAGCTAAGGCAGAAGGATCGCCTGAGCGTAGCAGGTGGAGGCTGTGGTGACCATGAGCGTGCTACTGCCCTCCAGCCTGGGTGACAGAGTGAGACTCCAACTCAAAAAAACAAAACAAAAAGTGGATTCCTATGGACTACTTGGGAGATAATGACCTTGCAGCTCAGATGAGAATGGGGACCTGGAATTGCCCAGAAACGCCTCTTGCCAAGGAGAATCAGGTGAGCTCAACTAATAACAGTTAAATGTTTCAAGAGAGCATTTTAAGCCTTGAAATGTGGAATGCTCGCTATATATGTATCTCCCTTGCATCAGCTTATGTGATTATCTTAGAAAAACCTCGGGTAAGATGGTCACCAACCAGACGGCAAACCCTTGCTCAGCAAATGTTTACGGTGTTGGACTGGAGTTTGGTATATTTCATGCAGGTGCTGGCTTATTTCCAAAGCAGCTGGTGATTAAATTATGATGATTAATAAAAATCCATGCGGTTGCAAAAACTCTTGGGTCCACAGTGATGAGACTGCTAGTTATCATTCAAAGCTTCCCTGGAGGAATTTTGAAAGGGAAAAGATTTTGTTTCCCCACCTCCACCCAAGATTCTTTCCCTCTCCATCGATTATTGCTAATACTTATAGCTATCTTTTTATTGGTGTTTATCATAGCCAAGTTCTGTTCTAAAAGCTCCACAGAGATCCACTCACAAGTACTCACAGTAACTTTATCAGGTAGGAATTCTCACTCCTAGTTTTACAGAGAGAAACCAGCTACCAACATCCAACACAAGGGGCTAGGCCCTTGTGGCCTCCCAAGCCAGGCCACAAGCTTCGCAAAATGAGTTATGACCATAAACTACACTGATCCACCATATAAAAGGTCTCATTTAAAGGAAACACTTGCACAAGAACCAAAAGGTGGAAGCAACCCAGTGTCCACAGATGGAGAAACTGATACATATAGACAATGGAATATTATTCTGCCTTAAAAGGAAGGAAATTCTAAACCTTGAGGACATTATGCTAAGTGAAATAAACCACTCATGGAAGACAAAGTACTGTATGATCCCACATATATGAGGTCCCTAGAATAGTCAAATTCAGACAGACAAAAAGTGGAATGGTGGTTGCCATGGGCTAGGGGGAGCAGGAAAGGGGAGCTAGCGTTTTATGGGTACAGAGTTTTAGTTTGGGAAGATGAAAACGTTCTGCCGATGGATGGTGGTAATGGTTGCGTAACAATGTGAGTGTTTTTAATACTACCAGACTGTGCCCTGAAAACATGTTAAAATGATAAGTTTTATGTTACATGTGTTCTACCACAATAAAAAATGAGGTTTATCACACACACACACAAAAGAAAGAAAGAAAGAGAAAGAGGAAGGGAGGGAGGAAATTAAAAGCATTTTGGAAAAAATAGAGATAATGATCTCACTATGTTGCCCAGGCTGGCCTTGAACTTCTGATCTCAAGCAATCCTCCCACCTCAGCCTCCCAAAATACTGGGATTACAGGTTTAAGCCACCATGCCTGACCACATGCATCATTTTTAAAAAGACATCAGTACAAAACTCAACGTTGTAGATTCCTTCCACTCAATGCACAAAGGCGTGAAGAGTGCCAGGAAGGCCAGATGTGGTGGCTCACACCTGAAACCCCAGCACTTTGGGAGGCAGAGGTGAGAGGATTGCCTGAGCTCAGGGGTTTGAGACCTGCCTGAGCAACATGATGAGATCTCATCTCTACAATAAATAAAAAAATCAGCCAGATATGGTGGCTCATTCCTGTGGTTTCGGCTACTCAGAAGACTGAGGCAGAAGGATCGCCTGAGCCCAGCAGGTTGAGGCTGTGGTGACTGTAAATATGCTACTGCACTCTAGCCTGGGTGACAGGGTGACACTCTGACTTTTAAAGAAAATAAAGAAAATTTCAAAGATTGTAAAAGTGGAGAGAATATGCTCACACCTGTAATCTCAGCACTTTGGGAGGTGGAGGCAAGAGGATTGCCTGAGCCCAAGGGTTCAAGACCAGCCTGAGCAACTTGGTAAGACCTTGTCTCTACAGTAAAATCAAAATATTAGCTAGGCATGGTGGTGTGCTCCTGTAGCTCCAGCTACTTGGAAGACTGAAGCGGAAAGATTGCTTGTGCCTAGCAGGTCAAGGCTGTGGTGACCGTGAGCGTGCCACTGCACTCCAGTCTGAGCGACAGAATGAGACTCTGACTCAAAAAAAAAAAAAAAAAAAAAACTACAACCTGTAGACCAAAGCCAGTCCACTGCTTGGTTTTATAAATAAAGTTTTATTGGAACACAGCCACACCCATGTGTGTACATGATGGCTGCTTCTGCCATACACAGGCAGAAACCATATGACGGCAAAGCTGAAAACATCCATCACCTGGCCATATATAGAAAAGTTCACCAACCTGCTCTCGGGTTGGGAAAATGCTTGGTAAAGGTACCCAGCAGCTCTGCCTTCCATCAGAAGGGGATCCAGAGTCTTCCCCAGGTCTACGTGGCCTGAGCCTGCCCTTTCCCCCGACTCTGTCTGGACTGTCCTTCACCCTGCTGCCCTCTCCAGAACAATCTTCCCACCGGCCTTTGGCTGCCTGATTCGGTTTTCACCTGTCCCCGCCTGTTTGCCCAACCCCTTGTGAGCCCTGCCCTGTGGGACTCTCTGGCTGGCCCCTTCTTATTCCCTCCCAACAATGCTGCAGTGATTTTAAGGACACCGCTGTTTCATCTCCCAGGGGCACCAGACCAGAGGGTGGCAGATGTGGCTGGGCTGAAGTCGCCCCTGTGATTTCCATCAGTTTCTGCCTGCAGCCCCCAAACCTCTCTGAATGCAGGCACAATAAAAAGAAGGACTATTGCCAGGGACAGTGGCTCAAACCTGTAATCCTAGCACTTTGGGAGGCCTAGGCTAGAGGATTGCCTGAGTCTGCGGGTTCGAGACCAGCCTGGGCAACATAGTGAGACCTCGTCTCTACAATAAATAATAATAATAATAAAAACTAGCCAGGCATGGTATGCGCGCCTATAGTTCCAGCTACATGGAAGGCTCAGGTGGAAGGATCGCCAGAGCCCAGCAGGTTGACGCTGGGATGGCCCTGAGTACACCACTGCACTCCAGCCTGGGCAATGGAGTGAGACTCCAACACACACACACACACACACACACACACGGGAGGGACTATCCAGGCGAGTTCCCTGTCTCCCTGACCCCCAACCAGATTGTCATCCCTCAGTCCCTACTGTGTATACATTTCATAGCCACCACTGTTCCCAACCAGAATGTTAGTCCCTGGAAGACAAGGACCGCGTTTGTGTGGCCCCTGGCTCAGCATCTGGCACCCAGTAGTCACTGACATTTACAGGAACAGGGAGGAAGAAGTACACGCAGAGAGGACTCTGGGGGGGCCCACAGAGAATGTGTAGCAGCATTCGGAGAAGAGGGGAGCCCCCAGGGCATGCTGCTGTTGGGAGCCACAGGCAGAGAGCAGAGGCGAGTGGTCCTACCATGGCACCACATTCAGGAAGCATCCCACCCCTCAGCAGGAGAGCCTTATGTGGAAGGGCTGCTGAGGTTTTTGAAAGCCCAAGGTTACACTTCTTTGTGTGTGTGTGTGTGTGTCAGAGTCTCACTGTATCGTCCAGGCTAGAGTGCAGTGGCACGCTCACAGCCACCGAAGCCTCAAACTGCAGGCAATCCTTCCACCTCAGTCTTCCAAGTAGCTGGAATTACAGGCACACACCACCATGCCCGGCTAATTTTTATATTTCTTGTAGAGATGAGGTCTCACCAAGTTGCCCAGGCTGGTCTTGAACCCCTGGGCCCAGACAATGCTCTTGCCTCTGCCTCCCAAAGTGCTGGAATTACAGGCATGAGCCACCACGCCCAGCAAAGGTTATACACTTCTAAAGGTGGCAAAGTATAGGGACAATGGCCTCCGAGGACTCCATCCTCTGTACCTGTCCTGCTCAGCCACCAGGGCCTCAGACAGAGAATGAGGGGCCCTGGGAATGTCAGTAGCCTCTTAGTGCTGTGATGACAGCCAGACCAGCCCTGAGCTTCATTCCCCGGGGAGCAAGGGAGGACTGACCCCAGATGCTGAAACCCCCCAGGAAGCTCACAGCCCCCGGCCCCCTTTGGAGTGGACAAGATGGTGGACTTCAGGAGGGATAGGACCCTTTTGGCACCAGGGGAGGGGGCAGCTTGGCCTGGATGCCCCTAAGACCCATGGGGGTGGCAGAGGTCCAGCAGAGGAGACAGAGGCCCGAGACATGTCTGCTCACCTTGGCCAGCTGTGTCTGCAACTTGTTCTTCACATCCATCACCTCAGAGATGCGGGCGTTGAAGGCCAGGTTGGTGTCCATGAACTGCTTCCACATCTGATCCGAAAGGGTCTCCAAGAGGTGGTCCGCCTCCTCCCGCAGGCGGATGGAGTTGGCCCGCATGTTCTGAGAGTGCCTGATGTTGTCGTTGCTGAACTTGGCCCAGGTCTCGGGCACGGAGATCCTGCAAGGACGAGGGCAAGTCGTGGCAGGCCCGGATGCCCGCCCAGCCCGGGGCTTCTCCACCCCACAGCCCTGGCCTTCGGATGGGTCATCCTCTGCTCTGTGTGTTGGAAGATGTTTAGAAGCTTCCCTGGTTTCTACCCACCAGATGTAGTGGCTCCCCAATCCAACTGTGACAGCCAAAAATGCCCCCTGGGGAGGGGGTGCGACTGCCCCCCATTGACAACCCCTGTCCCGATCCCACCCCCTCACCTTCCAGGAAGATAGGAGCAGCCCCAAGGGAGCAGCTGGCTTTCAGAAGGGCGGTCAGTGAACTGGCAGGAAGGAGGGGCTCCCCAGAGAGTTCTTTCCCTGACACTCCCTGTCCCCACCGCCAAAAACACAGACCACGATGCAGGCACAGGGCAGCACTGCGGCTCAGGGGCCCTCCCACTCGTGGCAAACACACGGCCATGCTGCTTTCACTGACATTCACTCAACCAATGTGTTCTGAACACCGGCCAGGCGTTGTCCTAAGCACTTGGGACAGAGCCAGAAACAAGAACGGCAGCATCCCTGTCCTCATGGCAATGGATTTCCAGACAAGGAAGAGCCACGGTGAACAAGGACATTGACATGCTGTGTTCTGTGCTGTGAAGGGATTCAGAAGCAGGAGGATAAGAGACAGACGAATGGAGTGAGGTCATTACGTGTCGGTCAGTGTTGCAGAGGAAACGGATGGAATCCTGGAAGTGTGTTGAGGTGCTCCAGGATTAGAAGATACACGAATGCACGAAGCTGGCTGGGTGTGGTGGCTCACGCCTGCCATCCCAGCACTCTGGGAGGCCAAGGTGGGAGGACTGCTTGAGCCCAGGAGTTCGAGACCAGCCTGGGTAACATAGTGAGACCTCTTTTCTTCAAAGAACAGAAAAATGAGCTTGGCGTGGTGGCATGCTTGTAGGCTGAGGTGGGAGGATCACTTCAGCCCAGGAAGTCAAGGCTGTGGTGAGGCATGATCATGCTACCAGCCTGGGGAGGAGGAAGGGAGGAAGGGAGGGGGAGGGGGAGAGGGAAGGAGAGGGGGAGAGAGAGAGAAAATGCATGAAGCTGTCCCTACCCCAGCTGGAAGAGGAAGGAAGCAGTAGGTGTTGCAAGGGCCAGGGAAGAGGCGTCATGGTGGACCATGGTGCCTGGGACAGAGTGGGAGGAAGCAGGGAGAATACGAGGGGGACCCAAAAGAACTGGAATTCTCTTTTTGGAGGACGGGCCCTTGTAGTGCAGCTTCCCCCACCAGGTACATGTTCTAGGAACCCATTGGCATCAGTGCACCAACTAGCACTGTGAGGGGCTGTGCTCAGCTTCAGTGTATTTCTTTTTGAGAGTCTTTTAACACGTTTGCCCATTTCATGGTGGGTAATTTATAAACATACCTGCCCACACTAAGCTGAGTGTTCAGCAGTTTTTGACCAAAACCGGCACGACCCTGGTGCCCCATCCTCCCTGTTCACCTGCCCTCACCCAAGCACATCTTTTGTTTGTGTGTTTCCCTGGATGAAAGGGTCCTCAAAGGGAAACATGTAGCGACGTGGAAGAGGTGAAACAAAAAACAACAGAAGCACCAAAAGGCATCAAAATGGACAAGTTCAAAAACCATTTTGAGCAGTGGGAAAGCACCTCGATAAGTGGACTGCATCACATGGAGAGTCCTTGGAAGGTGACTGAGTGTAAACGTGGGAGAGTAAAAATACACTTTTTTTTTTTAGTTGGAGTCTCACTCCGTCACCCAGGCTGGAGTGCAGTGGCACACTCACGGCCACCACATCCTGACCTGCTGGGTCAGGCCATCCTTCTGCCTCAGCCTTCCACGTAGCTGGAACTACAGGGACACGCCGCCATGCCTGGCTAATTTTTTGATTTATTGTAGAGATGAGGTCTTGCCAAGTTGCCCAGGCTGGTCTCGAACCCATGGGCTCAGGCAATCCTCTCACCTTGGCCTCCCAAAGTGTTGGGATTATAGGCGTGAGCCACCATGCCCGGCCTGCCCACACTTTTTATGAATAGATTCTGGTCCCCCTCGAAAATTTCTCTCTCCACTGTCTGGCCCCTCCTCCAACCTGAACCCAGGAGAGGCCTTCCAGAGGACAGCTTCCTCTGCAGGCCACACAGAGGGCAGCTAGCGAACGGGTCTGGGAGGATGAATGGAGAGAATGGTCAGGCAGGGAAGGCTTCTCGGAGGTGGTGACACAGAAAGAACACCTCAGTTTAGGCAACATAAAGTTCTTCCTGGCAGAGCACATAAATCCTTGCAACAAGAAACCAGTGGGTCGCATGGGGCTCTGTCCTCCGGGAAACCCTTGAGGATGGGCCTGCTGGCCTTGAGCTGACTTCAGGCCCTACCCAGGGAAACCAGGCTAGAGACCTTCCTAAGGGCTTTCTGGCCCGGGAAGCCTCCATTCTGAAATAAAACAGATTTTTATTATCAGGCAGCAGAAAAAAAAAGAGTCTGATTTTTGAAATGGAACTCTCTTTTCGGACATTTTAAAGCACTCTTAGGTTTTGTGATGAATAGAAATTTTAAAAATCACATTATGTATGTGACTGTTTTGCCTGACTTTTGCAGGACTTTAAAGTCAAGCAATAGCCAGGCGCGGTGGCTCATGCCTGTAATCCCAGCGCTTTGTGGTGGCTAGAGGGTTGCCTGAGCCCATAGATTCAAGACCAGCCTGGGCAAGTTGGTGAGATCTCGTCTCTACAACAAATCAAATAATTAAATAAATAAATAAAAATTAGCTGGGCGTGGGGGCACATGCCTGTAGTTCCAACTACTTGGAAGGCTGAAGCGGAAGGATCCTCTGAGTCCAGCCAGTCGAGGCTGTGATGGCCAAGAGTGTGCCACTGCACTCCAGCCTGGGCAACAGAGTGAGACTCTGACTCAAAAAAAGAAATAAAAATAAATTTAAAAATAAAGTCAAGCAATAAACAGGGGTCTCAGGCTTCTGGAGATGGGAGAGGGCACTGCATCTGATTCAGAGCTTTCATCCACCCAAGACCTGAGGCTCAGAGAGTTAAAGACTCTCACCCAAGGTTGCACAGTTACACACCAAGGAGATGCCAAGGACCGCAGACAGAACCCAGCAGATTCGCTCTGAGCACATGCATTGTGTTATCAATGGCAACCTCCAAGTCCTGGCCCTCCTCGCAGCAGACAGCTGAGCTCCCCAGAGAAAATAGCCCACTTAATCACATTCTTCCTGGAGGAATTTGCCAAAGACAACCTGTCCCCTCTCCAGGCAGCATGCCTCAGTAGGGAGGATATGCTTTCTGGAGCCCACATCCTCTGGAGACGGAGCGGGCAGCAGGGGAGGAAGGAAGGCACCACTGGTAAGACATACAGGCCCAGTGTCCAGCATAGGCTCAGATCACGGCTCTGCCATTTGCTGTGTGAGCTTGAGTCAGTCGCTTCAGTTCTCTGAGCCTTAGATTCCTCGTTGTGACATAGGGATAATAGTGACACCCCAGGGTTGTTGAGTGACTAAATGTGAACATACAGTAAGTTCTCAATGAATGTTTATTATTCATGAGACACTGCATGTGAAACGCTCAGCACAGTGTCTAGCATGTAGCAAACATCTGTCAATGGTATCTGTGGCTATCCAACTGGGCACAGTGACACACGCCAGTAATCCCAGCACTTTGGGATGCCAAGGCGGGAGGATCGCTGGCGCCTAGGAGTTCAAGACCAGTCTAGACAACATAGCAAGACCCCATCTCTACCAAAAAATTTGAAAACTATCCAGGTGTGGTGGCATGCAGTTGTGGTCCCAGCTACTCAGGAGGCTGAGGTGGGAGGATCACTTGAACCCAGGAGGTCAAGGCTGCAGCAAACTACTGTCGTGCCACTGCACCCCAGCCTGGCCACAAAGTCAGACCCCATCTCACACTCACAAAGAAAGATAGCTACTGTCGCTAACATCATCATCGTCATCACCGTTTTATCATCATCATCGCCATCAGCCGACCCATGGCAAGGAAGACTGCAGTAAACAGAGATGCTGAAATTCAGTCACCAAACATCCTCTTTAATCTGCCCAGACACGGCCCTGCTTTAAGAAAACCCCCTACACAAAGCCGTGAGCTAGCATGTCTGGGGAATTATCAGTCACCACCAATGACAGCTTTCCACATGGAGTCACCAGAGGAGGGGCTTGGAATAGCAGGCTCCTCCCTGGCGAGGAAGTGGCAGCCTCTGCCAGGCAGTCTGGCTGCCTGGTTTCTGGGGAGGCATCTGTTTAGGAAGAGAGACCCTCTGACTCTGTGCAGATGAGAGACCAGATTTCTTCACCTTACCAGAGCCATGGAGAATCCACCTTATCAAGAAGAGGAGAGACACCGGGAGGTGCCACTGCTGGAAATCCCAAAGGATCCGCTTAACACTTCAATCTTTGCTAATATCCAGAAGGCGACCCTAGGTTTGGGCCACAGAGACTGGCAAGGATCACCTTCCTTCTCCACCCACCCCCTTGCTTCCCTTCCCCCTGTTATTCATCCTTTCATTCAATACCCATTCAGTGCACACCCACAGGCACCGAGCACGATTCTCTGCTAGAGATTTTCACAAGGGGCGTGAGCAGACCCAAGACAGACCCCACCCTCTGCCTGCACCCAGAGCTTCCCTCTGTCCAGCTGACATGATCTCAGACCTCGGACAGCTGACTGGGAGCGTGGAGATCCCACAGTGCGGTGACATACCCACAACAGTGCCAGGCATCCAGAAGGCACCTACCTCCTAGCAGCCGTGATGAGAAGATGATGTCACACTGCAAGCACTCAGTAAATGCTGGCTTTTACTATTTAACACTAGACTCTGTGCTCACAGCATCGCACACCCACTTTTATACTCACAGCAGCCCTGGGAAGCGGGTTCTAGTTTTCTTCCAGTGGCACAGATGCAGAAACAGGGCCCAAAGAAAGAAAGTCACTCACCCAGTGTCAGCCAGAGCTGGGGTTTGAAGCCTTTTAGCCAGTTCCAGAACCCATGATCCTAAACCACCCTTTGCCAGCGGTGTCAGTAGGCTCTCCCTGCAAGTTTGTCACTTTGTTTTGGAATTAGGTGTGGTGACTCACGCCTATAATCCCAGAACTTTGGGAGCTCAAAGAGGGAGAATCATTTAAGTCCAGGAGTATGAGACCAGCCTGGCAATGTAGAGAGACCTCGTCTCTGCAAAAAATAAAAAAACTAAAAAAAAACTATCCAGGCATGGTGGTGCACACCTGTAGTCCCAGTGACTTGGGAGGCTGAGATAGAAGAATCGTCTGAGCCCAGGAATTCGAGGCTGTGGGGAGCTGTGATCGTGGCACTGTACTCCAGCTTAGGTGACAGAGTGAGACTCTGACTCAAAAACCAAAAAACAAACACAACATCTGTTTGGTGGAACCGCTGAGTGGCGGTGGCCATGTGACCCTCACTAAGCCAGTCGCATGCTCTCTCTCTAAAAACGGGATCTTAAGTGAGGCAGGGTGAGGGGGGAAAGCTGAGGGTGCTGACTGGCTCCCCCTCTCTGACTGGCTCAAGCTGCCAGGACGTCCCCTCCAGCCCTCCCCTTGAGTGCGTGGCTCCCCCACAGCCTTCGGGTGCATTCCATCTTGTGTGAAGTCAGTCAGACGTGGATTCTGTCGCTTGCAACAGAGTCTCCCTGTTCAGCCACACCGCCTCTCACTGGACTGGGGCACATGGCCCCTTTGTCTTTCCTGGGCAGGAGCAGAACGCCTCACTCCAGGTGGACAGGCCAGGGATGGGGTCAGAGAGCCCCACACTTACGTGCCGTCAACTTTCTCCATGCCGTGGAAGAAGCTGATGCAGTCAGATGTGTTTCTCAGGTTGAAGCACTTCTCGTCAATGAACTGGGCGGAGCCTTTGTCTTCCAGGTCCCTCTCCAGCATGTGCTGAGCATCTCGGTTATCCCTGCGGAGAGGAAGGGCTCGTTCCTGGGTCGTGCACTTACCCAGAGTTCTCCACATGAGGTCACACAGCAGGTGGGCACGACTGCAAACCATGGCCCTGGACTCCCGGGAAGGTGCTCACACACAGGGACTTCCCAGTCCTCTGCCCACCTTGATGTCCCCACCACGTGCCCAGAGCCCCCAACTCTCTCACCTCCCCCTAGTCCAAATAGGCCTGTTGTCCTTTAAGACAGGGACGGACAAACATTTATTTTAAAGGGTCTGGTAGTAAATCTTTTAGGCTTTGTGGGGCCTATGGTCTCTGTTGCAACTACTCAACTATGCACGAAAGCAGTCACAGATAATAAAGACGAGCGAGGCTTCGTTTCAATACAACTCTATTTACAAAAACAGATGGAGCCGAGCTTGGTGGCTCAGCCTGTAATCCCAGCACTTTGGGAGGCTGAGGTGAGTGGACTGCCCGAGCCTGCGGGTTCGAGACCCACCTGGGGAACTTGGCGAGACCTCATCTCTACAATAAATAAAAAAATCAGCCGGGCATGGTAGCGCACGCCTATAATTCCGGCTACTGGGAAGGCTGAGGCGGAAGGATCACCGGAGCCCAGCAGGCCGAGGCTGCGGTGGCCGGGAGCGGCCACTGCACTCCAGTCTGGGCGACTGAGTGAGACTCCAACTCAAAAAAAAAAAAAAAAAAAAAGCAGATGGTGGGCCAGATTTGTTCCTCCAGCTGTGGCTTGCTTATCTATTTGGGAGATACCAACTCCCACTTTAGACAAAGTATATATCAAGTCAAATCACTTCACCAATTGATCATTGTGACTGACTCTGACCTGGGCACAGAGGGATAAGACATGAATAAGACCAAGTCACTGCCTTCAAGTGGCTCACAGATTTGGGCAAACAAATACAGTAAAAATGAAGACAGTACAGAATGGGAAGGGTACTGGTATAGGTTCGAAAAGGATACAAGGTAACACAGAGGAGAAAACCATTAACTCAGAGTGAGAGGTGGTCAGGGAGGGCTTCCCGAGGCGGTAACTGAGCTGGGTTTTCATAATAAATAAGAGTAGTACAATGGACAAAAAGTTGCTGAGGGAATGAGAATTCTAAGCTGAGGACACCCCATGGGCCAAGGCAGAGAAGCTAGAAACACCCAGGTGTTCAGGGACTGTGCAGAGTCAGGAACTGGGCAATCAGGGACTGGACAGAGCCAGGGACTGGGTGAAGTTAGGGACTGGAGTAAGGTAAGGAGAGGACAGTGGGGCCGGGTCAGGGCTTAAGCCTGGAGGGCTGGTTGGTATTTTGGTTGAGAAGCTTAGACTTAAAGGCCACTGTTTGCCAAACTCCAAACATTTGAGAACCATTTTCATGAGTCTTGCTAAATTCCAAACTCAAGTATTTGCTTCTCATAATTTTTTTTTTTTGCCAAATCCCGCCCCCCCTTTTTTTGTTGGAGTCTCACTCTGTCACCCAGACTGGAGTGCAGTGGCTGCTCTCGGCTACTGCAGCCTCGACCTGCTGGGCTCCGGCCATCCTTCCGCCTCAGCCTTCCAAGTAGCTGAAACTACAGGCGCACACTACCACACCCGGCTAATTTTTTTTATTTATTGTAGTGATGAGGTCTTGCCGAGTTGCCCAGTCGGGTCTCGAACCTGTGGGCTCAGGCAATCCACTCACCTCAGCCTCCCAAAGCGCGGGATTACAGGCTGAGCCACCCAGCCCGGCACGCCAAATCCCTTTTAAAAATATAAATCAATGTCTGTTAAAAGGAAACTTTACATCCCAGTCTTTAGCCGGGCTCGGTGGCTCAGCCTGTAATCCCGCGCCTTTGGGAGGCTGAGGTGAGTGGATTGCCTGAGCCCGCGGGTTCGAGACCTGCCTGGGCAACTTGGCGAGACCTCATCTCTACAATAAATCAAAAATTAGCCGGGCGTGGTAGCGTGCACCTGTAGTTCCAGCTACTTGGAAGGCTGAGGCGGAAGGATCGCCAGAGCCCAACAGGTCGAGGCTGCGGTGGCCGGGAGCGGCCACTGCACTCCAGTCTGGGTGACAGAGTGAGACTCCAACTCAAAAAAAACAACAAAAAACATCCCAGTCTTTAAAGAAAAAGCAATAATCCTTTCCACTGATAGGAGGTCACCTCAGACATAATAAATACTAAGTAGATGGTAACTAAATCCTAGCTAGAATCTGTTTCCTTCAGAAAGTTCTAAGCCCGAACCATTTTCTGTTTCCCTGTTGGTTGAAAAAAGAGATTAGTCAGTGTTAAAGACACATAAACATGAACTTCACAGCAACTTGGATGAACGTAGAGTCTATAATTCTGATCTGTCACAGAAACAAAGAACTGAGTACCCCATTTTCTCACTAATAAACAGACCCTGAACAATGATCATAATACTGTAAGAAAGGGATTGGCAGTAGTTGGAAACTACCGGGGGTGAGGGGACACACCTCATCAACAAGGGTACCTGCATAATGAACATTTGTATACCTAACCCTGAATTGTACCCACATCTTTAAAATAAAAATTTTAAAAAGACACATAAGGTGGCCAGGCACAGTGGCTCACGCCTATAATCCCAGCACTTTGGGAAGCTGAGGTGAGAGGATTGGTTCAAGGCCAGCCTGGACAACCTGTTGAGTCCTCATCTCTACAACAGATCAAGAAAAGTTAGCAGGGCATGATGGCTCATGGCTATAATTCCAGCTACTTGGAAGGCTGAGGCAGAAGAATCGCCTGAACCCAGCAGGTCGAGGTTGTAGTGGCCATGAGCGTGCCAATGCAGTCTAGCCTGGGCGACAGAGTGAGACATCATCTCACAAAAACTAAAAGGCACATGGGCATCAACTGGGACTTTTGCCTTGAAGTGTTTAGAAGATGTGTAAGAGAGTAGAGGCAGGAACGTGAGGTTATGTCAGACACCAGCTGACACTGGTCTCTCTCCCCCCTCCTCTACCAGTCTCTCTCTCTCTCTCTCTCCCCACACACTTTCTCTCCCTCTACCCCCCTCCCTCCCTCTGTTCCTTTTTTCTGACTCCTTTCCTAGTTTCTCTGTCTCTGGGCCTCTGTGTCTCTCCGTGTCTCTCCTTCCCTTTCCTCCATGTGTCTCTATCTTTTTGTCTCTTTTTTCCCCTGCTATGATACTGGTTGCTGTTGAGGGGTTTCAAGCAAGCTAAGAAACAGGAAATTAAACCCTGACAGCGAATTCCCGTCTGTCAGGACGTGCGGGTCATGCTAGGGCAGAGGAACCATCCCGGGGCCCTTGGGGCCTTCCCAACAGGCAGCGCCACGAAGAAATGAGGCCCTGCACTCATTCTGTCTCTTTCAGTCTCTGGGACTGTTTTGGTCTGTGTGGCCCTCCCAGTTTCCCTGCCTCTTGTTTCGTCATCTGGGGCAGCACAAGCAGACTCCCCACTGCAGTATCAGGATTTCTCCTCCAGGGCCCAGCTACTCCCTCCAGGTCTGAGATTTGCTCACTGCCAGCTCAAATGGTTCCACTTCCTACACATCAGCCCCCCTGCCCCCAGCACCATGTCTTGCTACATTTCTACGTCAGCCACAAATGGAATAACATCCTCTCTTGCCCTAAATAGGAGATCACCAAAATAAGAGAAAGAAAGAGCAGGATAGAGAACCCAGAAATAAATCCCGGCATTTACGGCCAGTTGATTTTCAACAAAGATGCCAAGAACACACTCAAGGGGTAGTGACAGCCTCTTCAATAAGCTATGCTGGGACAACTGGAAATTTACCCATAGAAGAATGAACGTAGACCCTTATCTCACATCATATACAAACATCCACTCAAATGGATTAAAGACTTAACACCTGAAACTGTAAAACTACTAAAGGAAAACACAGGAGCAAAGCTTCATGACATCGGTCTGAGCAACGATTTTTTTAGATATGACCCCAAAAACACAGGCAATAAAAGTAAAAATAGACAAATGGAATTGTATCACACTCCAAAGCTTCTGCACAGTCATGGAAGAAAGCAACATGAAGAGACAACAGATGGAATGGGAGAAAATATTTGCAAACCACACGTCTGATAAAGAGTAACTGTCAGCCGGGCTCGGTGGCTCAGCCTGTAATCCTGCACCTTTGGGAGGCTGAGGTGAGTGGATTGCCTGAGCCCGCGGGTTCGAGACCCGCTTGGGCAGCGAGACCTCATCTCTACAATAAATCAAAAAATCAGCCGGGCGTGGTAGTGTATGCCTGTAATTCCGGCTACTTGGAAGGCTGAGGCGGAAGGACCGCTGGAGCCCAGCAGGTAGAGGCTGCGGTGGCCGGGAGTGGCCATTGCACTCCAGTCTGGGCGACAGAGTGAGACTCCAACTCAAAAACAAACAAACAAACAAACAAAAAGAGTAACTGTCCAACATCTATAAGAAACTCAGCTCAGTAGTAAGAAAACAAATAACCCGATTTTAAAAAGAGGTAAAGTGACCGCAGCACAATTCATAATAACCAAGATATGGAATCAACCCGTGTCCAACCAGAGATGAATGGATAAAGAAAATACAATCTATATACACAATGGAATACTATTCAGCTTCTAAAAAGAAGGAAATCCTGCCACATGCAACAACATGAATGAACCTGAAGGATATTATATTAAGTTACATTAACCAGGCACAGAAAGACAAATATCTCCAGATCTCACCTACACGTGGAATCTAAACCGTCGAACTCATGGAAGCAAAGAGTGGAGTGGTGGTTAGCAGGGATTGGGGAAGGGGACTTGTGGAAATATTGGTTAGAGGACATGGAATTTCAGTTAGATAAGGAGAATAAGTTTGAAAGATCTGTTGTACAACATGGTGACTGGTTAATAAAAGTGTATTGTATCTTGTTGTTGTTGTTATTATTATTATTATTATTATTATTTTGAGTCTCACTTTGTCACCCAGACTGGAGAGCAGTGGCACCATCACAGTTCAGGTAGCCTCGACACCCTGGGCTCAGGCAATCCTTCCACCTCAGCTTCCTGAGTAGCTGATACTGCAGGCATGTACCACCATGCCTGGTTACGTTTTTTTTTTTAGGTTTTTTTTTTTGTTGTTTGTAGAGATGAGGTCTTGCTGTGTTTCCCAGGCTGGTCTTGGATTCCTGGGCTCAAGTGATCCTCCTGCCTTGGCCTCCCAAAGTGCCGGGGTAACAGGCATGAGCCACCACACCTGGCCATGTATTGTATTCCTGAAAACCACTAAGAGCTATTTTAAGTGTTTTCACCACAAAAAGTGATAAGCATGTGAGACAGGGCGTATGTTAATTAGCTTGATTTAGCCATTCCACAATGTATACGTATTTCAAAACATCCTATTGTACATGATAAACATAGTACATGCAATTTTTGTCAATTAAAAATGAATAATTTTTTAAAACGTACAAGAAAAATACAATAAAAGCAAAGACATTGGCCTGCCTAAATTCTCCCTCTGTTACATTTTTCCTGTTTAAATACAAGTCTTTGTTTCTTTAAAAGCGAATTAATGTATAGACATGCTGTATAGGTAACCATAGTCCCAGTGTAGGTGGCATTGTGAGAAACCAGGACAGAGGCACGCAAGTGACTGACGTCAACCTGACTTAGTCCTTCCAGCTACCAACCCACCCCATCCCCATCCTGTCCACCGCCAACTCCCACATCTCTCCATGTCTCCCCAACTTGTCTCCCCAGGCATGTCCTTTGAGCCTCTTTCCTCAGTGTCTTTCCTCTTTCTATCCTGGGCGATGCCCTCTCCTCCCTGACACCCAGTTCCAACCTCCTCGGGGGACTCCAAGGGCTCCTGGAGGGGAGGTGATGGCTATTTCTGGGGCACAGCAAACCAGGACAGGGGCTCCCACAGCTAAAAAGTGAGAGGGAAAGAGAGAGAGGGTGGGAGGGAGGAAAGAGAGAAAAGAGGAAAGAGAGGAAGACAGAAAAGGTCTGGCGTGGCGGCGCACCTGTGGTCCTAGCACTGTGGGAGGCCGAGATGGGAGGACTGTGTGAGGCCAGGAGTTTGGGACCAGCCTAGGTAACATAGCAAGACCCTCATTTCTAAAATTAAATAAAATATTTTTTAAAAGTAGCTCTCAGAGCTGATTTGGAAGGATAGTCCTAGCCAGACTGTTGGGCCACTCCTTGCTGTCTGTATCTCTATATCAAGAGTAAACCAAGAACATCAGAGTGAGAGCCCTGGAGTTGTCAAAGTGAGTGCCGACTGCAGGTCGAAATGGGAAGGCTGCCTCTGGGGGAGCTGGGGGACAAGGGCTTAGCTAAAGGCCCCAAGCCCTGTAAAGCACAAGCCTCCCTTTAATTATGAGAGGGGACTTCTGGCTTGTCACAATACGGGTTACTTCATCTTCTGAGAACAAAAAGCTGATTTCTTTCGAAGACTCCTGGCTCAAGGCGTCTACCTGCTCCTGTCTGCAGGTGCCTCCGCCCCTGGTCTTGCTGCCTGATGCCACCTACCTCCTGCCATTTCCCAAGATCAAAACTTGAACGGGCCAAGAGAGGTCTCAGGGAGGCCGGTTCCCTTTTGCCAGGGCCCTCATGACCTACAAGAATAGCATGCCAGCTCACGAGATCAGTTCTCAGTAACATCATATTCGTACCTTGAAATCAGCCATTGTGGTAACATTTACACCAAAGGCATTAGCAAATTCTACACATCAGGACATCAGGACTTTTTTTTCCTGGAGAGCTGTTTGTTAAACATTTACCAGCACACCACTGAGCAAAAGAACCACACAGAAACAAGTGAGCCCATCTAGCTTGTCCCCAAAACCTGGGAGCCCCCAAACACACCCCAAGGTGAGGGGAGAGAAAGAAGCCCTTACCTCAACTGGACGTCGATTCGCTGAGCTAATTTTCTCATCCGCTCTTGGCAACACTTTAACAAATCGACTTCCTGAAATGGAAAATGTCAGAAGTAATGCCCCTTAGAAACTCACAGTCTCCAGGGCCAGAGCCTTACCCCTCACCCTCACTGCCCACCCTTGACCCGGCAAGGTGAAATGGCAGAGTGGAAGTTCCTGCCCCAGTCCATGTGACCCAGGGCCAGACAGCTCAGGGTCAACTGCCGAGGCTCCCCGTTCTCTGTCCCGCTCGTTTCTCTTTTTATATACCTCCGGATTTAAGGAAAAGTTAGCATCTGCGGTGTGCTAAGTGTTCACGTATAGATAATTTTTTCATCACAGTAAACAATGCATGTAAAGTCGTACAGCCTACGACCTGTAGCAGGTGGACATTAAACACTGGCTTTCGTTATTGTTATTGGTGTGTGATGATTGCACCCATTTTGGAGATGAAAAGATTGAAGGTCAAATGACTCCATTTCTCCCTGTTCTGAAACTGCAGTCCAGGCACCCTCCCAAGCTTTCTGAGGCCCAACTTCCCACACGTGACTTCTGCTCCCGACAGGTGGTTCAGAAAACTCTCTGACCAGCTGGCCATCCCTCTTCCCTCAGGAGACGGGGCACACCCAGTAGGCAGCTTACCCGGATAAGGTTTTTCTCCACGTTGTCATGGACCAAATCAATCCCGAGCCTTTTCTCTCGATGGTACAGGCACTCTAGGGCCACCTGCAGGGGACAGTGGGAAAGAGACGCATGGGTGTCCATGCTCCCTGAGACGCATGGACACCCAGAGCAGAGGTGATGCATGTCACACTTTGCCATGATAGGCTCCATTCTCAGAGAAACCTAGGTGCTTCCTGTGACCTCATCACTTGGCATGAGGTAGGCTTCTGTGGTCCCTTATCCCCCAGTGGGAGCTGTGAGCTGCCATGGCCAAGGCATTTGGGACTGCAGGACCCATAGAGAGAAAGTAGTGTCCTGGGAACCAACTGTGATTCCATAATCTCCATCGGCAGCCCCAAGCCTTCCCAAGGTACAGTAACAAATAGAGTCTAAACCGGGCGCGGTGGCTCACGCCTCTCATCCCAGCACTTTGGGAGGTGGAGGTGAGAGAGTTACCTGAGCTCAGAGGTTCAAGACTAGCCTGAGTAACATGGAGAGACCTCATCTTTATGATAAAATAAAAAATTAGCTTGGCATGGTGGCGCATGCCTGTGGTTCCAACTACTTGGAAGCCTGAGGTGGAAGGATTGCCCGAGCCCAGCAGGTCAAGGCTGCAGTGGCCATGAGTATGCCACTGCACTCCAGCCTGGGTGACAGACTGAGACTGCAAGTGAAAATAAATAAATAAAAATGTATAAACAGAGTCAAACTCCATTGTAATTTCAGATAAGATGGTACAGGCTGCTGTCCCTTGTAGCCTCTCTTTTTCTTTTTTTTTTCTTTTGAGTTGGAGTGTCACTCTGTTGCCCAGGCTGGAGTGCAGTGGCACACTCACAGCCACCCCAGCATCGACCTGCTGGGGTCTGGCAATCCTTCCACCTCAGCCTTCCAAGGAGCTGGAACTACAGAGTGTGCTACCACGCCTGGCTAATTTTTTATTTATTGCAGAAATGAAGTCTTGCCAGGTTGCCTGGGCTTGTCTTGAACCCGTGGGCTCAGGCAACCCACTAACCTCAGCTTCCCAAAGTGCTGGGATTGCAGGCTGAGCCACCGAGCCTGGCCTCTCTTGAATTCAATCCAGACTTAGCTGCTTCCTATTGTGTGCATTTAGGCAAGTCACATAACCTCTGTGACCCTCTGTTTCCTCATCTGCAGAGGGATGGCATACTTGTGCATGCTCACAGGTGTGTTGTGCCGGTTGTCAGCTTGACAAGTGTAAAAGCGTCCAGAGCACTGTACGTAAGCATTGAGTGAGTGCACGTGAAGGCCTCTCCTTGGAGGTCTTCCACTTGAGGGCACAGCTTTGGAATGTGGTCAGGGCCAGGTGACACCAGGCAACCCTGCCACATCACCCTGGGACCTTACAACTGCCATGGAGACCTGGAGAGGGTGGAAGAGGGGGCAGGAGAAAGGGCTGCCCAGGGGTCTCCACCATGGGAGACGGGGAAGAGTGGTGATTGGCCACCAGCCTGTGATGTCACAAAGGGCAGTAGGACGGAAGAAAGTGGAGTGCTGAGGTCTGGCTGCCTGGATACCAAGGCGTCTATGAACCCAGAAAGGAGAGGGAGGTATGCCTCGTTGCACAGGGATTTACGGGGCCCTTTCACTAAGCCCCGCTCCATCAAGGTGCTGGGGACAGTGCTGTGAACAGGTTCCCCGCTGTCATGCAAGCTGCATTCTATCAGAGGGGAGAGAACGCATAAATAAACTCAATCATCTCCCATTGCGACGAGGGCTGCAATTAAGATCATAGAGTGAGCTGGTGGGTGGGGAGTAACGGGCAGAATGGCCAGGAAGGAATTTCCTAAGAAGAAGAAAGACTACGACCTTAATTATAAGAAGTAGAGCTGCAGCAATGAGCGGGAAAAATGTACCAGGAGGAGGCAACAGCGGGTGCAAAGGCCCTGAGGTCTATGGAGGAGAAACAGGAAGCCACTGGGACTGGAGTAGGGAATATTTGGCTGGACACTAGCAGGAGCAAGGTCACAGGAGAGGGGTGGAGGAATTTGGGAATTAAGAGGTTAACTTCCAGAAGGCTGTGGAGGGATGGGAGGAGTTTGAATATTTAAAATGACCCCTGGCTGCTGTGCACAATGGGTCAGAGGGGAGCAGGAGTTGGAGACCAGGAAGGAGGTGGCCACCACAGTCCAGGGAGAGGCTGCAGCCCAGAAGACAGTCTTAAGCTGTTTCCAGTCCCTGTGCCACCATGTGGCTGATCAGAGGACACCACATGTGACCAGGCAGAGCTGAGCTGTCCAGACAGGCCAGGGGACGGAGAGGAGAGCGGGAGGGGGGAACAGTAGGTTTGGGGTGCTGCTGCGGGCCTCTAAGACACAGCCCATCACCCTACTCCCAGGGGAGAATCTGGGGGTGAGGGGCAGGGAAACGGTGGACATGCCCCCGGCGCCCGCATGGGCTGTAAATCCCAGAGTGGTGGGCGCCTATGCCAGGTCTCCTGGGGAATTCAGAGGCAGAACCTCTTCTGCAGAAGTCCCAGTAGCTGCAGTGGGCTACCAGACAGGAGGCCCCAAGCCCCCTCAGCTCTGGGGAGAAACAGAAGATAGCCCCATGCGGGCTGGGTCAGCTCCTACAGCACGAGGAGGGAGCTGCTGGCTCCTTACTGCATCCTCTCAAGCCCTCCGGAGATTTTCTCTGGGCACAGTGAGAAACATTTGCAGTCAGGGAGCTTGTGCAAGTTCTGGCAAATGGACTGCACATGGAAACACAGGAGGGGGCCTTCTGGAAAAACAGATATTCCCTGATACACCGGGACAGGCCCCTTCGAGGCGTCTGCTCTTTGCCCCACCCCTGCTCCTGCCTCAAGTGATAACGTCAAGAGGTTCCTTGCATGCAGGCACTTGCAGTATAAATAAGAGATCTCCTTCTAAGGCGATAGACGAAAGTCACGTGCTCTGGGTGGCAGGGCAGAAAGAGAGGAGCATGGGTCCCTGCTGGCATCAGGTTGAGGAATTTTTGTTATAAGAGAAAAACAAATTTCCGTTTGGTCAAGCTGCAGTTGTGGAGTATCTGTTACATGCAGTCCAAAGCAGTCCCAACTGACCCGGGATATGGCTGGAGCCTGGGAGACCACAGAAGGGTCGGGACATCCACATTTAGACATTCTTGATTGGATGCCTGCTATGTACCTCACCCTGTCCTGGACTGGGAATACATTCAAAACTTTGGTCTAGACAACAGTCAGTCAGCACAGATGCTGGTCACTAGGGACCCACATGGGTCTTGAATGCATCAGTGACAAAGCAGATACAAATCTCTGTCCTGATGAAGCCTATCCTATATTCTAGGGAGGGACCAAAATAATCAATCAGCCAATCAGTTATAGAATACATTTTGGAGAAAAATAAGGCAGTTATTTAAGTATGTCCCCTAAGGGCCAGGACACACACATGCATAAGCATGCACACAATGCTTTTTTTTTTTTTTTGGAGTCAGGGTCTCACTCTGTCACCAGGCTAGAGGACAGTGCCACAATCACAGCTCACCATAGCCCCAACCTCCTAGGCTCCGGCAATGTTCCCCCCTCAGCCTCCCAAGTAGCTGGGACTACAGGTGCACGCCATCACTCCTGGCTAATTTTTTTTAGCTTTTTTTGTAGAGACAAGGTCTCACTATGTTGCCCAGGCTGGTCCTGAATTCCTAGGCTCAAGCATTCCTCTTACCTCAGTGTCCCAAAGTGCTGGGATTACAGGTGTGAGTCACCACACCCGGCCACCACAATTCTTGATGAAATCCCTGCAACTTTGACATCACTCAAAGAGAAAAGAAAAATTTGATTCACTCTGAGCCCTGATTTGACTGGGGTCATCCTTAGTCGATGAATATTATATTTTTGCCTTAAAAACTGATCATCTATGGCAATGCAAGCTGCCTGTGGCCATGACCTTCAGTCAAGGGCAGTGGAGCGTGTGCGCTGCCCCTGCATCGCAGCCACACCTGTCCCCATGGCCGCACTCACCTGCAGCGGGCAGTCCACCTCATTGGCCGCATACTCCAGCCGCTTCTTGACGGTGTCCACATTCCGGTTCTCCGTCAGGAGCCTCTCCAGCTCATAGCCCAGCTCCGACTTCCAGAAGCCAATGTCCGACAGCCTCTGGCCCAGGTTCCGCGAGGTGCCCTCCTGCATCTGGCACGTCAGCTGGTCCTTGTCCTGCATGAGCCTCATGGAGTCACCCATCAGCCGGCCAGCCCACAGCCGGGAGGCCTCAGCCCCGCGCAACTGCAGGTCGTTGGACCGATCCCAGTCGCGGGGGCTGTAGCGACTGAAGAGAGCTGAGCGGAGCGCAGGCAGTACGGTGGGTGGCCGCAGGGCGCTGGGGCACTCCTCCGGGCAGGTCCGGGCATCGGAAACCTTGTAGAAGAGGCTGGGCCTCCATGAGTTGAGGTAGCGGTACCCGGGCAGGTAGTAGGGCTGGTAGCATTCCTGGATCACGGGGGCCTGCACAGCCAGGGGCAGCGAGGTCAAGCCACAGCCCTTCTTGGGGCCGCAGTAACTGGCTGTCTGAGTGGTCCCAAGAAACTCCATCCTCCCCCATCAGTCCCACTTGGGCAAAACTCTGCCCAAGGTGGCAAAGACATCACCAGGAGAGGTGAAAGTGCTTCTCCCAGGACAGAGCCTCTATGACGCAACACTAGCGTCACAAAGCCTGGGGACAGGGACTTTTAGTGGGGTCCTTGCTCCTTCACTGGCCAGTGTTGTAGAAACGAAAACACAAATAAAAGACAGAAACAAAAACCAACAAAGTAAACGTGAGTTTCACTACCCATGGATTTGGAAGCTAGAAGTGGCCCTTTTTCTTTCTACTACAACTGGCTCGCCTTGCCAGACCTAACTTGGCCCTGCAGGGGAGCAATGAATGTGGTCCCCCAGAAAACTCCATCTGCTCAGGGCCAGTTTGGCCAAGGTTAGTTGTTTTCTTTCTTCCTCTGTCCCCAGTGTGGCATCAAAATGGTCCACCTGTACCATGGACGTGGCAGTACTGCTCAAAACAGCACGAGAGACTCTCAAATGTCTTAACTCAGTGGAAGCGGTGAGGCTCAGGAGAGCTGTCGTACGTGAGTCCTGAAGTTGTTCACGTCATCAGGACGCTTATGGGAACCACTTTGAGCACCTCTTGTAATTGCAGAAGTCAAACTGGCTTGTATTCATCTTCTGTTATCGGTATATACTGAGTATTACAACTTTAATGCAGTTTTCTCCCTTCTTGTATATACTTTTTTTAGCATCCTTTGTGTGTGTGTGTGTGTGTGTGTGTACACCTGCTGGGCTTAGATGATCCTTCCGTCTCAGTCTTCCAAGTAGCTGGAACCACAGGCATGCACCATCACACCTGGCTAATTTTTTTGATTTATTGTAGAGATGAGATCTCACCAGGCTGCCCAGGCTGTTCTCAAACCCCTGGGCTCAGGCAATCCTCTCTCCTCGGCCTCCCAAAGTGCTGGGATTACAGGCATGAGCCACCACACCTGGCTGGTCCCTTCCTTTTAGTAGCTACATGGCACTCCATTATACAGATATATATTTTTGTTTGTTTGTTTTGTTTTTTGAGTCAGAGTCTCACTCTGTTGCCCAGGCCGGAGTGCAGTGGCCCAATCAGGGCTCACCTCAGCCTCGACTTCCTGGGCTCAGGTGATCCCTCTGCTTCAGCCTCCTGAGGAGTTGGGACTACAAGCACACGCCATCACGTCTGGCTAATTTAAAAAAATTTTTTAGAGACGAGGTCTCACCATGTTGCCCAGGCTGGTCTCAAACTCCTGGGCTCAAGCACTCCTCTTGCCTCAACTTCCCAGAGTGTTCGGATTACAAGCGTGAGCCACCACCCAGCCCATTATCTCTTTGACCAGCCTGTGCATTTACATTGTTCCCTGACTGTTGCTAGTGCAGACATCACTACAATCAGCACATCTTTCCACACACAATTTCTTCAAGTTAGGGTTATCAAGGTACAATTTTCACATAGTGAAATTCACCCTCCGCGGCACACAGTCCTGACGAGGTCACCACCTACAGCCAAGATTAGGATATTGCCATTACCCCAGGAAGTTCCCTTGTCCCATCTCCTGCCACCAATGGGGCCTTCTGTCCCCACGAATGCCCCATAAAAGGAACCATATAGCCGGGTTCAGTGGCTCAGCCTGTAATCCCGCGCTTTAGGAGGCTGAGGTGAGTGGATTGCCTGAGCCCGCGGGTTCGAGACCTGCCCAGGCAACTTGGCGAGACCTCATCTTTACAATAAATAAAAAAAAAATTAGCCGGGCGTGGTAGCGCGCACCTATAGTTCCAGCTACTTGAAGACTGAGGCGGAAGGATCGTCGGAGCCCAGCAGGTCGAGGCTGTGGTGGCCGGGAGCGGCCACTGCACTCCAGTCTGGGCGACTGAGTGAGACTCCAACTCAAAAAAAAAAAAAAAAGAAAACATATAGGATACAGTCTTTGGAGCCTAGTCTCTCTCCTGTAGCATCATGTTCAGTGCAACAAATATCCTTCACATACATTTCTGGGTGTGTGTGAGCATAAATTCTAGGGAAGTTGCGGGACTGAAGGGCATGTGGACTTTAGACTTGTATGCATAGGTTCCCACCTCCTGTGGACCTCTGGTTACACACTTTATTACTGTGTACTTTTAAAGTGCATATATGCTGTTCCAAAGATCTTCCCTTCCTCTGGGTCTCTGGAGAGTTTTTTGCAGCCCTAACACTGGCTCCTGATTCAGACGCTGAGGGGTCCCTCTCAGGTGTGGTGGCTCCTGCCTGTTAGACTTGGTCAGAAGTCCCAGGGCTGTGGGAGTGAACATCAAGACCAGCTGGAAAGGGGCTCCCCCAAGACCTCCCAACCCAGTGCCAGCCACTGTGGAGGGGGTGGCACAGCCTTAGAAAATCCAAAGAGGTGCCATAAAATGTCCCTTAGTGATTTCCAGGGAGGCCAGCTATCTGAAGGCTTGAAGTGACCGGGGCCTCGCTCAGATGGGCACCAGGTAGCCTGCGTGAATGAATGGGGAGTTTGATAAGGACAAACCCCACTGAAAGTCTGTTGTCCACAAAGTGACATGAAGTCATCAGAGAAATGAACCAGTCTCACTGTTGGCCACTGGAGGTTCTAGCTTGATGCTCTTTTTTTTTGGGGGGGTCGGAGTCTCTGTTGCCAAGGCTGGCGTACAGTGGCACAATCACGGCCACCACAGCCTCGACCTGCTGGGCTCAGTTGATCCTTCTGCCTCAGCCTTCCAAGTAGCTAGGACTACAGGCATGTGCCACCATGCCTGACTCTTTGTGTGTGTGTATGTGTGTGTGTGTGATTTATTGTAGAGATGAGATCTCGCTAAGTTGCTCAGGCTGGTCTCAAATCCATGGGCTCAGCCAATCCTCTCACCTCCGCCTCCCGAAATGCTAGGATTACAGGCTCTTGAGCCACATGCCCAGCTGGCTTGATGTTCTCAAGTAAGGTGGGGCTTTTTGAAGGAGAGAATTTATCTCAAATTCCTGATATTTGACTTTGCATTTTATGCATATATACGTATGTATATACCTATCTATTTCTTTTGAGACAGGTTCTTGCTCTGTCCTCCAGACTGGAGTGCAATAGAGTGATCGCAGTTCACTGCGACCTCAAACTCCTATGCTCAAGTGACTCTTCTGCCTCAGTCTCCCAAGTAGCTGGGATTACAGGTGCACGCCTATAATTAGCTACCCATGCACCACACCTGGCTAATTTATTTTAATTTTAATCTTTTTTTTTTTTTTTTGAGTTGGAGTCTCACTCTGTTGCCCAGACTGGAGTGCAGTGGCCGCTTCCGGCCACCGCAGCCTCGACCTGCTGGGCTCCGGCGATCCTTCCGCCTCAGCCTTCCCAGTAGCCGGAATTACAGGCGCGCGCTACCACGCCCGGCTGATTTTTTTGATTTATTGTAGAGATGAGGTCTCGTTGCCCAGGTGGGTCTCGAACCCGCGGGCTCAGGCAATCCACTCACCTCAGCCTCCCAAAGGCGCGGGATTACAGGCTGAGCCACCGAGCCCGGCTAATTTTAATCTTTTTTTAGAGATGGGGTCTCACTACGTTGCCCAGGCTGTTCTCAAACCCCTGGCCTCAAGCGATCCTCCAGCCTTGACCTCCCAAAGTCCTGGAATTACATCCATAAGGCACTATGCCTGGTCAATAACGTTCATATTTTTGACAAAATATTATCTGTACTTACAAGTATGTGTGTGTGTATAACCCATGTGCATTTTTTTTTTCCTGCTGTAAAAAAAAACAAGAGGCTGTGTCAGGCATCAAGCAGTGAAGCAGGGTGCAAGCTGCAGGGTGTCATATTTTTGTTTGGAAAGTATAATTTTTAACTCCTATGTAAAACCCTCTACTGAATTCAAACAATATCTTCATAATTGAAATGTATTCTCCTTTTATTTGTGAATTTTGTCAAAAACCAAAAAATTAACCAAAACCACAGCTATTACTGAAAATATTGTTGCATAGAGGAAGAAGGTATTTTTAGAAATGATCTACGCAGCTGGGTGTAGTGGCTCACACCTATAATCCCAGCACTTTGGGAGGTGGAGGCGAGAGGACTGCCTGAGCCCAGGGGTTTGAGACCAGCCTGGGCAACATAGTGAGACCATGTCTCTATACAAAATAAACAATCAAGCTGGGCTCGGTGGCTCAGCCTGTAATCCCACACCTTGGGAGGCTGAAGTGAGTGGATTGCCTGAGCCCGCAGGTCCACGACCCGCCTGGGCAACTTGGGGAGACCTCATCTCCACAATAAATCAAAAAATTAGCTGGGCGTGGTAGCACGTGCCTGTAGTTCCGGCCACTTGGAAGGCTGAGGTGGAAGGATCGCCGAAGCCCAGCAGGTTGAGGCTGCGGTGGCTGGGAGTGGCCACTGCACTCCAGTCTGGGTGACAGAGTGAGACTCCAACTCAAAAAAAAAAGAAGAAAGAAAGAAATAAAACAGTCAGCTGGGTGTGGTGGCATGCGCCTCTAGTCCCAGCTTCTTGAGAGGCTGAAGGCAGAAGGACTGCCTGAGCCCAGGAGGTCAAGGCTGTGGTGAGCCACGATCCTGCCTGTGCACTCCAGCCTGGGTGACAGAGTGAGACCGACTCCAAAAAAAAAAAAAGAAGAAGAGGAGGAGGAGGAGGAGGAGGAAGAAGAGGAAGAAGAGGAAGAAGGCAACGACGATGACAACACCAGGTGCGCCCCGGTGCCTGGAGACCCCTTGTCCATGGTCTGAAGATTGTTTTCAGTCTCTCTTAGACCACATTGAAGGAAAACACATTTCTTTCTGAAACGCCAGATGGCCACTGACTCCAGCCCTCTGTGTGAAGTGGAGGCAGGAGAGGCCGGACCTCACTGTCCCTGGGAGGGGGGTGGTCCTGTTCCTCTACCTCTACTCTGCCTCCCTCATTTGGGACAGCTCAGGCCAAGGTTGCCCAGGCCCTGTTGTGTTGCCATCTCCACTTGGCACCTGTGCGGATCTGTTCTGAGACAGCTGTCTGAGCTCCGCGGGCCAGAAGGGACCCACTACATTATGAATCTGATGAGAAACCCATCTGTCAGCAGAAGAAAGGCATTGAGACTGCCTTGGGGATGGCCGGTGCAGACTTTCGACAGAAGTTTCTGCAGGGTAGAAATGTGCTGTTCTGCACTGTCCAATGTGGCTGCCACTGGCCACGCATGGTTACTGGGCACTGGATGTGTGGTTAGTCTACTGTGGATCTGAATGTCAATAGCCACATGTGACCATCGTATTGGGCAATGCAGTGCTAGACAGCTCACATGTGCTGCCAGGAAATAACCAAGCAGTAGATGGATGAGGAAGACGCCAGGCCCAGGGTGAGGCGAGGGTCCCGGTGTGCTGTCACGTGGGTGCAGACACAGGTGGAGGGGGGTATTTGTCGGCAGGGGCACATGTGACTTGGGAGAACCAAGGACAGGAGAGGGGCTGGGACAGTTCGGTAGGGACACTTCCCCGGTGTGATCTTCACACATTTTGTGTTTTGAACCATGATCATGTATTACTAGTTCCAAAGGTGGATCAACTTAAATATATTAATAACTGGTATTAGCATGGTCTCATCAGAACTAGGCCAGGCATGGTGGTGTGCACCTGTAGTCCAGCTACTCGGGAGGATGGCTAGAGACCAGGAGGTTGAGGCTGCAGATGATTACGCCACTGCCCACCAGCCCGGGTGACAGAGTGAGACTCTATCTCTAAAAAATTATGAAGCAAAAAAAAAAAAACCTAAAAGACAAATAAAACCATATTATCCACTGAGCCCTCACCATGGGCCAGAGAATATGCTCAACAGTGTGGGTGTGTGCGCGTGTGGGAGAACAGGGATGGGATTGTGAGTGTGAATGTGTTGAAGGTGCAAGAGAACAAGCGAGTGTGTGTGGGAGGGCACGCACATGTGCAAGGAAACGTGTGCGTATATTCACACTGAGGGTATGTAGATAAGTACGCGTGAGCACCAGAACACAGGTGAATGTGTGTGTGGATGTGTGAGTTTGTAGAAGAGCGCGTAAGAAAATGTGGGTGCTGCTGTGTGAAGGAGCAAACGTGAGTGTGTGAACGTGCGTGTGGTTGAGAGTATGGTTGAGTGTGTGTGAGGGTGTGCATAAGAGTGCGTGTGTGTGCGTGTGTGTGTGTGTGAACGTGTGGATGTATGAATGAGTGGTGTGTGTGTGAGTGTAAGGATGGAGGGTGTGAGGATGTGTGAGTGTGTGAGGTGTGAGTGTGCTTGAGTGCACATCCACATGTGACGTGTGAGATAAGCTAGGTATAAAAAGAAGAGACACGGTCCGGCCCTGGGGGGGGGGTCGTAGCCTGGGTGGGAGGCAGACAGGAAGCCACTCACTGAGAATCATGTCACAAGGGGACATTTGACTCGAGGGGCTGCCTGGTGTTTGCAGGAACATTTCCCGGGGGCCGTGGTAGAAGGTGGGTCACAGCAGCAACAAGGCATCCACTGGGCTTGAGCCCGATGCCATGACGGCACCTCCAGAATGGAGGACTTGGTGGCGTTAGCCTTCCCACATCCCAACCACCCGAGCTCAGGACCTCCAGCCACTGTGAGTAGCTGGTCAGCCTCACCTGTCCCTTCACCAGCCCAGATCCCTGCACGTGCTGGATACATGGTGAGAAATAATGAAGGAGGGGGACGGGGGGGAGAAGGAAGGGAGACCCTTTTGGGGCGATTGGGGTCTAATCGGTGGATTGGAGCCGTCCTGGCAACTCAAGCCAGCAAGCGTGCCTTTGGCGCCCCCTGTGGCAGGCAGGAATCTTGTCACCTTCGCCTGCCTTGAAGCCAGGATGTGTGAGTCGCGCTTAGAAAACCGGCGAAATGGGGACGCAGACACGGAGAGCTCCCAGAAAGAAGCTGTCCTGCTTCCTGTTCAGCATCCACCTCAGTCTGTGTCATTCAGACTGTAAAGCTGCATTTTATGGAAAAGCCTTTTTTCCTTTTTTCACTTGGAAACTTCAAGAGGAGTCTTTTTGGAGCTTAGAGCACGGGCTGGTGTCCAGTGATCCTGGAAACTGACCTGCAGACACACGTCCACATGTACTAAAACACACTCACAACTGTGCCCACTGCTGCGTTGATTGAGGCAGTGAGAAAAGGTGGAACTGACCAAATATCCCTGAGGAAGGGACAGCTAAATAAAATGCAGCATCATGAGAGTAAGTCAAAGGCCAGGCGCAAGCCTCGTGCCTGTAATCCCAGCACCTTGGCAGGCTGGGGTGGGAGGATCGCTTGAGGTCAGGAGTTCAAGACCTGCCTGGAAGACATAATGAGACCTCCAGTTCTACAAAAATAAAAATAAAAAATAGGTCAGACCTATATTGCCTGATACCAGCGACAAAACAGCTTTCCAAGGCACGCACAGCAACTGTAGTATAAGTGGATACCTACGGAAGTGTCAACACACCAACACCTCCGGGGGCTGCACGGGACACAGTGTCAGAGTGACACACTTTTGGCCAGGCAGGTGTGGAGTGGATGGGCAGGGCACAGAGGGAGACTTTTGTTTTTGGATCAAACCCTTTCACACCATTGTAAAATTATGTATGAAATATTCATATATCATTGTGTTTATGCATATTAACACATATGTGTGTGTGTCGATACAGATTTAACAGGACTTCTCCTTCTGACCAAGAGTGAGTGTGCAAGGGCTGACTTTACCCTGAACTCACAAAACACTCTGCACAATGATTTGGCCGGTGTTGGATATCAGGGTCTAAAGGGTCTTCATGGGGGGGGGATGAGGATGTTCTCCAACTGCTCCAGCAACTGCCTGGAGAAAGTTTCCAGGGCAGGGCGCAGGAAGCGATCTGGACATTGAGTTGGGACAGAGGGATGGAGGGATGCCAGTGTGGCTAGACGGTGGGAGGCGGGTGGGGTGAGCAAGAGGGTGGGGGAGGCAGACAAGAGGGTTGGGGGGGATGGGGCAGGCGGGAACACCAGATGGAGAGAGCTTGGGACTTGCACGGGCTTGCATCTTCAGTCGAGTTCTGATCAGCACATGCATGTGAGCAAACAACCCCTGGCTGGGGAAGACTCACCCAAGAGGATTAGGAGCGCAATCCCCAGAGCTCACCCAAGGCCAGGAATGGCTCCTGATTCCACCAACCGTGATAGAAAATCGCATAATTCATGTAGCATTAAATAAGTCCAATACCCAGAATGCCTAGACTTACAGCATGCTGGTCCCACCTAACAAAGCTTAAAAGCAAGTCTCAAAAAGATAAAAGTGCTTCCAAATAAATTAGCTGTGTCCTAAAAAAAGATGAAGAATATTTGTAAAAATCCATAACATTTTAGCACTCCATAAAGTAAAATTTGCAATGTCTGGCATTTAGTAAAAAATTATCAGGCATGCAAATAAGCAGAAAAATATGACCCATAATGAGCGGGGGAAAGCAATCGATTGAAACCAAACCAGAAATGACACAAATGATAGAATTAGTATTAATTAGATTTAGTGTTTGATCAGCTTTAATAAGACTTAGTTAATTAATTAAAATTGATATTAGAATGAAAAGTTATTAAGACTGTATTTGGGCAACACCCTTGGGTCCCCTCCCGCTGTGAACTTTTCTATCCTCTCAATAAATTCTGCTTTCCCATCAAAAAAAAAAAAAAAAAAAAAAAAGACTGTATTCTGTGTGTTCAAGAAACTAGACGAAAGATTCAACTCATTTAGTGGAGACGTGGAAGATATTTTTTAAAAAATTCTTCATTGAACTTCTGGAGATGAAAACTACATCAGAGATGAGAAATACACAAGATGGGGTGAAAGGCATGTTGTAGCCAGCTCAGGCTGCCATAACAAAATACCCTAGGCTGGTTGGCTTAAACAACAGACTTTTATTTTCTCGCAGTTCTGGAGGCTGGAGGTCAAAGATCAGGGTGCCAGAATGTTGTTGGGTTCTGCTGAGGACTCCCTTCCTGGCTTGAAGACAGCCACCCTCTTGCTATGTCCTCACATGGCCTTTCTTTCATGTGTGCATGTGGTGGAGGGGGCAGGGAAGAAAGAGACAGAGAGAGAGAGAGAAGAGAGACAGAGTAAGACAGAGAAAGAGAGAGAGAGAAAGAGAGAGACAGAGAGAACAATTGAACTAGCTCTCTGGTGTCTCTTCTTATAATCCTTTCATAAAGACGCCACTCTCATGACCTCACCTAGCCTTCATTATCTCCCAAAGGCCCCATTTCCAAATACTATTACATTGGCGATTAGGGCTTAAACATCTAAACTTGGGGTGGGGAGAGGGGTTGGAGACGCAAATATTCAATTCATAAAAAGGCAAACTAGACATTGTAGAAGGAGATATTAGTGGTATTGCACACATAGCAAAGTATCCAAAACAAAACAGACAGAAAAAAAGATTGGGGGGAAAAACCCCCACAAAATATTGCTGAGAGAAATGCAAAAGGACTTATGTAGAGAGATGTAGCATATGTGTGGACCAGAAAGATCCATATTGTTATAATGACAATTTTTCCCAAAGGGATAGATAGCTGCAACACAGGCCCAGTCAAAATCCCAGCAGCCTTTTTGGGTAGAAATTAATAAACTAATTCTAAAATTCATATGAAAATTCAGAGGACCTAGAATAATTAAAAACAACTTTGAAAAAAAAAACAGCCGGGCTCGGTGGCTCCGCCTGTAATCCCGCGCCTTTGGGAGGCTGAGGTGAGTGGATTGCCTGAGCCCGCGGGTTCGAGACCCGCCTGGGCAGTGAGACCTCATCTCTACAATACATCAAAAAATCAACTGGACGCGGTAGTGCGCGCCTGTAATTCCGACTACTTGGAAGGCTGAGGCGGAAGGATCGCTGGAGCCCAGCAGGTCGAGGCTGCGGTGGCCGGGAGCCACTGCACTCCAGTCTGGGCGACAGAGTGAGACTCCAACTCAAGAAAAACAACAACAACAACAACAACAACAAAGTTGGAAGACTGAGACTGTTCGACTTCAAGACTTAAAGTCTAGAATGGTCTGTTGATTTCAACAAAGGGGTAAGGTTAATTCTGTGGAGAAAGGACAGACTTTTTTTTTTTTGATTTATTGTAGAGATAAGGTCTCGCCAAGTGGCCCAGGTGGGTCTCGAACCCATGGGCTCAGGCAATCCACTCACCTCAGCCTCCCAAAGGCGCGGGATTACAGGCGGAGCCACCGAGCCCGGCTAAGGACAGACTTTTTAACAAATGGCAAACCAGGCTTGGTGGCTCAGCCTGTAATCCTGCGCTTTGGGAGGCTGAGGTGAGTGGATTGCCTGAGCCCGCAGGTTTGAGACCCGCCTGGGCAACTTGGCGAGACCCCATCTCTAAAATAATTTTTTAAAAAATTAACCGGGCATGGTAGCGCACACCTGTAGTTCCAGCTACTTGGAAGGCTGAGGCGGAAGGATCGCCGGAGCCCAGCAGGTCGAGGCTGTGGTGGCCGGGAGCGGCCACTGCACTCCAATCTGGGCAACAGAGTGAGACTCCAACTCAAAAAAAAAAAAAAAAATGGTGTCACAACAATTGGATATCCAATTATTATAAAAATGAACTTCAGGCCACTTCTCCCACCACGGACAGAAATTACATACAGAAATTAGCTCCAAATAGATCATAGGCCAAAATGGAAATCAACAACTCTAACACTCCTAGAAGAGAACTTGGAGGAAATCTGTGTGATGCTGCATTCAGGCAAAGATTTCTTAGCTTTCTTTGAAATAATATAAAAAACACAATATAGAAAAGAAAAAAATTGATAAATTGGATCTCATTAAAATTGACAGTGGCTCTTCAAAAGACTTTTTTTTTGAGTTGGAATCTCACTCTGTCGCTCAGGCTGGAGTGCAGTGGCACACTCATGGCCACCGCAGCCTTGATCGGCCGGCCTCAGGTGATCCTTCCGCCTCAGCCTTCCAAGTAGCTGGAACTACAGGCATGCACCACCACATCTGGCTAATTTTTTGAATTATTGTAGGGATGAGGTCTTGCCAAATTGCCCAGGCTGGTCTTGAACCCCAGGGCTCAGACAATCCTCTCACCTTGGCCTCCCAAAGTACTGGGATTATGACCCTAAAAGACACTCTTAAGAGAATGAAAGAACGAGTTATAGAGGAGAAAATATTTGCAAAACACATAATTGATAAAGGATTTGTGTCCAGAATATGTATGTGTGTGTGAATACACACACACACACACACACACACACACACACACAAACCTCAATAATAAGAAAACAAACAACCAAATTTTTAAAAGTGGGCTTAAAGATTTAAACCCATACATTCAACAAAAAAGATTCGCTGACGGCATATGAACACATGAAAATATACTCAATATAATTAGTCATTAGGGTAATGCAAGTTAAAACCACAATAGAGGCAAGAGGATTGCCTGAGCCCAGGGGTTCAAGACCAGCCTGGGCAACTTGGTGAGCCCTCATCTCTACAATACATCAAAATATTAGCCAGGCGCAGTGGCACGTGCTTATAATTCCAGCAACTTGGATGGATTTAGAATCTGTCATACTCAATGATCTATCACAGAAACAAAGAAAAGGGTACCGTATGTTCTCACTCACACGTAGACCTTGAACAATTATCATAATACTATAAGAAAGGGATTGGCAGTCCCTTTCTGTGGGGTGGGGGGTGAGATTGGCAGTAGTTGGAAACTGTCAGGGGATGGGGGCACACCTCATCAAGGTGTGCCTGCATAATGAACATTTGTATATCTAACCCTGAATTGTACCCCACATCTTTTTAAAATTAAAAACAAAAACAAAAACAGAAAGAGTGCATGCCATATGATTGCATGTCTAGAAGATTCTAGACAGCGATAATGCAGATCAGTGATTGCCTGACAAAGGAACAAGACCACAAGGAAACGTCTAGGCATATGCTCATGTCAAAACTTGGCAATTGTGTATTTTCAATATGTGCAGTTTGCTGTGTATCAGTTATACGTCAACAAAGCTATTTAAGAAACAAACTAGGCAGGCACAGTGGCTCATGCCTGTAAGCCCAGTACTTTGGGAGGCAGAGGCAAGAGGGTTTCCTGAGCCCAGGGGTTCAAGACCAGCCTGGGCAACTTGGTGAGACCTCATCTCTACAATGAATCAAAAAATTAGCTGGGCGTGGTGGCACGCGCCTGTAGTTCCAGCTACTTGGAAGGCTGAGGCGGAAGGATCACCTGAACCCAGCAGGTTGAGGCTGCGGTAGCCATGAGTGTGCCACTGTACTCCAGCCTGGGCGACAAAGACTCCGACTCAAAATAAAAATAATAACAATAATAATTATAAAAGAACACACTGATAATTGCTAACAGCTGTGTAGGACTTAAATATGACAGTCACTTTTAAGAACTATCTTACTCATAAATTACAAAGATTAATGTGTTTAATCTTCCAAACAATAACACTTTGAAGTAGTTGATACTACTATAACCATTTTACTGAGAAGGAAACTGAGGCATGAATGAATGACTCCAAAGCTGGTAAATAGCCAGTTAGGAAGGGATCTCACACCTCTGGCGCTCAGGAATCCATGCTCTTTCCGGTTTCTTTCTTTATAATGCATCCGAACCTTATTTCTCAACTCAAGTATATGTTAAGTGCCTGCTGTGGATGTAGCCTCTTGTTAGATATTTCTGCTGGATCTAAGGGAAAAAGCAGAAAATTCTCTACTCCTAAACTTAATTTTGTTTCCATTTCCTGATGGCCTTGATTATAGATGGGGGAAGATCGCCGCCTACTGTGTAACTGAGGAACTGCAGGAATCTCCTGTGCCCTTAGAATGGTCGTTTGCAAAGGGTGCTCGCTGACCTGTGCCGGCGTTTGAAGCGACCCTGAAGCGTAAATCTGCACTTTGACTCCGGGGCACCTGTGGATCCCTCCTTTTTCTTCTTTTTTTTTTTTTTGAGTTGCAGTCTCACTCCGTCGCCCGGGCTGGAACGCAGTGACACGCTCATGGCCACCGCAGCCTCAACCTGCTGGGCTCCAGCGATCCTTCCGCCTCAGCCTTCCAAGTTGCCGGAACCACAGGCGCGCGCTACCACGCCCGGCTGATTTTTTTTTTTTTGGTCTCGCCACGTTCCCCAGGCCGTTCTCGAGCCCGTGGGCTCAGGCAATCCCCTCGCCTCGGCCTCCCAAAGTGCTGGGATTACTGGCTTGAGCCACCGCGCCTGGATCTTTTCTTTTCTTTTCTTGAGAGTCAGGGTCAGCCGGGCTCGGTGGCTCAGCCTGTCATCCCGCGCCTTTGGGAGGCTGAGGTGAGTGGACTGCCTGAGCCCGCGGGTTCGAGACCCGCCTGAGCAGCGAGACCTCATCTCTACAATAAGTCAAAAAATCAGCCGGGCAATAAATCAAAAAATCAGCTGGGCGTGGTAGCGCGTGCCTGTAATTCCGGCTACTTGGAAGGCTGAGGCGGAAGGGTTGAGCGGCCACTGCACTCCAGTCCAGGCAACAGAGTGAGACTCCAACTCAAAAAAAAAAAAAAGAGTCAGGGTCCTGCTCTGTCACACAGGCAGGACTGCAGTAGCACAATCATAGCTCACTGCAGCCTTGAACCCCCGGGCTCGAGTCACCCTGTCCTGCTGAATCAGAATCTAAAGGTTTCACCAGTTTGGGCCAGGTTTTTGTCTTTTTCATCCACTAACCTGCCGTGTGATTTGGGGCAACATTCCCTGTTTAGGCCCCACTGCCCCCATCTGTAAGCAGGGGTACAGATTAGATCTCTGGTCTACAGCCCTAATTTTACTTACATACAAATGTATGTTGGAACTTTACTTTCTAGAATCTTTGTGTGTGATGCCACGGCAGCCTCATGGAGCAAATGGTTTTATTATCCCCATTTTTCAGGTGAGCACACTGAGGCTTAGAAATGTGAAGCGACTTCCCAACCCTATTCAGCTCAAGAGAGCTGGAGTCAGGATCTGCACCCATGTCTGACTTCAGCACGTGGCGGTAAACCCTGTGTAAATCACCCTCACCTGCCTTGCCCGTCCACACCATGGAAGTCTGGGGTACCATCACTAAAGACACTAAAGGGTTTTACAAACATGCCCAGAACCCACACCCAAGATTCTGATTTAATTGGTATGGGGGAGGAGAACCCAGGAGATTATCATGTGTAGCTGGGTTGAAAAACCATGCTATAGAAGGTATTCACATGGCTGGGTACAGTGGCTCCCACCCGTAACCCCAGTGCCTTGAGAGGCCAAGGCAGGAGGCTTGTTTGAGGCCTGGGGTTCGAGACCAGCCTGGACTACAAAGCAAAGACCCACCCCCCATCTCTACAAAAAATAAAAATAAAAAATTAGCCGGGCATTATGGTGCACACCTGAAGTTCTAGCTACTTGGGAGACTGGGGCGGGAGGATCACTTGAGCCTAGGAGGTTGAGGCTGCAGTGAGCTAGGATGACACCACTGCATTCCGGCCTGGGTGACAGAGTGATACCTTGTCTCAAAAAAAAAAAAAAATTGGTGTCCCAAGGTGCAGATTCAAGCTTTAATAATTTTAGAAGTGTAAACAAACTTAAAAAATTAATAGACTTTGTTTTTAGGGCACTTTTAGGCATATAGACATATTGAGCAGGAAGCTCAGATAATTGTCACATATCTCCTTTCTCTGCCTCAGTTTCCCCTTTCCCCTACTAATAACACTGCCTTGCATTAGTGTGGTCCATTTGTCACCACTGATGAATCAATACTGACACCTTATTATTAACCAAAGTCCATGGGATTTGACAAACGCATAATGACATGATTCGTGTCACACAAAGTAGCTTCACTGCCCTAAAAATCCCCTGTGGGACCCTGTTCACCTCTTCCCACACCCACCCCCAGCTCCTGGCAACCCTGATCTTCCTACTGTCTCCATAATTTTGCAAACTTATTTTTTAAAGTATTTTAAAATACAACTATTTAAATCTTTGGCACTTACTTAACTTTGTACATTTAAAATAACAAAGTAATTTGTAGTCATTATTCACTATCTTCAATCAGAGAGACTGAAATATAAAAATTTAAATTTAAAATCTATCTTTTCAAACTCACAGAACTAAATAAGTGCAAGGGACATTTACACAACATTTCAAATGCTAATTTTTGTTAAGTTCCCGGCACTCATGCTTTGGAAGTTTTTAGAAAGGAAGACAGCCTCAGACTTTTGGAAGGTGCCACTTTGGGCTCTGCAGGCTGGAAGTGGCTTCCATGGGGACATGCTGCTTGTGACAGATCACATCACAGAGGACTGGGTCATGGCCAGCAGGCGAGGGCCAGGGGATGGCCATTTCCGGCAGAAGGGCCTGTGTGAGCGGCCGTGATGGACGAGGGTGCCTGGGGAAAGGCCCACCGACTGTTCGCTGGGTAGACCCAGCAAGAAATAAGACTGGAGGGCTGAAAACAGGTCACGGAGGCCCCTGAACGTCATGTGAAAGTTGAGCCTTATCCTGTGGGTCATAGGGAGCCACTGAAGGTTTGTGAGCAGCACAATGACTTGGCCTGATTTGTAGGGGAAGCGTGTTGAGACCTGTGACTGAGTGATGATGCGGAAAACCGCGGGAGACATGACCATGACCACTGATACCTGGTTCTCCTTCACTTCTAGTCATAAAAATGCACTTCTGGGCCAGGCACAGCGACTCACGCCTGTAAACCCAGCACTTTGGGGGAGGCTGAGGTAGAAGGATCACTTGAACCTAGGAGTCCAAGACCTGTCTGGGCAACATAGTGAGATCTCATCTCCACAAAACATGAAAAATAAGTTGGGCATGGTCGTGGGCGCTTGTAGTTCCAGCTTACTTGGGAGGCTGAGGCAGGAGAATTGCCTGAGCCCAGGAAGTCGAGGGTGCAGTGAGCCATGATCCTGCCACTGCACTGTAGCCTGGGTCACAGAATGAGACCCTCCATTCAAAAAAAAAAAAAAAAAACACTTAGCCGGGCTTGGTGGCTCAGCCTGTAATCCCACGCCTTTGGGAGGCAGAGGTGAGTGGATTGCCTGAGCCCGCGGGTTCGAAACCCACCTGGGCAGCGAGACCTCATCTCTACAATAAATCAAAAACTCAGCCCGGCGTGGTAGCGCGCGCCTGTAGTTCCAGCTACATGGAAGGCTGAGGCGGAAGGATCACCGGAGCCCAGCAGGTGAGGCTGCAGTGGCCAGGAGCGGCCACTGCACTCCAGTCTGGGCGACAGAGTGAGACTCCAACTCAAAAAAAAAAAAAAAAAACAACTTGAACAATTATAATGCTATAAGAACGCGATTGGCAGTAGTGGGAAACTGTCAGGGGAGGGGAAGTAGGATTGGCAGTTGAGGGAAACTGCGAGGGGAGGGAGGGGCAGATCTCACCAACAAGGCTACCTGCATAATCAACGTTTGTATAGCTAACCCTGAATTGCACCCCACATCTTTATAATAATTTTTAAAAACCCATGAACATGCGACTAGTTCTGGCCAATGAAAAGGGAACAGACAGGCACCATTTCTCGGGAAAGCATTTAGGAACGGGTGCCAGGGCCACATGAGACGGCAGCACTTCTGTTGTCTGTGTCCCTGAGGAGCCACGACCAGCGGGGGCCCCTCTCAGAGGAGCTGGGTATGGAGCAGGAGCAAAATGAACTCTGCTGCCTGGAGTCACTACATGAGCAAGCCCAATGAAGCCAGACGTCAGGAGAAGTAGTGAAGCAAGACAGATTTCAACGGCTACATGTGGGGTGATTTGTTACGCAGTACTTGGTAACTGATACAAGAGAACACTGAGCAAGGCTGAGGCTCATAGGAAACCCAGAGCAGGACCTGGGGTGAGAACAAGTTTGGGTATTTATTTTTTTATCTGTTGGTTGTTTTTCTTTAGAGACAGAATCTCATTCTGTCATCCAGGCTGGGGTGCAGTGGTAAGACCACAGCTCATGGCAGCCTCCATTTTCTGGATTCAAGTGATCCTCCTGCCTCAGCCTCCCAAGTAGCTGGGACTACAGGCGTGTGCCACTATGCCCAGCTAATCTTTTTAATTTTTTGTAGATACTATGTTATCAGTTCGAGTAATCCTCGGCTGTTCCCCTTGATACCAATAAATCAAAGGGGCAGGGAGCTGGTAGAAAGAAGTTTATTTTTGAGTTTGTATCCAGGGAGCAGAGCCAGACTCGAGATCTTTCTAAGATGGTTTTCCAGCCATTTGGTGACTCAGCCTGTAATCCTAGCACTTTGGGAGGCCAAGGTGAGTGGATTGCCTGAGCCCGCGGGTTCAAGACCCACCTGGGCAACTTGGTGAGAACCTCGTCTCTACAATAAATCAAAAATTAGCCAGGCATGGTAGTGCGCGCCTGTAGTTCTGGCTACTTGGAAGGCTGAGGCGGAAGGATTGCTAGAGACCAACAGGTTGACGCTGGAGTGGCTGTGAGTGTGCCATGGCACTTCAGCCTGGGCAATGGAGTGAAACTCCAACTAAAAAACAAAACAAAACAATAAAATGGTTTCCCCCCCTCCAGGCCTTTACAGTTCACTTTCATAGTCAAGAGTTGTTGGTACCTATACATTAGCCAGCGTGACCAGCAGAGTATTGTGTAGAACTTAAGTTGCATTTTACATTTAGATAGTGACACTTAGAGTAAAGAAAGTTTACAAGTCCTAAGACATCGTGCATTGCAAAACTCATGCAAATCACAAGACTTATGATTACACTGACATTATATAGTTCAAAGAAAGGGAGTAAATAGGGATTTGCATCTTTTTTTTTTTTTGAGTTGGAGTCTCACTCTGTCGCCCAGGCTGGAGTGCAGGGTGTCACGCTCACAGCCACCCCAGCATCAATCCACTGGGCTCAGGCGATCCTTCCACCTCAGCCTCTCAAGTACCCGGAATTACAGGCGTGTGCTACCACGCCCAACTCACTTTTTTCTTGATTTATTGTAGAGATGAGGTCTCACCAAGTTGCCCAGGCTGTTCCCAAACATGTGGGCTCAGGCAATCCCCTCACCTTGGCCTCTCAAAGTACTGGGATTACAGGCTTGAGCCACCGTGCAGGTGTGGGATTTACATCTTTGGGCATAGTCTGCAGGGAAGCCAAGGATCCCCTGAAGCTACTTATTGGGAATGCATAGAAGACCAGGGGACTCTTAGTAATGTGCTCAGGAATGTGCAGAAGCACTTGAATCCTTGCCATGCCCTTCTCTAGGGGCTGTGGCAATGTGGACGGGCATCAGCGGGTCTCTGTATTAACGGGATCTCAGTATGTAACCCAGGGTAGTCTTGAACTCCTGGTCTCAAGCGATCCTCCCGCCTCCGCCTCCCAAAGTGCTGGGCTTATGGGCGTGAACCACCACACCCGGCCAGAACACTTGCTATGCTTGTGGGATATCCATGCCATGAAATCCAATAAGCAGGAATTCTTATTAGATCTGAACTTAGGCAGAAGGAAGGGCTGGGATGGGAGCCGGGTGGTGGATGATGTCAGGGACGTGAGCAGCTCACCCAGGAGGAGGGAAGCACGACCGCATGTGGCCTAAGAGATTTCAATGCAGGGAGGAGCTGACTCCCCGATGTGGCCCTTGAGCTTCTGACTCAGGAGATTGGTGGGGCCTGGGAATCTACTTTGCAACCTGTGCATCTGCTCCCACGATGAAGGATGGAAAATTCCATCCCAGGTGAGGCAGGGCTTTGACTGGGAGAACAGGAGAGAACTGGAGCGAGGCCGAGAGGAAGGTTCACTTTCCAGGTCTTTTTAGTTTTTATTTTTTTGAGTCAGTCTCACTCTGTCGCCCAGACTGGAAGTGCAGTAGCATGCTCACAGCCACCCCAGTGTCGACCTACTGGGCTCAGGTGATCCTTCCGCCTCAGCCTTTCAAGCAGCTGTAACTACAGATGCGTGCTAACATGCCTGGCTAATTTTTTATATGTATATAGTAGAGATACAAGTTGCCCAGACTGGTCTCGAACTCCTGCTTAGGCAATCCTCTCACCTCGGCCTCCCAAAGTTTACACTCCCAGGAGTGTAAATTGATAGACTTGTTATCTTTTATTATCTCTCATAATGCTGTTCATGAGAGTGACTAGGTTCAGCCCGGTAGTTCTTCTGGTCCTGCTCAAAGCCTGCACTCTTGTCCATAGCTAGGCAGCACCGGGCTAGGTGCTGGTAGTTCCAGGCTGAACTGGCCCCTGCCATCTTGAAACCCAGCCTGGTTGGGACATGCAGCGTGATCAGTTCTCTGACAGAAGAGCACTTGGCGTGTCAGCAAGGTCCTGGGCAGATGGAATTCCCTGGCCCATAGGGACTGCTGCCATTTCCAGCTCGCAGATGAGAGGACAGAGGGGTACACAGAGGTGCGTGCCCACAGTCTTAGAGCCAGTCAACAGCAGAGCAACAATGTCTGATATGGACCTCAGCTCTTAGGCACTGTGCAGTACCCTGAGGCAGGATGCAAGTTACTCTCTTACTGAGAAAAGTGAAGCTCAAAGAGGTTAGGCGGCTGGCCTGGGGTCTCACAGCTGGCAGGCTTCTCTGGATCGCGTCTGACCACAGGATCTTCTTTGGGCCTGGTGGCTCCACTTAGTGTCTTCCTTACTGAGGTTCCCCAAGGCATTTCCCAGCAGGCTCCTAGCTGTTTTCAGCAGCGACTGTGCGTTAACTCTTCTCTGTCCCCAGTTGCAGGAGTCCTCCCGCTCAGCATGGGAATAGGTATGGCAGTGGCAGGAAAGAAACGCCCACTGTTTTCCAGCCTGTCCCTTGCTTCTCATTGCCCTCATGAGGCTGTAAAAATGATCGCGTGTTCCATGCTAAAACAGACCTGGACGTTGGGTGCAGTGGCTCAAGCCTGTAATCCCAGCACTTTGGGAGACCGAGGTGGGAGGATCACTTGAGCCCAGGAGTTTGAGACCAGCCTGGGTGACATAGTGAGACCTCATCTCTACAAAAAAATCAAAACATTAGCTGGGTGTGGTGGCACACATCTGTATTCCTAGGAGGCCGAGGTGGGAGGGTCACCTGAGCCCAAGAAGTTGAGGCTGCCGTGAGCTGTGGTTGTGCCACTGCACTCCAGCCTGGGTGATGGAGTGAGACCTCAACTCAAAAATAAAATAGTGTTTGATTGTTCTGCAACTTTACTAACAGTATTTTCACTCATTTTTAAAATTCTGTTGAGTGTGTGAAGTTGAAGCCATTTCAATTACTTCTGCTCTAATAAGACTCAAAGAAAATTGTCCCTGAACCTAGTGTTGGAAGCTAGAGGAAATTCAACTGAGAACTCAAGTACTTGGAGGAAAAATAATTATTAATGAATGTTTTCAAGTTCTTGCCATTAAATATTTTGTTTCTCAAAAAAAAAAATAAAAATAAAAAAAGAGTGGGCTCTGGAGCCAGAAGACAGGGTTATCATCCCAGGTCTGTGGCTACTAACCACATGACCTTAGGAAAGTAGTTTAACTACCTTAAACCTCAGCTTCCTCATCCAAAAATGGAGACAGTAGGACCTAGAGGACAGGATGGCTGAAGGGCCTAAACTAGGTAATTCACATAACAGCATACTGCAAGTAGCTGGCACACAGTAAGCGCTCTATGGAAGACTAGGTGTCATGAGTGGCAGTGACAGGCAGCCGACACACCACTGTTTAATATATGGGTGTCTACATACTCAGGGCCTGGGCCACGTAGTTTGTTCACTTGTTAAATTTTGTGCCAGCTCCTAAGCAATGATACCCCAGTAACAACGAGCACATTCTGCATCCAGATCTTGGTTTCTAAAAACCATACTCTGCTAAAAGCAGCCACGGTTGCCTGGAGAAATGACTGCAGCAGGAAGCAGCAGGGAAGCCCAGAGGACCTTATTGCATCAGAAAGCAAGTAAATACTCCAAGGAGCTGGATTTGTGTCCAAAGGACATAGGAGTTGGCTTCAAGACACCTCACTGGCCAAATCTGGGGGAAAATTAACTAGGAAAAAATAATGTATTATAAAACATGGAATTTCTAAAAAAAGAATCCAGTCCATAGTCTCAAAAAAAGGGGGGTGGGGTGGGGTAGAGGAATGCCAGTTAGTAAAGACAGAACCAGGGAGAAAAAAATCAGTTTTGCAAATATCAGTATATCTGACTCAGCAGTGATGCTAAAACTGATACAGAGGGCTATTTTCTGTCCATATTGCCACAACCCCTAAAGGAGGGCATGGCGAGTGTTCAAGTGCTCCTGCATGTACCCACATTCCTGAGAGTTAACAAAAGTTACGCTTCCCCTTATCTCCTATGCACCCCAGTAACTTACTTCAAATAATCCTTAACGTCCCTGCAGACTGTGCCCAATTAATGGAGAGATGTAAACCCCCATTTGCTCCCTTTTGTTAGTAGTCACAGGTTTGAATAATATAGTTTCAAGGTCATCACAAGTCTTGTGATTTGTGTAACATTTGTATTTAACAGCATGTAACAATGTACAATGTCTTAGGCCTTGTTAACTCCCTTTACTCTATGGCAGGCTTGATGCATGCTTCTGCCAGGTGTTACTGATAAAAAGCTGTGAGATACCTCTGGTAACTGGCACCAGAAAATGTGGAGCATGAAATGTCATTATTGACAAAATGTGGCTGTAACTTAGGTTCTATACAATGCTCTGCTGGTCACATAGTCAATGTATTGGTACCAACAATCCTGAACTTATAAAAGTAGACTGTAAAACTTAAAGGGAGAACAAAACCATTTTAAAGAGACCAAAAGCTCACTCTGCTCCCTGGATTCAAATCCAGAAATAAAATTCTTTCTACCAGTTCCCTGCCCCTTTGGTTTATTAGTATCAAAGGAGAGCAGCCAGGTGTTACTCAGAGCGTAACAAAACCAGAGTGAGAGGCTGATAGAGGACATTCATATGGCCTCCATGTATCACCCTGGGAGTATTTATTAATTACAAATAGAAAAGGGTGCCAGTCACCACCGGAAAAGCAGCGCAGACACCACCTTTACCAAGTGATCCAGCTTCACATATTGGCGATGTCCCATTACTGGTGAGACAAATTGACAATATATGTGGCAGGTACACATCATCCAAGGGTGTCCTGCTAAAAAAAACCCTAACCTGAATCTAATCACGGGGCAGGGAAGAGTATCAGACAAATCAAGATTACAGGATATCCTATAAGACTGATCTGGACTCATCAAAATAATCAGTGTGATGAGAGTATCTCCCCAAAAGATGGGAAGGACTTCTGAATTAAGAGACTGAAGAGACATGACAACAGGCAATGAGTAGGTATTGATTGGATCCTGGATTGGGGTGGGTCTTATTTGGGATAATTGAGGAAATTTGAATATAAACTGTATATTAGCTAGTAGTATTGCATCGATATTAAACTTTTTGGGTATGAGAATGGCATTGAGGCCATGGAGAATAACGCCTTTGTTCTTAAGAGATATACGCTTAAGTCTTTATGACACATATCTGCAATTTGGTTTTAAAGGGGACGGAACGCTGCGCAAGAGTTCGCGCAAGCGCAGAGCCCTCTATTTCCGAGACTTATTTCGCGCGACTGAAAAATCACATTGTGCCTACGAGGCGGAAATGCACGACAGCAGGTTCCGGTGACTACGTCGGCGGCAAAGGCGGCGGCATGGAGGAGGTGCCTCACGGTGAGCTTGTGGAAGGGGCGTGGGTGGCGGAGCTGAGGGGACGCAAACTGCTCTCACTTTAATCTTGTCTCTGCGCAGACTGTCCCGGGACCGACAGCGCCCAGGCGGGCCGAGGGGCCTCGTGTCAGGGATGTCCCAACCAACGGCTGTGTGCTTCTGGAGCTGGCGCCGCTCCGGACCCGGGTGAGGAAAGGGCAGGGCCTCCACCGTAAGCGAGGTCTCAGACCCGGAAGGGGCGGGGCGCGGACAGAAAAGGGACGGGACCTGAGGGATGAGTGACAGGGGCGGGCCAAGTCGTACTTTCTTGCATATTAAGAAGGGCGGGACCCAGAGGAGACGGGGTGTGGAAAAGTACGCGGTGTGGGGCGGGGCTTGATTAATGAGTGACAGGCGGGACCTTTAAAAGGGGAGGAGCGAAGGCCGTGGCACGGATGGAGGACGGAGCCTGAAGGACCGGTAACAGGCGTAAAGTCAAAAGGGACATTAAGAGGAGTGGGTCCCAGGCCACTTGGCGAGACCTCATCTCTACAATAAATCAAAAAGTAGCCAGGCGTGGTAGCGCGCGCCTGTAGTTCCCGCTACTTGGAAGGCCGAGGCGGAAGGATCGTGGAGCCCAGCGAGTCGAGGCTGCGGTGGCCGGGAGCGGCCACTGCACTCCAGTCTGGGCGACAGAGTGAGACTCCAACTCAAAAAAAAAACCAACAAAAAGAGGAGTGGGTCGCGAAGATGGCGGGCGTGGAAAAAAGTTGGCCAGGAAGAGTGCAGGGCCAGATGTTTGAGTGACAGTAAACAAAGGCGGAGGGAACAGGGGATAAGCTTTGAAGTCAGGGAGCCCTTGGCCTTAAAATCCTAGCTCTGCCAACTAATTTCTTTGGACAAAATATTCTTCCTTTTGAGGAGAGATTTCCCTATTCATGCCACAGAAATCTGTGTTGGTCACCTCATCGGCACCGTGGTGTGTACTGGGGACACGGCTGTGAAGGAAACAGACGCGGTCACTGCCGCAGTGGAGCTTAGTTTAATAACAAGAGAGCCAGCGACTAAATCACTACAGAGACAGGCACTCCGAAGGAAAAATTTGGCCCGGGGAAGGGAAAAGTTTGATTCTGGGCACCTACTTAGAAGGGTCTTATAAAGCAGGAGCCTGGGGAGGGAATCTTGAAGGCATTTAAAGAGGGATTTGAGTTGGATTCTTGGGTCCACTGCAAACAGTGTCCTGACCTCTGTGAGTCTCTGGTTTCTCATCAGGAATGAAGGGAGAAATAGTTCTCTCTGTCAACCCATATGAGAGGCTGAGGCAAGAATCTCTGTTAGTCAAGGTGTACTGAGCCAGAGCTTGAGGGTGCACCCAGGAAAATACAAGTCTCAGAAATATCTGGCCTGTCCTTCAGGTTTCAGGAGACTCAGTAGTTATACATTTCTTTAAAGGGGAAAAAAGGGGACAGACAGCCAATGAGGCAAATGGTTATATTCTTAATTAGTGCCCAGTAAATCTATGCTATTCATAAGATAAGGTTATAGTCTTAATTAGTGCCCAGTAAATCTATGCTATTCCTAAGATAAGGGGAGTATTGTGCAGACTCTCAGGGTCGAGGAGGTCTTGGCTTGTCTTTGTTCTGCACCTGGGAAAATAAACATGTGAGGGACAACAGGCAAGGAGCTAGGTTACAGGTCTCAAGTTACAGCTGACACATCCTTGTTAATGGGAGGATATAGTCTGGAAAGGTTCAGGGACCAGCAAAGAGGTTACTTATGAGCAGTTTGTGAGGGCAGTCATCCAGAGATGTGTGAGGCCTTTTGTGGGGTCTGGTCAATGGGTAATGCTTGGACACAAGGCTCCAAAGGAGCAGCTATCTATTCAGGGAAAGGACAGCAGTGTTGCCTGACTCAATCTCCAGGCTTGACTTTCCCTTTGGCATGAGTTTGGGCGGTCCTGAGACTTTATTTTTCTTTACACCTCAGAGTGTTTAAAGGATTTGCAGTAAGGTGAAATATTGAAACCACAGCAAACTGGGCATGGTGGCTCACGCCTGTCATCCCAGCACTTTGGGAGGTAGAGGCAAGAGGATTGCCTGAGCCCAGGGGTTCGAGACCAGGCTGGGCAAGTTGGCGAGACCTCACCTCTACAATACATCAAAAAAGTAGCCGGGCATGGTGGCCCACACCTGTGGTTCCAGCTACTTGGAAGACTGAGGCAGAAGGATCACCTGAACCCAACAGGTTGAGGCTCTGGTATCCATGAGCATGCTACTGCACCTCAACCTGGGCGACAGTGAGACTCCAACTCAAAAAAAAAAGAAGCCACAGCATGTATATAAGAAATGATGGTTTTCATTGATAGAACTTATCATATGCTTGCTATCTGTGAGGCTTTCTCAGCCTCAATGCGACTGATGTTTGGGGCCAGATCACTCTATTGTGGGAGCTCTCCTGTGCATTGGAGGAGATTTAGCAGTGTCCCTGGCCTCTACCCACTAGATGCCAGTAGCACCCCCTCCTGTGACAACCCAAAAGTGTCTCCAGACCTTGCCAAATGTCCCCTGGGGGAATTTGCCCCAGATTGGGAACCATTGCTGTATGAAGCTAGGACTACAGCTGTGAACAGTGACTGTTTCGGACAGTCCCCACCTTCATGAAGATTGTGTTCTAGCAGAGGGGACAAAAATGTAAACCAAAAATATCACCATTTCAGATGTGTGATAACCTTATTTTCCTGCTAGCGCTTATTACTACCATTGCCTAAGAGGTAGTTCACAGGATCCTTTAAAACAGTCCCAAGGATTTAACTCCTAGCTGACTGGAAGAGTGACCTTTGAGATTTGGGCAGGGACTTCATCACCTGAACCTTGGCTTTCTTTACAGCCATAGAGGAAATCAAAGAGAAAATGAAAACCGTGAAACACAAAATCTTGGTGTTGTCTGGGAAAGGCGGTGTTGGGAAAAGCACATTCAGCGCCCACCTCGCCCACGGCCTGGCAGAGGATGAAAACACACAGGTGGGACCTTGGGGGAGATGGGGGTTGCTCCTTCTGTCTGCGGTTCGTGAGGGCTCTTGGCGAGCTCCTTCTTAGACAGTTGAATTGGCCTCTTCGGGACCTCAGTCCTGCGGAGAACAAAGAGCTTCTGGCAGTTGGGTGAAGCTTTGGTGTCTCTGGCCAAGAAATGGGCAGCAGGTGCACACCTCCCCTTGCAGACTGGTGACTTAGGACACTGAGCTTAGGCTTCTTCCTCCTCTTTATTAACCCTGTGCTTTTCTCCAAGCCAGGGGGCTGCCAACCAGAGTCGATGGGCCAAGTCCAGCCTGCCTTTTGTCTTTATGGCCTGGGAGCTGATGTCTCTATTCACATTTTTAAATGGTTGTTTTTATTTTATTTTATTTTATTTTATTTTAGTATTTACTTATTAATTTTGAGTCAAGTCTCACTTTGTCGCTCAGGTTAGAGTACCCCAGATGATCACAACTCACCACAGCCTCAATCCCCTAGGCTCAGGCAGTTCTTCTGCCTCAGCCCTTTGAGTAGCTGGGACTACAGGCACACAACACTATGCCTGGCTAATTTTTTTTTATTGTTTTGTAACAACAAGATTTCACTGAGTTGCCCAAGTGGGTCTCAAGGTCCTGCAATCTCAAGTTATCCTCCGGCCTCCGCCTCCCAAAGTGCTGGGATTATAGGTGTGAGCCACCATGCCTGGCCTTAAAAGGTTATTTTATTTTATTTTTTTGAGTTGGAGTCTCACTCTGTCGCCCAGACTGGAGTGCAGTGTGTGCAGCCTCGACCTGCTGGGCTCCGGTGATCCTTTTGCCTCAGTCTTCCAAGTAGCTGGAACTACAGGCTACCACGCCCGGCTAATTTTTTGATTTATTGTAGAGATGAGGTCTCACCAAGTTGCCCAGGTGGGTCTCGAATCTGCGGGCTCAGGTAATCCACTCGCCTCAGCCTCCCAAATCATGGGATTACAGGCTGAGCCACCAAGCCTGGCTAAAAGGTTATTTTTAATTGTTATATACGTACCTACATATTATCCTTGATCTTGCCCACAGAGCCTGAAAAAGTTGCTGTTGGCCCTTGCAGAAAGTGTCTGCAACCCTTGCACTAAGGCCCTTCGTTTCTACCTAAGTATTCAGATAAGCATGAGATCTCCTTACCCAGTGCTGCCCTCTGGGTCTCAACTTTAGTGGGAGACGCAGTGTGCTGCTGAGAGCACAGGCTGTAGAGGTGGGCAGCCCAGGTTCACATCCCAGCTCTGTCCACACCACTGCTGTGACCTCAGGCAGCTTGCCAGGCTTGCTCTGCCTTGGTTTTCTCATCTATAAAATGAGACTCAGAGACTCTGAGTCTCATCATCAGAGTGAGATGATGCATGTCAGGTGATTGGCACAGGGCCTGATGCTCAGTACATGTCTGTGACAACCATCGTTATTACTTTATTCACTAGCTGGGATGATGATTATTTCTGCTTTAGAGATGAATATGTAACCGGAAATACAAGGCTGAGCAGGTTTAAAATATACTTGTTGTTTCATTGTTCTATTAGTCAATACTCTCTTGCCCTTTGAGAGTCAAATTTGTATTGGCTGGCCAAGAAGTCTGTTTTCTCAGATCGTCCATATTGTCTAGAATAATCTTTGCTTTTAGAAGCAGTCTGGAATGTTCTTAAACAGCTCTCTGAAGATGGGCTTTAACCCAGTCAGTTGCAAGTAACCGCTTGTGAGTGGACAAGTGTTTATATCACTTAATTCCACATAATTCTGTCCTAAAGTCCTTGCTGCACCCATGTCTAGACTTCACAATATATGGAAGGAAGGCATCATTCAGTGTGGGCATATGGCTACATAAGCTATATTTCTTTATGTAGTGGCAGTTTAGAAAAAAAGGAGTCAGCATTGAGGAAAATGTTTTTTCTCAGGCAGACCTGCTTAGGACAGTGAAAACATCATTGTCTACAAAGTGTCAGCACATGGTAAATAAACACAGACTATGTATTGTCGATAAAGCTAAGTAGCACGGCATTCTCCCGGCCTGTGCCCGGCAGGGTGGTGGGCACTCCCTGACCCTTTCCTGCCTGCCAGCTGGGCACGAACTCTGTGCTAGACTATTCCATGTCTGCTTGAGGCAGGCGGGTATCTGTCATCTCATCTGTAAAGGCCTTGGATCAAGGGAGAGCAGAATTGGAAAACACCCCTGACTGATCACAGGCCAGCCAGGGGATGTGGGTACTTTGGTGAGGGTGGAGTGAGCCTCCATAGCATAAGCTGGGCCATGAGACAGCAGAGGGTCACACACCATCTTTCCACCACGGGAGTCACTGACTCCCATCAGGTATAAATGCATGCTCTTGCTGGGTCATCTGAAAGGCAAGTGTCATCAAAAGCAGCACTCGGTGTTTCAGGACTGGAGTGTTTGAGGCCCTTCTCTGGGCTTATAGGCTCCAGAGCTGGAAGGCACCTTAGCGACCCTGAATACTCATTTCACAGCAGAAGCCCACGCGGGTGAAGCTCAGAGAGAAGCAATTTGTGCAGGGTGACAGCATCAGAGGACTGGAAGCTGGGACAAGAACCCTCCTCCTCTGCCCTCTTCATAAGGGAAGTTTGGGGTGCTGGTGAAGGAAATGCTTTGGGTCCTGACAGTCCTGCCGCATCCGTGCCCTCTACTCCCCACAGCGAGGGCCGCCTTTACAACCAGCTGCGCACCAGAGCTCCTGACAAGGGTGAACACAGGTGCTGCTCTTGGCTTTGGTTCTCTGGCCTAAGCAGAAAGGGAATTAACAGGGCAGATATCAGAGCTGTGATAGATCAACAGTTAGTCTGAGAGAGACAGGACAGGCCGCCCTGGCCATCTGGGCCGCAGCCTCGCAGGTATCACATGGGTGGGTGTTCGTGCTGTTGCCTTCATCCCCCTCGGTGGTGGGGAGTGTGACTTTTCAGACTATTCATTGTTCCCAAACCCGAGGCTACTGAGGACAGTCCTTGCCAGGGCCATAGTGATGGTGTAATGTCCCAAGTATGAGACTCTGATGTAAAAGGTCTGTGGATCATCAACACACATCAACAAGATCAAGGTGAAGGAAGAGCCTATCAGTTTTCAGTCACTGCCTGTGCTGCTTGGGCTGTCCAGCAGAGGGTGCGGGAGCCTCCAGCTGAGCTCTGGCCGCAGGTTGGAGGAAGCAGGAGGTTGGGTTTGTTGAGAGGACTGAAGAGGGAAACAAGAAACAAGTCTGAGGCAAGTTCAAAAGTTGCCCAGAGGTGCAGCACTTTGGCTCTGAGACACTACAGCCTTCAGGATGAGTATGAGCCCTGCTCTCCAGAAGATTCCTGAAGACCTGCTCAGACCTCATGTATCAGAGGAGAGAAGCAGAGAGTCTGGGGTAGAATCATCTGAGGCTGCACCCAAGTCACAAGCAAAAGGCTTTTCTAGATTTCCTTCTCGTGTGAAGTTTCTGTTTTGAAAGTTTAGCCTGGGCTGGCGCGGTGGCTCATGCCTGTAATCCCGGCACTTTGGGAGGCCGAGACGGGAGGTTCACTTGAGAACAGCCTGGGTAACTTAGCAAGACCTCATTTCTCCAGAAAATAAAAAAATTAGTGGGGCGTGGTGGCATGTCTATAACCCTAGCTACTTGGGAGGCTGAGACAGAAGGATCACCTAAGCCCAGAGGTCAAGGCTGGAGTGAGTCGTGATTGCACCCCAGCCTGGGTGACAGAATGAGACCCCAACTCAAAAAAGAAAGAAGGAAAGTGTAGCCTACGCTGTTGTATGCCTTCGGTATCATAGGAAAACAGGGATTGGCCAGAACTCAGCTAGGGTTCCACTCTGGTCCTCCTTACCAGGCCCCATGGGGTGGTAGGTAGAGCTCAGTTTATGTCCCAGCTCTGTTCTTTGCTCACTGAAAAAGTCTCCGGCCCCCTCTGAACCTTAGTTTCCTCTTCTGTAAATCAGTGATAATGATACCCACCTCCTAGGCACGTGGCAGGGGCTGAGTAAATGGTGGCTGAACCTGAGTCTCCAAGTGACCTGGCACCAGGTCCGTAAGATCACCCTAGAGGACCTGGGCCAGGCTGGGGGCAGCAAGGCAGTCAGTGTTGAGGGACTCTGAGGTCATTGTTACTACTCTCCCTCGGGAGAACCTGACTATTCCAAGTGTGACCCGGTTTCTTTGTGCCTTTTCCCTGTCCTTTCCTATAAGCCCGGTCCTTTCCTGAGCATGCGTATCTGGAGTTTGTGCAGTCAGTTATATAACTGCTCTGGTCTCTTCTTTTTCCCCAGATTGCACTTCTGGACATCGATATATGTGGGCCATCGATTCCCAAGATCATGGGACTGGAAGGAGAACAGGTAACAGCTCTGTTTCAGAGCTCAGGAAATTGCTCTCTCAAGGCCAACCATGTAGCACAGCGCGACCTCTCTAAACAGAGGGCAGGCAGGGCGCCGACATTTTCGTTGGCTGTGATGAACTCAGGTAAGTGCTCACTAGTCCATCTGTATCAACAATCGGTCTACTTTAACCACAGTGGTGAATTTGGGGGCAGAGTTATCTATAAAGTCCTTCTGCACCATTTGAGAAGCACTGGTTTCGATACTTCTTAGAGGGGAAGGGAAACGGCAAGTGAAATGCAGAAGTAAGACGTGGAAATTTAGCTCTGACCGGGAACGCTGGACCTGGGCTTGTTAGGGGTCTCTACCCTAGAAGCAAGGGAATGTTTCTGCCCTTGTGGTCTCACCTGGGGAACTGAGACTGTGGGGTAGGGGAGTGACGTGGGCTCTGTGCAAACATGGGTCCCTCCCTTATTGCTAGCTAGAAGCTGTCTAAGAAAGGGTTCCCCCAAGGGTCATGTATGGCAGCTAGGACTGGGAACTAAAGTACCCCAGGACTTTCCAGACTGGTTCATTCTTTAACAAATGTGTTAATTTTGTTCTGAGGATGCAGCCACTAAAGACCCCTGCCCTCTGGCCAGGTGTGGTGGCTCATGTCTATAATCTTAGCATTCTGGGAGGCTGAGGCGGGAGCATCGCTTGAGTCCAGGAGCTTGAGACCAGCCTGGGCAACAGCGAGAACTTGTCTCAACTAAGAAGAAAAGCATTATCTGGGCATGGTGACATGTGCCTGTAGTCCCAGCTACTTGGGAGGTTGAATGGAAGGATCACTTAAGCCCAAGAGTTTGAGGCTGCAATGAGCTGTGTTTGTACCACTGCACTCCAGTCTGGGTGACAGAGTGAGACACTGGCTCTATTTAAACATTAACAACGTCAACAACAACAACCACAAGCCTGTTTTGGGAGAGAGCAGATGATAAATAATATAAAAACTAACTAAGGGTAAGTGGACAGATGGGGCGGGGGGAGCTGGTATTTGGGAGGAGGTGGTCAGGGACTTCCCTCTAAGACAGCATCACTGAGGGTAGCATTTGAGCAGCTGGGGAAAGCAGGCTTCAGGTGGGAGCATCCCGGGCTGAGGGGGAACATGCGGGAGTCCTGAGGCAGGGGCGTCTTCACGCCCCTGGCAGAGTGACGGGGGGCAGGCCTTGTGGGTGCTGCTGAGGCCTCGAGGTTTGCATCTGTGCTTGCGGGGCAGGGAGTGACACCACCCTCCGAGGCAGAGCCGCGGGAGCCACACGTGCATGATCAATACCCCTCAGTAACACATGGGTGCACACACCCCAGGGTGGGTGTGAGTCACTGTAATCATACCCAGTAGTCCATAGAAATAGACATTTTTAAATAAGAGGAAAATAAACCACAAACTCCACTGCTTTGTCCTGCACTGTCGGCTCATCTCTTCACCTCTCTTTTAACACCTGTGGACTTAGCAACCAAGTATCAATAGGAATGAATTGTTTGTTTTTTACAGAACTTCAGAGTCAGTCACAAAGGACTGTGATTCCACTCACGTGAAGTGCGCAGAGCAGGCAAACCCCCAGAGGTGGAGAATAGTTCAGGGTCACCTGAGGCTGGGGGCGAGGAGAGATTAGAAGGTGGCCCTGCGAGGCAGGGCTTCTTGGAGTCATGACGTGTTCTAAAACTATGGTTGCTGCACACCTCTGCAAATAGACACAAAGCCATGAAGTTGTGTACTTCCAGTGGGTGACTTGCATGGGCTGTGACTTACACCTCGAGAAAACTCTTGAGAAGACTGAGTAAAGGAGAGTGGGTCTGGCTGTGGCTCCTCTGTATTGCTCTGAAGAAGCGTAAGCTGTTGAGACTGGGTGTTATTGAGCCGCTTGCCTTCTGGTGTCCTGCACAGAGGCGGTACAGGGTGGGGCCTTGGGGGCCAACAGACACTTGCTGGAGGGAGGAGTCTGCATCTTGACCCCACAAAGCTTCCCTCTGCCCCTCTTGGGGCAGCAGGTTCGGAATCACACAGGTTATTCCTTCACTCCTGAGCTTAGACAGAGCAAGCTCACTGCTCCAGTCAGCTGTGTTTTCTCAGCACCCCCAAGCGATTTCCATCACTCTTAAAATTACTTCAGACCCAGTGGTGTATTTGAACTTGTGTAGCTTTGCTTCCCTGACTAGGTACCCAGGCAGGGTTTCAAAAATAACCCAACTTAGGGAGCTAAGGATATTTGTATCTTCCGTTACCCCCGCTCCGGCCATTCACACCTTTTTAAGAATTTAGGCCGGGCTCAGTGGCTCAGCCAGTAATCCCACGCCTTTGGGAGGCTGAGGTGAATGGATTGCCTGAGTGGGTTCAAGACCCGCCTGGGCAGCAAGACCTCATCTCTACAATAAATCAAAAAAATCAGCCGGGTGTGGTAGCGCATGCCTGTAATTCCGGCTACTTGGAAGGCTGAGGTGGAAGGATCGCCGGAGCCCAGCAGGTCGAGGCTGCGGTGGCCGGGAGCGGCCACTGCACTCCAGTCTGGGTGACAGAGTGAGACTCCAACTCAAAAAAAAAGAATTTAGGGGTACCACATGCAGCAGGGAATCATACTTTATAAAGTATCTTACTTTGTGCAGTATATTTTTGTAAAGTGTGGAGGGTGTGTAATTCCCATATGAATGTTGGTGCTTGTGTTCTTGCAGGTTCACCAGAGTGGCTCAGGCTGGTCTCCAGTGGTGAGTTTTGACCTCTTTGCCTGATTTTTGAGGTCGTGTGTGGGGGTCATGTGTGCTTAATGGGTTTGTGGTTTGTCAGTTCACAAGAATTTACTGAGGTACTACTCTTTGAGGCTCAGGGGATGCAGTTAAGACCAGGGACTGGCAGATTTTTTCTATAAAGAGTAGGACAGTGAATATTTTCAGCTTGTGGGCCTACATTCTCTGCTGTTGCAGCCTGAAAGTAGTAATATGTAACTGAGTGACCACGACTATGTACCAATAAAACTTTATTTATAAAAACAGACGCTAGACCAGATCTGGCCCCAGGGGCTATAGTTTGTGACCTCTGGTTGAGAGAGTTGAGGATATGGCATTTATTTTTATTAGCTGAGTTCACTGTCATCGCAGCACATGGCCACAGTGCCTCTTTCAAATCCCCTTGTTTTGCAAAAATGATTTAAGGATCAAAGAGTGAATATACTCATAGGTCACATGGTAATTTTGTCCTGAAAATGGTGTCTTCAGCCAGAGGTCAGACAAATGACACAGAGAAGCGCCTCACTGTGTGGTTTTGAGTAAAGCATGTCTTATTCTCGTCCTGTCCCCTTTCCAGTACGTAGACGATAACCTGGGCGTGATGTCGGTGGGCTTCCTGCTCAGCAGTCCTGATGATGCTGTTATCTGGAGGGGACCAAAGAAAAACGGTTTGCCACTCTGCTTTTCTCTTTTCTCACATCCTCCCAAGAGCATGAGTGTCCTGGATTTTACCCGTGTCCTGTCCTGTCAGGACAGCTGCAACCTTGTCCTGTGGGTTTCTGCTGTGTGACTTTTAAGCATTGGTCACCTCTTTCTTCACTGTTGAAAACAGTTCATAGAAATACCAGTTTCTACTCTATAATTTTAATTATCTGCTGTGAGTTGTTCTATCCTTAAAAGCACTAAGGCCCTGAAATTATTTTGATCATGGTTTCCTTTTTTTTTTTTTTTTTGAGTTGGAGTCTCACTCTGTCGCCCAGATTGGAGTGCAATGGCCGCTCCCGGCCACCGCAGCCTCGACCTGCTGGGCTCTGGCAATCCTTCCGCCTCAGCCTTCCAAGTAGCCAGAATTACAGGCATGCGCTGCCACACCCGGCTGATTTTTTTGATTTATTGTAGAGATGAGGTCTCGCTGCCCAGGTGGGTCTCGAACCCGCGGGCTCAGGCAATCCACTCACCTCAGCCTCCCAAAGGCACGGGATCACAGGCTGAGCCACCAAGCCCGGCTCTGATCATGGTTCACAACAGCTTATTGTGTCAGAGAGAAGTGTGTGAGGCAGGCTCAACACCAGGTTGACCTGGGACTGAGGCTTTAGGTGACAATCTACAGAGTGTGGTTCAGGGTAGCCTTTGTTATCCTCAGTGCGGTGCTGGATGAGTGTGAGCTGTGTGCCATGCAGTGGGCTGTTAGCAGCGTCCTGCTATCCCCATGTGCTGGTAGCACCCCCTGCCCTAGCTGTGGTGACCAGAAATGTCTCTCTAGACATTGAAGTGTCACCCGAGTTGAACTGCTGGTTTAGAGCATGGACCACAGGTGTGTAAAGGTCACAGGCTGTATGAGTGTAAGTATAAGGAGAAGAATAGCAGTGTCTCCATGGCCTCCTCCCCATAGGCATGATCAAGCAGTTCCTCCGTGATGTGGACTGGGGTGAGGTCGACTACCTCATTGTGGACACCCCACCCGGGACGTCAGACGAGCACCTCTCGGTTGTCCAGTACCTGGCCACAGCGCACATCGACGGGGCAGTGATCATCACCACGCCTCAGGTAAGCAGGCTCGGGTGGAGTGGGTCCCAGCTGTTCCACTGAGAGGTTTCCTTCCAGTCAGCAGCTCTTCATGGTGTGTGTTCTGCAGTTGGGTGTGCAGAAACCCCTTTTTTGCAACTTTATCGTGTCTGGGTGCAGTGGTCCAGGTGTCTGCAGTTGACAAATAAGCACTCCACAGCTGTGTCTGTTGTCCACAGAGGGTCAGAGCTGCCTTTGAACTTTTCTTCAGAAAGCCAGGAAAGTGCTGGTGCTCATCTTCAGATAGTCCTGTGAGGTCACACTGTCCTTGCCATGTTCGTGCATCAAGTCCCTTTCTCTGTGGTGGTCTCTCCATTCAAACCTCAGAGCAGTTCAGGAAGTCTCCCAGTTTTCAACCAAACCAGCCTGGGTGTGGACAAGGATTTGGGGACAGCCTGCTGGGACCTTTGTCTCTTCCCTGGTGATGTCAGGCTCCCCTCTGTGCCAATCATGAGCGGCTTTGCCACGATGCCCGAGATGAGCCCAAGCTGGGGAGAGCAACAGGAAATGTGACCTCGGGAAACCCTGCAGAGGACAGCTGCAGGTGGGACTGTTGTTTTGACCAAGTAAGCCAGAAGAAGCTACACCAGCAAGCTGATTTTAATTAATTGTTAGTTTATTAACACATGGGTCAAGAGTAGGCAAACGAAAACTGTTGACAAATTGGTGCAGTTTGTGACAAGCTTTTATAGGTAAAATTTGCAGTATTGGCTACCTAGCAACTTAGTGACCATAGCAACTGTTAACTAACAACTTGGCAGCCAAAATGGGAACTTTGATTGTTAGGGAGCTTTGATTAATTTCATGTCCTAGGTATAGCCAGTGCCCAGAAAGTCCCTGGAGTTCTGCCATCAAGATATAGTTTAAGGTAGTTACAGAGAGACAAGGAGGAAAAATCATTACACAATGGAGTTACCTTGGTTAGGTTACTAACAGAATATAAGAACAAAATATGAAAATGTCAAAGCGTAACATTTGATTTCAGTTAACAAAGCATACAATTACATGGAACTTATGGCTAAGGAGTTCTGTAACAGTCAGCAGGAAACAGCACAACCTGCCCAAAGGAGACAAAACTGGGGTCTGTGATCATGGGAACATTACTGTAATCACAGGTAGGCACTAAGGAGTGAATTTTAGGTCAGGCAGGCAACTAAGATGGAAGCTTTAAACAAAATGGAGTAAGCTGGTTGATACTATTATTTTGCTAGCAATTTGATTTCATTAACTGATTTAGCTCATTTCACTGTGAACCATCGACCTCAGGGGCTGAGGAACCAAGGGCTTGCTCTCCTTGGTTACATTGACTCCTCTTCATGATGGCTCCTCCACTCCTAGGACAGCTCGGTGAAGCCAGAATCAGGACAACCCAAGCTCCCCTCAATCCAGCACTTGCTTGAGTGCCACCTACATGCAGGCACCAGGCAGGAGGTGAGGTTCCAGGGCAGAACAACGGGCTGGGCCTCCCTGGCGGCCCCTGCAGCTCACTGAGGAGCACAGTGCTGGATGTATAAGATGACAGCCAGCCCTGTGACACTGACAAGCACAACGTAGAGGGGTGTGATGGATTCGGGTCACTCTGAGGAGTCTTGGGGGCCCATGGAGGAGCAGGACACCTCTTGAGCACTGGAGGGTGGAGAGAAAATAGATTTGTCCTTAGGAATGTTTTCTGTTGCATATTCAAAAAATGGTTGGGGCCAGTCTTAGACCCACACGTTATGAGGGGGTCCCTGAGACAAGACCAGAAAGAAGTCTAGCTAGAATGTGCCGCTCTGGTGGGAGGTGGATAGTGTTGGGGGGGTGCATATGAGAACTCCTACTTGCCACTGCGTGTTACTGTGAACCGAAGAGTCCTTTAAACACCACCAACAAAAATCTGGTTGACATAAAACCAGCTTCTCCAGTGCCACATTTACTGTAAGAAAATATGGAGTCCCTGAGGTTCAGAAGGGGACAGAGCAAGCAGCCCTCCCCCTGGGTGCCCTTTACACAGCTTCTTGGAAAACAAGGCTTCAGGCTGGGACGCCCACTTGTTTGGAGCCCCTTGCACCAACACTGACATAGGCAGGTGGCCTTGGGGGTTACTTTGGACACAGCAGCAGAACTTTTATTTACAGGGCGCCAAGCAGAGAACCACACAGGTGCCACAAGGTGAGTGGCCGAATTGCAGCAGGTTCCCTTCTCCCCGAGCTCCTGATCTGCACCTAGCCTCAGGGCTGGGAGCCTAGCTTGTCTCAGGAAGAGAGCAGGCAAGGAGCTGCCAGCCTCTTGGGAGTCTTGAGGGGTAAAGCCACAGGTGTGGGACGTTGCCACACGTGACAGTGACAAGCCACAGCAGGACCTGAGCCCATGGATCCACAATAACATTAAATGGGGGAGGTAGAGGTGAGAGGACCTGAGCAGTGTGTGGACACGGTAACCACACCGTCCGGTGAGCATTCAAGTCCCGAGCATCCAAGCCAGGCAATCTTCCTTGTTTTATTTTAGTCCAGGCAGTTGCATGTGGTCATATCGTCTAGATCAGGGGCAGCAAACTTCCGTAAAGGGTCAGATAATAATACTTGAAGCTCTGTGTACCCCTGGCCGCTCAGCTGCCGTTGTGGAGTGGAGCAACCTCAGATGGTGCCCAGAGGGGTGGGCACGGCACGTTCCAGCAGAGCCCCATTTACAAAACCAGCCAGCTGTCCCGTAGGCCGGACTTCACCAACCCTCATCTGGAAGGTGTGTGCACATTGGCTCGGTGTAGGGCATTCCAGGAAGGTGGGGCATAGAGAAGCCTTGAAAGGTCACTTTTCTCTAGATCTGTTGCTTGCTGTTTGGCTGTTCACATTTGTCCTTCCAGAGTTTTATGGGAGACAAGTAGCACCTTGAGCAGGGCTCCAGCATTCACAGGCACTGATAAGTGTTCATTGCATGGGAGGCCCTAAGACCTTGTGACCGCAAATCTACCACAGCACAACTGCTCCGGGCCACACAGTTGCGTCGTTCCTCCTCCCTGTGCTTTGTCTTTGGAATAACTGGTCTTTCTCGCCTTGATAGGAGGTGTCGCTCCAGGATGTCCGGAAAGAAATCAACTTCTGCCACAAGGTGAAACTGCCCATCATCGGGGTAGTAGAGAACATGAGTGGCTTCATTTGCCCCAAGTGTAAGGTGAGAGTGTGTAGTGGCCCGTGTCCAGCCAAGACACCTGCTTTGGTGGTGGGGAAGAACAGGAAGGGCTCTCCATGGAGAGTGTCTCTGCCTTCCACCATGTCCAGAAGTGAGATTGCAGGTGAAGTCCTTTGTGGTTGCCTGAAGGAAAATGCTTTTGGTGTTGAGTGTTTTACATTCAAAGTAAGCCTTTTTTAAAAAAGTTTGCTTGAAACATGGTCCATCCTTATGATTGTGCAACAAAATCATGTTTCTTCCTTTTTGATTTGCCTCACAGAAAGAATCCCAGATATTCCCTCCCACGACTGGGGGTGCGGAGGTCATGTGCCAAGACCTGAAGGTTCCTCTTCTCGGCAAAGTGCCTCTGGATCCGCGCATAGGTGGGTGACACCCCCATCCCAGAGCAGGGCCCTCACTTCCTGGTCAGCCCCCACAGGCACAACACGGGGCCAGGCACCAGGGAGGGACGATGGGGCATTGGAGCCAGACCCTCTTTCCCTCCAGCCTACGGCCTCAATGCCGTAGAAGCCATGGGAGAGAAGCCAGGAGCCATGCAGGCAAGCAGGCCTCGATGAGGAGGGGTGGCAGGCTGCTTGGAAGAATGGGGTGGAAGTTGCTGAGAGAGGTAGCAGCAGGGGATGGGGTGGGCACAGGAAATGGGTACACTGGGGGAGGGGGCAGCTGTAGGGGGATGGGCAGGGAGGGAGGAGGGGCTGAGTGAACCCATCAGGAAGGTGCCTCAGGTTCTGTCCTCAAGAAACCCAGCACGGCCCCATCTCCAGTATGGAGACAGCCTGCGCTGTCAGTGAGCACGAGTCATTGGCCTGTGATTGGTCTATGACAATGTTCTTAAGTACCAGGATCCCAAGAAATACCCGCTCTGTGAACAGCCTCCAGGAGCTGAAGGAAAGATAGCTGGTCCATGCCTCTACTCCATACCCACCCCAGGTGTTGGCTTGCTGGGGGAGGGGTCAGGGCCACCTACACTCTTTAAACAACTCCCCTCTCCATGTTTCCGTCTCCCCAGGATGACAGAGTTGAGCCTGTTCACGTTTATGTGCTTGTGACAGGGAAGTCGAGCGTCGCGTTTAGGTCTGAGGGCAGAAGCGAGAAAGTGGAAAGGGAGGTTGGGGCCCAGTAGTGGTCAGCCCTACACGGCGCCTGGGAGCTTGGGCTCCATTCAGGGCATGTGAGCCCGTGTGGGACATCTGCATGTCTGATTATTGTCTGAGCAAGTCCAGGAGGAGAGATCCAGGGAATGGCCGTGTGGCTGGAGAGGGGTCTGAAGTGAGGTCCCAGGGCCTGGCATTGGTGTGGAGGGGAAGGGATACACACAGGGGAGAGTGATAGGATCCAACGGCCTAGGATGTCCTGCCACCCAGCATGAGCCACCTGGAAAGGGACTGTCCCTCAAACGTGGCAATTGGTACCACAGTTGACACCATGAAACAGCAGAGGTGGGTTGAGGGGGGCCAGTCCCTGTGGGTGCTGTGTCGGAGTTGCCAGCAGGCTGGGGAAGCAGACGTCAGGAGAGGGTGGGTTGTGTCTGTCCAGGTGAGCATCGAAGCCACAAGAATGGATGCAATCGCCACAGTGCCCTACAGAGAGGAGGGGCCAGAGGACGGGGAGGGGCTGCCTTGAGGAAATGGGAAAGGGGGTGTGAGGGTTGCTCTGAGGATATGAAGAGCCCAGAGAACCCCAAGGCCCTGGGCACTGGAGGGTGTGTCCCAAGGTCCTTCTTCCCTTGTTCCCACATCCAAAAGCCCTTTTCTGATGTATGGTTTCCCCCACAAAATGCAGAACACTCCACCTGCTTTCTCAGCCTTTCTTGGTGTTGTGAACCCCCTGCCAAGCAGTTTTTGCATTGCCTGGAAGTGGCGCTGAGTTTCCCTCATGGTTGGTGAGAGCAGGAGCCTCCCTCAGAGCCCCCAGAGGCACGGGGGCCAGGTGAGTGAGAGTGGGTGAGGGCAGGCTATGGCGGCCTGGGGCGCACACTACCGCCACCGCCAGCCTGCACCTCTGCCTCAGTCCAGGTCTGCCAAGATGGGATCGGTGAGCCAGAGGCTTATCAGGGGCAGTGACTACAAGAGAAAATGAGGAGGGAGTGCCTCAGCCTGGGATGCAAGAGAGAGGGAAGGGCTCAACCCTTAGGAGCATCTCGGCCCACTGGAGCATCTCGGCCCTCAGGAGCATCTTAGCCCACTGGAGCATCTCAGCCCACAGGAGCCTCTCAGCCCTCAGGAGTATCTCAGCCCTCAGGAGCATCACAGCCCTCAGGAGCATATCTGCCCTCAGGAGCATATCTGCCCACTGGAGCATCTCAGCCCGCTGGAGCATCTGAACCCACAGGAGAGTCTTAGCTCTTTGGAGTATCTGAACCCACAGGAAAGTCGCAGCCCACTGGAGCACCTTAGCCATTTGGAGCATCTGAACCCACAGGAGAGCCTCAGCTCACTGGAGCACCTCTGCCCTCAGGAGCATCTAAACCCATAGGAGAGTCTCAGCCCACTGGAGCATCTCAAAGCACCTCAGCCATTTGGAGCATCTGAACCCACAGGAGAGTCTCAGTTCACTGGAGCATCTCAGCCCTTTGGAGTATCTGAATCTACAGAAGAGTTTCAGCTCACAGGAGCACCTCAGCCCTTAGGAGCATGAAGACCCACAGGAGAGTCTCATTCCAGTGGAGCACCTCAGCCCACTGGAGATGTGAACCCACAGGAGAGTCTCAGCTCACTGGATCACCTCAACCCACTGGAGCATCTGAACCCATAGGAGTATCTCAGTCCACTAGAGCACTTCAGCCCTTTGGAGCATCTGAACCCACAGGAGAGTCTCAGCCTACTGGAGCATCTGAACCCACAGGAGAGTCTCAGCCTACTGGAGCATCTGAACCCACAGGAGAGTCTCAGCCTGTTGGAGCATCTGAACTCACAGGAGGGCCTCAGTCCACTGGAGTATCTCAGCATACAGAAGTGTCTCGGCCTGCAGTAACTTCTCAGTCCACTGGAGCACCTCAGCTGCTGTGCAGCTCTAAGGCAAGTTGGACACAGCACCAGAGCATTGTCAAGCCCAGTCTCCCATCATGGGGGCTGTGTCTCATGAATGTGCTGTCAGCGGTCAGGGCAGCATGGCCTTGGCACAAATCGTGGCGATGGATTCAGCAGTTGCTGCCAGAGGTCTAAGAACTGAGTCCTCAGGGCTACCACAGTTGCCACATTTTTCCATTTTTCAAGAAAAGCTAGCAGTCTTTGTCTTTACCCCAAATCTTCCGATGACTGAACACTGCCCCGAGCTCCACTTGTTCACAACACTGCATGCTGACCCCACCAACACCTCCAGGCCCTGCCAGCCCACAGGCCTGCCACCAGTGTCTGGTAGAGATCTGGAGGTGACCTGGGGCACTGATGCGATCCTGGTGTGGCATTGTTGCCAAGAGCCACCTCCCTGGGTCCCTACCACCTGGCTCCGGCCCTGGCCTTTCCTTTCAGGGTGACTATTCACAAAGAAACAAGGTTTGCAAGAGTTAACGGCAAAGCAGAGGAGACCCTGATGGCAGCTGCTGAGCTCATTCTGAACTAAGAGGATTAAGTGCCTTCTGGTGGGCATGGTCCTGCATGACAAAAGACACATCCCAGAACCTTGAGAGGAAACCACAGATGACAGGGCCAGAGTGTCAGAAGGGAGGGGTGGTTGACACTGTCGTGCTCCCAGAAGGGTGGAAGGTGAGGCTGAGTGGCAGATGCAAGGTCGCTGGGGACCAAGTAGGGGCAAAGCCACCTTCCTAGGAACAGGGAGGGTATTAGGACATGCGCTTCAGCCCCCTCTGGCAACGTAGTAACAGTTTCAGATGCCACCTCCCTGGTGCTGTGGGTCCCAACCCTTCCCTGGACCCACACCGAGGATCATGGGAAGGGCGGAGGGTCAGATCCCTGCCCCTCCACAGCTAGCTGTAGGACTTGGGCAAGTCCTCAGCAGAGCCTTGTCTGCAAAATAGGGATGATGACAGCCTGCTCAAGGGAGGCCTTGGGCCAGGGCTGGGCTCCAGTTCACTGTTCTCCTGATGGTGATACCTGATCTCCAGGGGAGATTCTGGGAGACTGTTAGGATGGGGAGTCCTCTGGGGGAGGGAGGCTGGGTGGAAGTCGACAGTAGCCCGTGCATGGCTATCCCTGATCTGTAGGGGCTCCCCGAGGTCCCAGGCTCCAGGGCCCAAGTGGGCTCCCCACTCCCACTGCCCTCCCCACAGGCTCTTTCCCCACTCAGTGTCCTTGTCCCCTGGGGCAGTACACTAGGGGAGTCAAGGGAATGATCAGACAAGGCAGACGTTGCCGAGGTCCTCCTGAGGTGGGCAAGGGGCTGTGGGCAGTGCTGCCACTTAGCCTCTTTCTCCAGGGCCCAGGGAGCAGGTGGAGCAAGCTAATGGCAAGCTGGCAGAGCAGATGGGGCAAGGAAACTGAGGATGGCCCCAGCCCCCTGCGTCATGTCCACCTGGTGCTGGATTAGCATGTGGTTCTAGAGAAACCTGTGTGTGCCCAGGAGGGGACTGGAGCTATGGCCACACGGTTGGGAAAGTCCGACAGGCACCAGTGTGGGAGCTGAGAGAGAGTTACACATGGACAGAGCAATGGGAAGAACGTGTGTGTGCGCGCGCCACATTTAGATGGGTGTCATGCCCTGGACACGCCTGGAGCTCTTGTAACCCTTTCTGGACTTCATGGACAGTCTTCTGTGTTTTGTTTTGTTTTGTTTTTGCCGAGGGCATTCATTCTCTTTTTACTCAAATAGCTAGTTAATTCCTTAAAATTCAGACTCCCAGGCTTATCCAGGAGCTGCCAGATCAGTCCTCTCTGGGGCCCTGGAACCTGCATTTGCCACACACCACCCTGATGATCTAGTTGTACTGAAATCTAGCCAGGGGCCTGCAGGAAGGAGGGTCCCAGAGGTGCTGGCCTTCATTCTCTGCTTTGTTCTCTATCCTGAGTGAGGTAGCTGCTGCAAGCCGCAGGTGTCACCAGCACGGAAAGAGCCCAGGATCTTGTGGCCGCTGTGTCCTCGCATGGATTCAGTTTTCTTTCATGTGTTTCTTTAAGGTAAGAGTTGTGACAAAGGCCAGTCTTTTTTGGTTGATGCCCCGGATTCACCAGCCACATCAGCCTACAGGAGCATATTTCAAAGTGAGTATCTTGGGGGGGTCTCAGTGCACACATCAGTACAGATACCTACGGGGCTGGAAGGAGCATGAAGCAGCCAAGCAGGTGGGTTTTGGGAAGGAGAGTCCTGGACTTAGATTCAGAAATGGCCCTCCACCAGCCTCGGATGGGAACAGTAGGGTGGTAGGCTCTGCGAAGCCCACAGAGGAGACCCTCAGCCCAGGAAGACAGGAGGCCATGAGAAATCTCCTGTGCATCCATGTCAAAAACGAATGTACATAGTGTACAAAACATGGGGTGGAGGGGTGATATTTGTGCCATAGGAAATACATCTTAATAAAGCCATAAAATTTTGATTAAAAACAAAATCAAACCACAGTGAGGTGAACTAACACAACCCACATGCAGGCCAGTTCAGCTGACAGGCCTGGATGATGGCGGTGGTGTCAGCAGTGACAGCTGCGCTGCTCGGTGTGCAGTTGGGCTTTGCTTGTCTGAACTGATGGCATCAAGGGTGAGGAACAGCATCCCTTTGCCACCTGCCGATGGGCCCATGAAACCTCCGCCACTGGTGATGACTGTGTTGGCAGATCAGGGCAGTACAGACAGCCTTTTCTGGTGTGAGGGGATTCCCGTCGGATTGTGCCTCCACTGCAATGCTGCCCTCGCTGGCAGAGGGCAGGGCTGCTGAAGGGCCACCAGCACTCTGTGGCCTCATCTTGTTTTCCAGGAATCCAGGAGTTTTGTAATCTCCATCCGTCGAAAGCAGAGCAGCTTATCAGTTCCTGAAACACGAGAATGCTGAGAGCCCGTGCGGTTACTGAGCCAACGCGCCCACCAGACACAGCACATCCAGCCCACCCAACCAGCTCGGGGACAGGTGGGGTCATGGGCAAAAAGCGACCACAGAGCTATGTGGTTTGTAGCCACTTTCTCAGAGAGACTTTAATCACTGAATATTTGTACACTTTTCTTCAGAACACACATAAAGGGCATTCTTTCCAAGTATGCCATTTAAAAAATAAAAACACCTCCTCAAACCGTTCCGCCAAGGCCCGTTTCACGTAAAAAACACACAGGTTGTGGGCTGTGGGATTCTGCTCTGTGGGAAGCTTGCTGGATTGTAGAAACTCCCACTTGGGCCTTTTCTGCCTCTGAAGGTAAGCAGGCCTGAAAAATAGCCACAGGGCGAGTGCAAGGCCTCGCTGCAGCCCACCCAGGCCTGTTCCCAACAGCACAGTCAGAGATCTGTTCTCTGGATGAGAGAACTAACCAGCCGTGGTGGGTTCTAGCTTGCTGCCTGTGATGGCTCTGGGGGAGGGAAAGGACCACAGTCACTCGACGAGACAGAATCTGTGGGCTGTGTACACAGCCTGTCTCGTCATCTGAGTCCATACAGCCAATCATTTCCGGTGTTGTATACAAAGTACTCTTAAGGTTTTTGCTATGACGTAAGAGAGGCAGATATAAACGTGAATCGTCCTCACTGCTGTGAGCTGCTCACTCTGAAATATGCAGGAACTGAGACTAGCTGAGAAAGTAAATTCCTGTTTTCCGTCCACTCTGAGCACACAAGTGGATGGTGGGCAAATCCCCTTGTTCTTCCCCTCCCATTCTCTCGTTCCCCTCCCCACTTCCCTGCCTGCACACAGTTGGATCTGTAGGTGTTCTGTGTGAGGAGGGTGGGATCCCCCTAAAGGGCATCGAGGCTGCAAAGCCTGGGTAGGCCCGGTACCCACTTTGGGTGGCGCCTGGCTAGGCACCTGGCCAGGCACCTGACCACGCAGACCTTGGCCCCCCATACCCAAGAGCTGTGCTTCCCACAAGCTCCCTGGCCCTTCCAGATGGTGCTCACCTAACGCTGGTGAATCTCCAGCCCCTCCAGGCCAGGCTTCTGAAGGTCACCTGGGCAGGCCTGCAGGGGGAAAGGCAACATGGTTTTCTCTCCTTACATGTGAATGGGCTGATCTGCTGATTCTAGGCCAGAGAAAACCCATAAGATACAGAAAACCTGCAGAGCTGGCCGTTTGATGTCTTGGCCTACAGTGGCACTGTTCACATCTAGGATTGTTCAGACCATTTCAGGATGAACCTGGTCAGATTTAGGAGACATCTGTTTCTCACTTCTAGAAATATTTAAGTTGAAAAACTAAATCACTAAAACTAACAGTGGCAGTCACAAAAGGATAGATACGGCCGGGCACGGCGGCTCATACCTATAATCCCAGCACTTTGGGAGGCCGAGGTGAGAGGATTGCGTGAGCCCATGGGTTCGAGACCAGCCTGGGCAACTTAGTGAGACCTCATCTCTACAATAAATTAAAAAAAAAAAAAAATGCCGGGCATGGTGGCGTGTGCCTGTAGTTCCAGCTACTTGGAAGTCTGAGGGGAAGGTTCGCCTGAGCCCAGCCAGGTCGATGGGTGACAGAGTGAGACTCCAACTCAAAAAGAAAAACAACTGTATGACTGCATTTATAGGAGGTCCCTGGAGGAATCAAACCCATAGAGACAGAAAGTTGGGTGGCCCCAGGGCTTGAAGAGGGGTGTGGGGAGTTTATGTTTAATGGGTTCTGAGTTTCAGTTCTACAGGATGAAGGGCGTTCTGGATATGGGTGGTGGTGGCTGCATGATAAGCTCACAGTAGTTAATGCCACAGAAATACACTTTAAAATGGTCACAATGTAAATTTCATGTATCTTTCACCCCAATTTGAAAAACAAAACTAATCAATGGCAGCCTGACTGACGTGGAACACATGACCAACTACATGACCAACTGCAGTTGCTGACAGGCCGCTTCACTCTGAGCACCCAGATGGTCCAGAAGTTGGGCCTCAGTCACTCACCGTCTGGAACACTGGCTGAGACAGAAAACTGGCCGTGACCTTGCTGATGTCACTCTCACCTCCCATCTTACAAAGGATGTAGCCATACAGGTTGGCAGCTTGGAGAGAAATCCCAGCGATCACAAGAGCCTGCATGCAGACAAAGCCAAGGTCACTTTCCAAGGACATTTACAGAAATGTTCCTCTCAAACCAAGTAGAAGTGGCTCTGGCCTACGCCTGTAACATTACCAGGCGACCCTTAATGAACACTCATCAGATACCCATGGACACCTCTAATACCTCTGAGTCAGCAACCCAAGAGGCTGTCACCATCACCTTCCCATTTTACAGGGGTGGGGAGGAGAAGCCGGGGAAATGGAAGCTGCCCAGGCCACTGAGCTGGAGTGGGGTCAAGCCAGGATCCAAACTCCAGAGCCCATACTTCTGATGAAATCACACCATGTCTGCAAATACTGTGTTTTCTCAGTGAATGGGCTAGATATTGGCATTGAATTACGACGCCTCTGAAATAAAACATCAGAACTCTGAGGCTAGTTTATTCCTACCTAAAAGGACTCGCTGGCCAGGGTAGGATGTCATAAGCTTTTTAGAAAGTTCCTTTCTCATCAGTATTATTCATAAGAATCCAGTGACCATCAACAGCCACATCTCTACCAGCTGATGATTGGATAAGTAAAACATGGAGTGTTACTCTGCCATAAAAAGAAAGCACTGGCACATGCCACAGCACGATGGACCCTGGAAATGTGCTCAGTGAAGGAAGCCATCACAAAGGACCACATGTCACGTGATTCCATGTGAACGCCATGTCCAGAACACCCAAGGCTACAGAGACAGATTAGTGGGTGCCTGGGGTTGGGAACAGGAGAGTGAGGGCAATGGCTACAGGACATTGTTTCTTTTAGGATGATAAAATTGTCCCAGAGTTGGTTGTGGTGATGGCCACGCAACTGTGGCTACACTAGAAGCCACTGAATTGTGCCCTTTTACAATTTTTATTTTATTGTAGAGACAGGGTCTTGCTCTGTTGCCCAGGCTAGCGTGCAGTGGTGAGTGGGGGGGGAATCATAGCATGCTGCAACCTCGATCTCCTGAGCTCAAGTAGTCTTCCTCCCTCAGCTTCTCAAAGTGCTGGGATTATAGGCGTGAGTCACGCACCCAGCTTGAACTGTAATGTTTTAAATGAATTATTTGGTATGTGAATTATATTTCAAGAAAACTGTTACAGTGACCAGTCCATCAGTAATAAACAACAAAACCCACTCATGCCACTGCTGGTATGTCAGAGCAGCGCAGAAGTCAAGACCCTTGCCTTACCAGCCACTTGAGCTTCAAGGAAAACAAGGTGCTAAAGAAGAACACGATCCAGATCACAGGGCAGATGATGAGGCCCAGCCAGAAGATCCGCGCCTCGGCCTCTGTGGCGGTGATGCTGCTCGGCGATCCCTGTGGCGAGGACATGGTTCCGTTTAGGAAACGTGGAAGTCGTTGCCAGCAAGCACGTGCACGTGTCACTCATGCGCATGCCCTCTTTCCACGCGTGCTGCACGACCACAGCTGTGGCTTCGTGCGGATGGAGTCAGACGTGCGGGAGCTGAGAAGGCACCCACGGGAACGTCCCACACCCGCCCTCCCAGGCCTGGGTGGCCCAGCTGACGTGGAGGCACCTTCCTGGCTTCAAAGACCCAGTGGCTTTTCCCATCCTCGTCTATCTGGTTCCACCAGCGGAGGCCCACCAGGAGTCTTCCGGTCACATTCTGAGGACAATGGACAAATGACTGTGAGCAGGCCACGGACGAGAGGTGCCATCACTGTTTTGATAAATGAAATAAAAGGCACTGGTTCGTGTACCAGGAGCAAGAAGAAGAGGCATTGAACTGTAGTGGTTTCTCAAATCAGTTTTCAAGGATTCTATTTTTAACTAAGCTTACTTTTTTTCTTCGAGTTGGGGTTTCACTCCGTTGCCCAGACTGGAGGGCGATGGCATGATCACAGTTCACTGCAGCCTCTACCTCCTAGGCTCAGGTGACCCTTCCCCCTCATCCTCCCAAGTTCCTGGGACTACAGGCATGTGCCACTATGCCTGGCTGATCGTTTTGATTTTGGTGGAAACAAAGTCTTGCTATGTTGCCCAGGGTGGTCTCGAATTTCTGGCCTCAAGTGATCCTCCCACCTCAACTTCCCAAAATACACTGGGATTGCAGGCATGAGCCACCACATCCAGCCGAATTAAGCTTACTTTAAAAAGTGGCACTTTGAAGTGACACGCATGTAATTTATATTTTTATATTCCTATATATTGAACATATATATCATACATAAATTTTGCAAAAAATCCAAAGTCATATGGGGTTGTCACCCTCTTAGACACATGTGTAATCCTGACAGCTGACACCCAGAAGCCCTTTATTAAACACTCAAACGATGCATGTTTTCCTCTGCTTTCTCAGCATTCTTAAGTGTGTCTGCAGTCTAAACCAAAGTAACTCTTGGGCCCACGAGCATCGGGACTGTCCCCGTCTGGGCACAGCCCCTGTCTCAGGAGTGGTGCCATCCCAGGAGAGGGCCTCACCTTCACAGACCAGAAGTCCAAGGACAAGAGGAGCAGCACGGTGACAAAGCAGCCCACAAAGCTCTTGCTGAACCAGTCGCAGCACACGTAGGTGACGATGGCACTCACTCGGAAAAACAGGTGGAAGAAGGTGGCCAAGGGGTGCCTACAAAGGAACCCAGGTGGCGCCTTCACTCCAGGAGCATAGGGATGGACAGAGCCCCTCCCTGCTCAAACTCTCCCGGGAGGTATCCTCACGCCAACAGCCCAGGGATGTCACGGAACCCCCTCCCCACCCAGACTCTCCTGGTGCTGGTGGATGGGGGGTGGGAGGGAAAGGGCCATCCTCCCAGGTGCATCTCAGGTGCGGCCTGAGACGCATCGCCGTCGGCAGTGCCCAGTCACGATGAGACAGCAGTTGCGCTTCTCACCCTTGAAGAATCCAGTACTTTCCCCCAACTGGACTCCAAATACCACTTGCCCCCTTCGAAAGTCACTTTGAAACAGAGCGCGACCCAGTCACTGCCTTCCCACAGAGCAGCGACCATGACCAGTTCCCTAAAGGTCAAGGCTGGGCTTTCCCGCCAGTCACTGAGCACCGAGCTCACGTGCAGCCCACGAGGCCGCCACCTCGTGTCATCAGGGAACACTTGTTCCTGGACAGAGAGAAACGATCGTGACATGTGAGTGGTGAGCCCAACTCATCGCCGTTGCTCAGTGTTGAGTGGCACTTGAATGCTGACACTTAAGCCAGGGGAAGACGATTTGTGTCACTGTGCCTTTTGGCACAAACCTGCCCAGAAAGCAGCGTGAGCCGAAGGGAACATTCTCGTCCAGTGTCAATTGCTTGTTGCTGTTTTCAAGTCTGAAAGCTAGATGAGCACAAGTTGTTAAACAGGGTCACCACATTGTCTAGAGCAGGTAAATGCCTACGGGGTCAGGCAGGCGATGACGGGGATGACAGCCCAACAGAAAACACTGTGGCCTTCTGTTTTGGAGGCATCCTGGTGCTGCTAGAGCACACAGGTAGAGAGCAGTGCTCAGCTGCGAGCAGGAGAGCAACAGGGGAGCCCTGTGGTGGGTGGCCACTAGGACAGCACTGAGTGCTGGGAGAAGCAGGGTCGGGGGGGCCCCGCCTCAGCACAGACCCCTGTGCAGCCCAGACCCAGCACTGCCAAAGCTGAGACTTCTGCAAAAACCAGAAATCAGCTGGGCTCGGTGGCTCAGACTGGAATCCCGCGCCTTGGGAGGCTGAGGTGAGTGGATTGCCAGAGCCCGTGGGTTCGAGACCCGCCTGGGCAGTGAGACCTCATCTCTACAATAAATTTTTAAAAATCAGCCGGGCGTGGTAGCGCGCGCCTGTAATTCCGGCTACTCGCAAGGCTGAGGCAGAAGGATTGCCGGAGCTCAGCAGGTCGAGGCTGCGGTGGCCGGGAGCGGCCGCTGCATTCCAGTCTGGGCGATAGAGTGAGACTCCAACTCCAACTCCAAAAAAAAAAAAAAAAACCCAGAAATCCAGACTCGCCATGGGAAGTTTGATGTTTAAATGATGGCAACTAATTATTATAATAAAATATTGCAAGCTGTGTTTCTCACCTGTCTGCGAGCAAGCTGTCCATTGCAACCTCAGGATTAGAGCTACAAGACGCTGTAGAATTCACATGAGAGGCTGGATGGGGTGACCCAAGAGGCCCGCAGAGCTGCAGGGGAAGAGCCTGCCTGACCTCCCCAAGAAGAAACAGGGCCAGAGTGAGCAAACTGTGGGCGCCTTACAGTCATCCCCATGGGAACGTTCACCGAGACTCAGAAGCAGAAGGCACAGCGACTTTGCATGGCAAAACACTACCACTCGCCAGGACGGTTCTCATGGGTGCCTTTCATACTCTGGGCTCTCCTGAGGGCCTGGATGAAAACCAGCCCAGCATTTAAGAATGAGGGTCATGTAGAACTCCAAAACTTCCTGGAATGTTCCAGAAGATAAGACTTTCGGGAGTCTCTTATATCGTTTCTGTGTTAAGCCTTATTATTTTTCAGCTATCTGAATCTCGTGTTGCTTTTGCCTCTAAAGGTAAATGAATGCTCTTCTAGTGACAAAGTTCTTTAGGGCACAGACATGTGTAAGGTATTTTTATACCCACGACGGCACCTGGCATCTAAGATTCCCAGCAAGTATATTTGTTGTGTTAGACCTTGTAATGGAATCAGTCAGAATCACTGAAAACATCTGTCCTCTTTGTAGAGATGTAAAAACAATACAGGTCTTAAAAGAGGTCTGGGCATTAGTCAAGCGTACACTGAGCGGAGTGAACGTGGAAGTGAAGGCATTCAAATAAATCCCCTCTGTCCACTCTTTTCTTTTTGATTGTGGTTTTTCTAACATAAAATGCAGAAAAAATTCCAGTTGCTGAAGTTTCCATTTAGCTGTGTCCTGTTTAATTAACTGGAGGTGTTATTGTTTTTCAAACAAGCCCAAAGCAAATAGAATAGCTTGCCTATTGCATTTTTTTTTTTTTTTTTGAGTTGGAGTCTCACTCTGTCGCCCAGACTGGAGTGCAGTGGCCGCTCCCGGCCACCGCAGCCTCAACCTGCTGGGCTCCAGCGATCCTTCCGCCTCAGCCTTCCAAGCAGCCGGAATTACAGGTGTGCGCTACCACACCCGGCTGATTTTTTGATTTATTGTAGAGATGAGGTCTTGCTGCCCAGGCGGGTCTCAAACCCGCGGGCTCAGGCAATCCACTCACCTCAGCCTCCCAAAGGCGCGGGATTATAGGCTGAGCCACTGAGCCCGGCTTGCTTTTTTTTTTTGCTAAAGATAGAGTCTTGCTTTGTTGCCCAGGCTGAGTGCAGCAGCACACTCATGGCTTACTGCCTCAGTCTCCTGAATAGCTGGGAATAGGCCTGCACCACCATGCCCAGATAATTTAAAAAAAATTTTTGGTAGAGACAAGGTCTCACTGTGTTGCCCAGGCTCATCTTGAACTCCTAGCCTCAAGCGATCCTCCCGCCTCAGCCTTCCAAATTCACCACGCCCAGCCAATTGCATGAGAAGATGTTGCTTTTGTCCTGTTGTATGCAGGACGCTCTATCAGCACATTCCAGTTCTCATTCACATCTGGAGTTTGCCCAGTCCATGCCTCCAGCTCTTACTGTGTGGGCTCACAGTTTTCTAGTTTTGCAGGCCATGGCCTGAGCCCTGTCCACTCTTCCTGCCGTGGGTACTCTCCTCCTGTCACCTCAGCAGTGCGGGGCACACACACTGTCAATCATCTCACTTCTCAGTGCCACTGCTTTCCAGCTCCACCCTCTCTTGCCCCCCAGGGACCCACCTGGGAGGTTGCCCCTTGAGAGACAAACAGCCAGCAGTCACGGCCACCAGCCATGGCTTGGGCACTAGACCACCAGTCTTGGCTTCCACCTCTGAGTAGCCCTGTGGCCTTCCCTAAGCCACAAACCCTGTGATGCCCGAGTCTCCTCTTCTGCAGAATGGGCATGCCAACAGGACCCACTTCCTGAGACACAGATGGTCAGTGAGGGTGGGCCAGAGTGCTAGAGGCACATGCCATGTGGATGGCGGATGACACCGTTGCCATCTCTGGCCCTCAGCATGACCTGTCTCCACTGCCCTGACCAACTCTCTCCTGAGGGGCCTCCTTTTCTTTTTTTGAGCTGGAGTCTCACTCTGTCGCCCAAACTGGAGTGCAGTGGCCGCTCCCGGCCACTGCAGCCTCGACCTGCTGGGCTCCGGCGATCCTGCCGCCTCAGCCTTCCAAGTAGCTGGAACTACAGGCGCGCGCTACCACCCCCAGCTATTTTTTTTTTTTAATTTATTGTAGAGATGAGGTCTCGCCAAGTTGCCCAGGTGGGGCTCAAACCCACAGGCTCAGGCAATTCACTCACCTCAGCCTCCCAAAGGCGCGGGATTACAGGCTGAGCCACCGAGCCTGGCTAGGGCCTCCTTTTCATCCTTGTGGGGATACCCCAGGGTTCACCTTGGATGGGGGGGTGTTCTCCATGCATGTCCAACACCACAACATCCACCCCAAGGTAGAAGCCTGTTTCCCAAGGAGAGGAGAGAAACTTACACGATGCCAAAGGGGGAAATGAAATGACATGGAGTGCTGTCAAGGCGAAAGTGTCCTCATGGGCTTTGCTTCAGCTTTCCTGTGTATCTGTGTATATCCATTTATATGGCTCTGGGCCCCATTTATATGGCTCTATTGTCCCCATACCACCCCGCCCCCCGGAAGCACACTGGGTTGCCATCCTGGAAAGTGCATGCAAGTCACAGTCTCCAGTTGTGCACAGGACACACAGGTTCAGATTTTGGGGTGGGGGGAGGGGGAGACCTGAATGCAAATTTTACATAGGAAAAAGCACAGCTCTACACCAGGCTCAGCAAACTATAGCCCAAGGGCGAAGTCCAGCCCACCACCTGTTTTTATAAATAAAACTATATTAGAGCACAACCACATCCACTCATTCACTAGGCTGCAAAGCCAAAAATATTTATCCAGAGCCTGTGCCCTGCTCCAGACTAGCAAGAAACTTGGTCATGAAATCAAGCGCCATCCATTCAAAACAAATCTAAGTGGAGCAAACTGCCCCCACCTGCTCCCATAGCCCCCAGAAATCTTCCAAAAGCTTGGCTGAGGATGGTGACTCATGCCTACAATCTCAGCTCTTTGGGAGGCCAAGATGAAAGGATCGCTTGAGGCCAGAAGTTCAAAAGCGGCCTGGGAAACGTAGTGAGACCGTCTCTACAAAAATAAAAAATTTAGCAGGGTGTGGTGGCGTGCACCCATAGTCCCAGCTGAGGCTTAAGTGGGAGGATTCCTTAAGCCCAGGAGCTTGAGGCTGCAGTGAGCTAGGATCACACCACTGCACCCCAGGCTGGGTGACAGAGATCCTGTCTTTTAAAAAAAAAAAAGCTGTGGCGGTTGCTGTCTGACTAGCAGAACCGAGGGATGGTGTCAGAAGTTGGAACAGTGTCATCTCTGGGAGCCAGTGAGGCGGGGAGGGACTGAGAGGGGCCTGAGGGAGCCGTCCAGGCCCTGGGATGCGCTGGATCTTGATCTCACGTGCACATGTGTGTCAGAATTCACTGACCTATGCTTATAATTAGAACATTTTACCCTACATATGCTACACCTCAATTAAAAAAAAATCCTAGGCCAGGTGCAGTGAGTCAAGTCTGTAATCCCAGCACTTTGGGAGGCTGGGGCAAGAGGATTGCCTGAGCCCATGGGTTCGAGACCAGCCTGGGCAACTTAGCAAGACCTTGTCTTTACAATAAATAAAAAAATTAGCCGGGCATGGTGGTGCATGCCTGTAGTTCCAGATACTTGGAAGACTGAGGCAGAAGAATCGCCTGAGCCCAGCAGGTCGAGGCTGCGGTGGCCATGAGCGTGCCACTGCACTCCAGCCTGGGCGACAGAGACTCTGACTCAGCAACAACAAAAAATCCTGCTCAATGCCACTGACCAAAGACAAACCTTTGCAAGTCATTCCAAGAATGTCACATGTGATGCAATCCAGCAATCACATTCCTCAGCACCTACCCAGGTGAGACGAAGACTCAGGTCCACACAAAAAGCAACACACGAATGTTTCTAGCAGCTTTCTTTTTTTTGAGTTCTCACTCTGTCGCCCAGACTGGAGTGCGGTGGCCTCTCCCGGCCATCGCAGCCTCGACCTGCTGGGCTCCAGCGATCCTTCCGCCTCAGCCTTCCAAGTAGCTGGAACTACAGGCACGCGCTACCACGCCCGGCTAGTTTTTGATTTATTGTAGAGATGAGGTCTTGCCAAGTTGCCCAGGCAGGTCTCGAACCCATGGGCTCAGGCAATCCACTCACCTCAGCCTCCCAAGGCACGGGATTACAGGCTGAGCCACCGAGCCCGGCTTCTAGCAGCTTTATTCATAATTGCCAAACCCAGAAGCAATGGAGATGTCCTTCGTAGGGAAATGCACAAACCTGGTGCATCCAGACACCAGACTGATACTCTGCGCCCAAGAGGCGTGGAGGGGCCTTAGGCGCATACTGCGAAGCGAAAAAGCCAGTCTGAAGGCTGCATACCGGATGCTTCCAGCTATGGGACATGCTGGAAAAGGCAAAACTATGGAGACAGTTGAAGGATTATTGTTGCCCAGGGTCTGGGGGTGGGGAAGAACAGATGGGGGGAGCACAGGAGACATGTTATTTATTTATTCTTTGAGTCAGGGTCTCACTCTGTCACTCAGGCTGGAATGCAGGGACATGATCCCAGCTCGCTGCAGCCTCTACCTCCTTGGCTCAGGCAATCCTCCGTATCCTTCCATCTCAGCCTCCGAAGTAGCTGGGACTATAGGTGCGTGCCACCATGCCTGGCTAATTTTTTTACTTTCTGTAGAGACAAAGTCTAGTCTCTAACTCCTGGGCTCAAGCGATCCTCCTGTCTTGGCCTCCCAAAGTGCTGAGAATACCAGTGTGAGCCACCATGCCCAGCCACTCTGCTTTTTTAAGGCCATCTCCAATTTGAACTTCTCATCCAACATCATATTTTAATTCTCTATCCTCTTTCAGACACTGGAAAGCTTTCTGTTCCTCTTGATGGCAAAGACCAGGAAGGCATTATCTTGTCTCCTTGCTTTGCTTTGCTGCTAAGAAACAAAGCATCTGAGATGATGCCTAGAATTTGTTTCAAAATAATTTGGGGTGGGGAGTGGCTGGGGGTGATGATGACCTGGTTGGCATGTGTTTTGTCACGATGGGGGCTGAGCAAGGGGAACCACCAGGCTCATTGTTCTCTGTACTTTTGGGACGATTTGAACTAAAAGGAGAAAAAGAGATAAATGGTCAGAAATAGCCTGGACTTTGCCTGGACTTTGCCAGATGCCTTTTTTTATTTTTTTTATTTTTGAGTTGGAGTCTCACTCTGTCGCCCAGACTGGAGTGCAGTGGCCGCTTGCGGGCACCACAGTCTCGACCTGCTGGGCTCTGGTGATGCTTCCACCTCAGCCTTCCAAGTAGCTGGAACTACAGGCGTGTGCTACCACACACAGCAAATTTTTTTTTTTTTTTTTTTTTTTTGAGTTGGAGTCTCACTCTGTCACCCAGACTGGAGTGCAGTGGCCACTTCCGGCCACCACAGCCTCGACCTGCTGGGCTCTGGCAATCCTTCCTCCTCAGCCTTCCAAGTAGCCGGAATTATAGGCGCGCGCTACCACGCCCGGCTGATTTTTTTGATTAATTGTAGAGATGAGGTCTCGCCAAGTTGCCCAGTGGGCTCAGGCAATCCACTCACCTCAGCCTCCCAAGTTGCGGGATTACAGGCTGAGCCACCGAGCCCAGCTGCCAGATGCCTTTTGGAATAGGCAGAAACCAAGCCCACAGGTAACCTGTCTGTAGTCAAAGAAAGAAAGAAAGAAAATTTAGACCTAGAAATTCCCAACTGAGTAAGTAGCCATCCCGGCTGGATGCATGAGAAAAATTCCAGAAAGCAGGCCCTTTCTTCTGGGCTTACCAGTTCCTCTGCAAAAAAAAAAAAAGTGAGGGAGGGACACCCCTCTACGAAGTACCAATCCCAACTCCGGCCATACACGGCCAGCAGCCACCAGAGTCCAGGTTCACATTCCTGCTCCACCCTGCAGGGCAGTCCTGGACAAGGTACCAACCCACTTGGAGCTTCACATCCCTAGCTGTAAAATGGGAGGACCACGCAGCTCTGACGCCTGTGATGCCCGATCAGAGGGAGCCCACAAGTGGCCGTGCCTCCTGTCACTCTACTTACTGCTGACTCATTCGTTGTCAAGACTTTTGAGAACTGGAGGAGGAGAAAGGAACCTTGACCAGTGACCCTCGTCTTGGACGCCTTTGTCAGGCAGAGGCTTCTCCCCATTGCAAAAAATAAGCCGGGTGTTGCTATCATTGCTTCAGTGGTGACACTCACTGACAGGTGGCTTCTGGGTTCACAGTGGCATGCCACCATGCAGATCCTGGTGCAAAGGACCCCCAAGTGCCAGGAGAGACAGCTAAGATGGCGTCTCCTCTGTGTCTCCTGGGAGGAGATAACACAGGACCAGCCCCCCCCAACAAGCTGTACTTCAGCAACCCCTAGGTGATTCACACGCGAGTGACCATCGAAGAGCCCACCTCTGTTCTATTCGCCTTCCTTCCTTCCTCTCCTTCCTCCCTTCCTTTTTTTGAGTTGGGGTCTCACTCCGTCACCCAGGCTGGAATGCAGTGGCACAATTATAGCTCACCACAGCCTCAACCTCTTGGGCTCAGACGATCCTCCTGCCTCAGACTTCCAAGTACCTGGCACTCCAGGTGTGTGCCACCATGCCTAGCTAATTTTTTTGTACAGATGAGGTTGTGCTATGTTGTCCACGCTGATCTTGAACTCCTGGACTCAAGCAATCATCCCACCCTGGCTCCCAAGGTATTGGGATTACAGGCATGAGCGACCGTGCCTGGACCTCTGTTCAACTTTCAAGAGAAACTCGGTTTCAGGAGCAAAGAGAAAAGGATTTAAGGAGCCCAAGCCCAAGAAAACAAAGGTTCCCAGAAACCCTGCAGAAACCCTGGAGGCCTGCACTCACCCAGGGCTGAACCGTCTGGGCTGAATCTGATTTTCTTCCTAGAATGATCCATCGACAGGGTTCTTCCAACTCTGACTTCTTGCTTCAAATGGCAGCACAGCTTCCCCCTCCCCCGATGTCTGAGCCGGGTCAGGCAGGGACTTGGACCGCCGGGATGTCTGTAGAGGCTGACTGCCAAGTGCTCGCTTTCCACGGGAAGGTCAGCACCATCGAGGTTTATGTGTGGAAGTGAATGAAAGAACAGGCTGATCGCCACAGGTTTGTCCTCTGGCTTCTGTTCTCCGTTTCTTTTGTAGAGACATTTTGACTTCAGAGTGGAAGTGTGAGCCCCCAGGACGAGGTGGCAGGCCCCTGTATGCTCAGGCCAGGCCGGGCCTTGTGTGCAAATCCTCACCCCCACCCTCCGCCCCTCAGCACTGCTTGGCTTGTGGCTACATCATCTCAGTCTCTGCCACGTTTTCAGGACATGTGATGGTAATGCTCCACCTTTCCAGCACCAGTTCTGTCTTGGTCCATTCTATGCTGAAGGCGGGATAGTTTTCAAACAATGGAAACTTATTTCTCACAGCTCTGGAGGCTGGGAGATCCAAGATCAAGGCACCGACACGTCTGGTATCTGGGGAAGGCCTGGTCTCCGCTCCCAAGATGGCGCCTTGAACGTGGGTCCTCTGGAGCCTCACATGGCAGAAGAACAGATGCGCTAAGAGGACTACTCCCACAAGCTCCTTTGTAAAGGCACTGGACACCCAGGAGGGCAGAGCCCCACGGCCCAGTAACCACTGAAAGAGCCCACCTCCTAATACTGTTACAGCCAATCAAATCTCAGCACGTGTTTGAGAGGGGGCAAACACTCGAGCCACTGCAGCCAGCAATCCCGATGTCACTTGGCTTGTCACCACATCACTGCTGTCCCTGCCTTTGTTCCATGGGGCCTTTTCCCTGTATCTCTGTCTTCATATGTCCTTGTGGGACTCCTGTCATATAGGTGCCCACCACACCCCAGTATGAACTCATGTTAATCAACTGCAAAAAACCTATTTCTGAGTAAGGTCAAATTCTGGGGGGGTTAGGACTTCAACAGATGCTTTTGGGAAGACTCGTTTCAATCCCAACATCTGCCTTGGGACAAAGAAGCCCAAAGAGACAAACGTGGCAGGAAGGGGACGCTGAGCTGCTTTACACATGAAGACACTAGTGCTCAGAAGTAGCATAGCGGCCCAGAGTGGGAGCCAAGCAGTAGTTGTGCACGCTGGGAGTGGGCTGGGTGAGGGCACCCTGCTCGGGGGGAGTGTGTGAGTGTTGAAACCCGCTCCCGGGCGCCACCCCAGCAGCATCCCCTGGTGGGATCTGTGTCTGCACGGAGAGGCTGCCTGCCTTTCCCAGTCTGCATGACAGCACCCTGTGGGCTGGCAGCTGCCCTGAGTGGCAGAGTCAGCACAAGGCCTGGGGGCCCCGCTCAGTCTCAACCCCCAGTTTCGAGGCTGCCCTGGAACCCCCAGATCAACCCCACTGGGCTTGACCACGGGGCCTGACAGTGAATGCAACAGGAGATCCCGGATTGTGGGCTCTGACCTCCCTTCTGCACTCAAAGCAGCCAGGGCTCCAGGCAGACTCCAGGTACTGATGGAGGAATATACCCCATGAGGCTGGGACATAGACACGTCCCAGATAGCCAGGAAGCTGCCAAAACACCACAAGACTCAGAAGCCACCGAAGAAGCTCCCACTGGCCAATGATGGGACACTAGAGTAGCAACAAGAACATGTCTTCACCCATGAGTTTGTGTGACACTTTAAACCCTGGTCACCTTGTGGAGGATGAAGGGAACTAACTTGTTACTTTGAAAATTGAGTCATCAGTGGCTTCTGTCTTGACCCCTCTCTCTTCCTCTTTCCCTCGCTCTCCCTGGGGCAAGCCAGCTGCCCAATTGGGAGGAGACCACAGAGCCAGGAACTGAGGCTTCCAGTCAGCAGCCATGCGAGGGCGCCATTTTGGATGCGGCTCCTCCCACCCCAGTCAAGCCTTCAGAGGACGGCAACCCCGAGACCTTGCGCCAGAACTACGCAGGTACATGCTCTGGTTCCCGATGTCAATGCTTGCTGTCTGAAGCTGGTAAGTCGGGGATTCCGTCATGCAGCCACAGCTCACTACAGCCCCTAAAGCGGAAGAGTGTTAACTCTGTGTCAGGCCTGCCGCGTTTCGCCAGGTGGCTTGGAAGGACGGGAAGGACAAGGAGAGTGAGATTCCTCCAAGACGCAGATGGCGAGATGAGGAGTCAGGCTTCCCTGAGGAGAGCTGGGGCTGAGGGGATGAGGCCGTGAGGACGGCTGCACTCACTCACCTCTTGCAAACACGAGACTCAGAGTTATCAACTGAAAGAGGGAAAAGCGCCGAGAGCCCAGGACTGACTCTCCAGAAGCCCGGAGCAGAGGTCAGCCAGCAGGCAGGCACTAAACGCAGGTAGCTGCTCACAGAGACTGAAGAAGTTGCAGAAACACTTATCATGTGTTTTTACCCTTGCTCTGAGTGGGGTGCCTTTTTTGTCTTTTTTGGTATTGGAAGTAGAAAGCTGAATGCACCTGCTTTTCTTTTTCTGAAGAGCAACTAGATTCTGCTGGAAACTAGCCAAGATCTGAAGGCATCACATATTGGCTTGGGTCTGTACTTGGCTCATGGGAGCTTCTGCTTTCTCATCTGCTGAACGGAAAGAGTCCTGTCTTTCTCTGCTTTTTTTTTTTTTTTTTTTTGAGTTGGAGTCTCACTCTGCCACCCAGGCTGTAGTGCAGTGGCACACTCACAGCCGCCCCAGCGTCAACCTCCTGGGCTCCGGCGATACTTCTGCCTCAGCCTTCCAAGTAGCTGGAACTACAGGCATGCGCTACCATGCCTGGCTATTTTTTTATTATTTATTTATTATAGAGACAAGGTCTCGCCAAGGTGCCCAGGCTGGTCTTGAACCTACAGGCTCAGGCAATCCACTTGCCTCCGCCTCCCAAAGTACTAGGATTACAGGCTGAGCCACTGAGCCTGGCCTCTGGCCTCCCTGCATTTTTATTCTTGGCCATTTTGGTGTTTCTGGAATGAGGATGTGTCCACCCGTGGATGGAAATATTTAATATCGTGTTTATTTCCCAGCCCTATCTTTTTAAAAATTTTTTGAAAGTCGAGAAAGATTTATTAAGCAGGAGAGGCAGTACACTCCAGAGAATTAGGAGCGGGCTCGAGCACAAGAGTGGCTCAAGAGCCCCCAGCCCTATCTTAAAATGTGTGGCATTCTAGAAACAACAGCCGTCCGTGGGAAGCCTAACTTGGGGTTGTTTAATGGAGAATTGAGTGAAGTCATCGTATTAATTCGTTCCGAAGATCCTGAATCACTGCCGCAGCCTGGCCCACGGGAGTCTCGGCAGGCGAGTTCTTCATTCTTCGAGAACAGCCTGTGACTGTTCTGGGATGGCTGTCACAGTGATCCTGCATTTGGTGCAACAGCGGGATGTCCCAGATCCATCCCGGCTGGCTTGGAGTCAAGTCCTCTCTAAGTAAAGTCCTGGGTGCTTTGCAAGGCGAAGAAAAGGAAAGGCCGAGGTCTGGGGGCTGGGACTGAAGGTAAGTGGTGGGGGCCCAAAGACTCCATTTCTGGGCCGCCTCTAGGAGTGACAGAGCTCAAAAGAAGAAAACGTACTTTTAGAGTACAATACCAGCTCTGCAGTGTCTCTGCAAGAATCCTAACCTGGATCTAATCCTGAGAAACATCAGACAGACCCTGGTGAAGACACAGTCCTCAAAATAGCAGGCCTTTACTCTTCAAACACATCCATGTCAGGCCGGGCATGGTGACTCACGCTGGTAATCCCAGTTTGTTTGGAGGCCAAGGCAGGAGGACTGTTTAAACCTAGGAGTTCAAGCCCAGCCAGGGCAACACAGGGAGGCCTCGTCTCCACAAAAAATAAAAAAACTAGCCAGGTATGGTGGCAGGTACCTGCAGTCCCAGCTACTCAGGAGGCTGAGGCGGTTGAGTCGCCTGAGCGGTGATCACGCCACTGCACTCCAGCCTGGGTGACAGAATGAAACCTCGACTCAAAAGTAAAAAAAAAAAGAAATGTTAAAGATCTAAGGACAAGTCTGGGTACCGGACAGAAAAAGAGTGGTGTGTGCAAAGGCAGGGAATGAGCAGGAACAGGGGGACCCGGGATCAGTGGCCTCAGATGTCCACGTGTAGGGCCTGGCACTGGGGCTGGTCTATCACAGATAGGCCCCTCAGCTGCCTGGCAGTGGCTTCAAGAGGTTTAAGGAAAAAACTTCGGCTTCAGGGAGGAATTCCAACTCGTGAGCTCTCATTCTCCTAGAAAAGTGGTAGAAATGCTATCGCTGGGGTAACATCCTCTCCCCACTCTTTCCAGGGGTGGGGTGGGGGGTTGCAAACGCGGGTGTCCAGGGGCCCGGCAGAGCTGGTGAATAAGCCAACTAGCTGGGCGAGGCTGAGGCTCAGCTGGAGGGGGCGGGCGCCCACACAATTCCAGCCCATCCTCTGGCTCTGACAGCTTTGCAAAAGAGGCTAGCAGTCAGATTTTAAAAATAATCATTTATTGAGGTGAAATTCACATCCTGTAAGATTAACCATTTTAAAGTGAACGATTCGGTGGCACGAAGTGAACGTGTCACACTGTTGTTCCAAACATTTCCATCAGGCCAAAGTCACACCCCATGCCCAGCATCCCTGCCTTCCGGCTCCGGCCACCACCAATCGGCTCCTCTCTTAGAGGGTTCTTCTAGCCTGAGCCATCCAGATTGTTAGTGTAATTCCCTCCCATTCCCTCCCACCTTTTTTTTTAGTCAGGGTCTCACTCTGTTGCCCAGGCTGAATGCAGGGGCAGGCCAGATCATGGCTCATCACAGCCTTGACTTCCCGGGCTCAAGCAATCCTTCCACCTCAGCCTCTCGAGTAACTGGGACTACAGGTGCATGACACCATGCCAGGCCAAATTTTTTTTTGAGCTTTTTTTTTTTTTTTCCCCGAGTTGGAGTCTCACTCTATTGCCCAGGCTGGAGTGCAGTGGCACACTCATGGCCACCCCAGCATCGACCTACTGGGCTCTGGTGATCCTTTCACCTCAGCCTTCCAAGTAGCTGAAACAACAGGCGCGCGCTACTACTCCCGGCTAATTTTTTATTTATTGTAGAGACGAGGTCTTGCCAGATTGCCCAGGCTGGTCTTGAACCCCTGGGCTCAGGCAATCCTCCTGCCTTGGCCTCCCAAAGTGCTGGGAATACAGGCATGAGCTACCATGCCTGGTCTCCCATTTTTATTCTTATTTCTTCTTTTTTTTGAGACAAGGTTTCTGTTTCCCAGCCTGGAGTGCAATGGTGTGATTGTGGCTCACTGCAGCCCTGAACCCCTGGGCTAAAGCGATCTTCCCACCTCACCCTCCTGAGTAGCTGGGATTTCAGGTACATACCACCACGCCTGGGTGATTTGTAAAATTTTTTGTAGAGGTACACTATGTTGTCTAGGTTGGTTTTCCAGTTTTTAAGTTTAAATTCAGATTCATTTGAAATACCACCCTAGCCTAAGAGAGCATGTCTGAGACTTGGAGTCAGTGGGGTGACTATCGCTTTGTTATTTCTAAAGTATTTTAAAGTCCAGGGGAGAGACACAGCACACTCTAAAGCAGGGAAAATTCGAGGATCCGTGGACATGAGCTGCACCATCTCTGAGTCATCCCGGAAGCCGCTTTGCTCCTAAATAAATGAAGAGTGAGCAGGTGATCATGAACCCCACCCCTGGGCTGAGCCCTCGCGTGAAGGGGCCTCGTTGGGGCCAGAGAAGGGCGGCCTGGGACCTCCCCCCGGTCTTCCAAGTTGGAGCTACTGAGCTGGTTCGTAAGGAAGCGGCACCAGCACCTCTTGCCAGAACATGGGCTGAGCCTGTAGCAATATGGCAACATCTACCCGCCCCCTCCCTGAGGAAGGACGGACATGGACACACGGACACACACACACACACACACACACACACACGAGAGCCAGTGTGAGCCTTCCTACTCATCCAGAGATGGGCTGTCTAGAAAAATATACCCAGTTGCTCAGGTCACATCAGCATCACATGGCAGGAGTCTCTGCCCTCGTTTCCACACCCACAGGACTGAGCCCAAGGCCCTGACGTCTCTCACCTTTTTGTTCTCTGGAACAACCTGGGGACACTGAAGAAGCTGAGACCCCGAGACCTGTGTCAGGACTCCCTGCCTTCTACCATCTCGTGCCCATCTCAGAAGCCCCAGCTGGTGCATCTGGGGCAGAGGCCGACAGGAGCCAAGTGCCCGGAGTGTCCCTGGAGAGCGACCAGGCCAGGTCACCGGGATCTCTCCTGCAGCCCCCGTCACTGGCCTCTGACAGATCTTGCTGCTTCTGTCCTTGCCCTACAGACTGCACGGCAGTCACAGGCAGCCGTCTTCTCATCGCACTCCCTGCCCTGGCTCTTACGATCCCCAGAACAAAACTCCCACCCCAGGGCCTTTGCACATGCTGCTTCCTCTGCTGGAACTCTCTTCCCATAGATTTCCCCACACCTGGTTCGTCCTCCTCATCCAAGCTCTGGCTCCCATATTCCTCCTGGGACAGCTCTCTCTGAGCCCTCCCTGATCTGGGAGCCCCCCCGGGCCCCAGTTTACCACATTCCCCTTTGCAACACTCTCTGAAGTGGCCTTGTTTGGATATTTGCTTACAGCTTTATTGACTTCTCCCTAATTAAGACATCAGCTCCATGAGGACAAGGACTTGGCCTGTCTGGTTTCTCTGTGTCTCCTAGACCAGTGCTTGGCACACAAAAGGTGCTTGAAAATTTTGGTTGATTTAGTGAAAGTATGAATCAGCGAAAGGATAAACCAGTGATTCTCAGAGAGGACGGTGACTTGGGGTGTCCCCCAGCACTGTCTGGGGACATTTTTCTTGTCACAACTGGGGGCTGCTCCTTGCTGAGGCCAGAGGTGCTGCTAATCATCCTCTGATGCACAGGGCGCCCCCACAGCACGGAAGGATCTGGTCACCAGTGTCAGTGGTGCCAACCTGGAATGAATGAATGAGTGGGCTAAGCACTCCAGGCCCATGATGTCAAGCTGCAGTCCAAGACAACCTGCAGAATCAAGGAACCTGACCAATGTCCCTCCCCGTCCCCAGATGCCTCCCCAGATTGTGTAGGTCACAGGTCAGCAGAAATCACCACTCAGTGATTTTGTGGCGGGCACAGCTTATGCAACAACTTCATGTGAACGAGAGCTGTAAGTAAGAGGAAGTAAGTAAGTAAGTAAGAGCTGCCTTAGATGTGAGGAGTTAATTTCAAAACATGCAATGCCGTGCCTTCATCAAAGAGAACTGAAATTGTCTAGTTCCTTGATTCAGTGGGTTATTTTCCTTGGTAATCATGCACCTTCCTTAAAATTCAACAATAGCTCTTGGTGGGACCTACTTGTGTGTTCTATTTCCATATTTTCTTTTTTTGGGGGGGTTGGAGTCTCACTCCGTTGCCCAGACTGGAGTGCAGTGGCACACTCACAGCCACCCCAGCATTGACCTGCTGAGCTCAGACACTCCTTCCGCCTCAGCCTTCCAAGTAGCCGGAGCTACAGGCGCACACTACCACACCCAGCTAATTCTTTGATCCATTGTAGAGGTGAGGTCTCACCAAGTTGCCTGGGCTGGTCTTGAACCCACAGGCTCAGGCAATCCCCTCACCTCGGCCTCCCAAAGTGCTGGGATTACCGACTTGAGCCACTGTACCCGGCCCATTTCTATGTTTTCAAAATAGATTTTAGAGGGCTGGCAACAGTATGACTTGTTCCCCAAAGGCACAGGGGACAGGGGTTTAGGTGACAGGTCCTCACTCACAGAGGTGGGCAGACCTCTTGGAAAAACAACAAAGAAAAACTAAAAGTCTTCTTCTCCTTGGGGTGTTGAGGCATGGCGTGTGCACAGGTGTGTGTGTGTGTGCACCAATCAGAGAGGTGCTCACATTGACTTCGAGAATAATGGGTAGCCACCAAGCCGTCACCTGTTCCATCACCTGCATCTTCTCCTTCCTCGCCCCCCTCCCGGCTTCCCTTGGGTCCGTGTCACACATGGAGGTGTTAGAAATGCTCTGAGTTCCCTCAAACACAAAGTTAACTCATCCAAATCGCAAAGAGAGGCCAGGTGCAGTGGCTCATCCCTGTAATCCCAGCACTTTGGGAGGCAGAGGTGAAAGGATTGCCTGAGCCCATGGGTTTGAGACCAGACTGGGCAACTTGGTGAGACCTTGTTTCTACAATAAATCAAAAAAATTAGCCAGGCATGGTGGTGCATGCCCGCAGTTCCAGCTACTTGGAAGGCTAAGGTGGAAGGATCGCCTGAGCCCAGGAGGTTGAGGCTGCGGTGGCCATGAGCATGCCACTGCACTCCAGCCTGGGGACAGTGTGAGACTACTCAAAACAAAACAAAACTAATGGCAGAGAGAATAATCTGAATCAGAGACCTCGACCAGGGGTGATCTGGAATGTCTGGATATGTTTTGGATGGTCACAACTGAGGCATCTAGTGCATCTAGTGGGAAGGTGGAGGGCGCTGCCCCACAGCCTACAACCCCCAGGACAGGCGCCACCACACAGGGTCACCCAGGCCAAGACATCAACAGTGCCGAGGCTGGGAAACTGTCCCGAAGAGCAGGACGATTCTGCCCCCTCATGCACATGAGGAAAATAGAGAGTCCTCCCACGGTAAGCACAAGATGGAAGCCCTCAACCTGCTGCCTCACAGCCAAGCTTGTGTTGCACTCTGTCTGAGTATCTGGCCCCTCTAAGCGCAACACGATAGAAGATACAGAGTCTAGAGTTAGATCCCAAGGTGCAAGTCCCTTCCTTAATTTTTTTTTTAAGAGATGGAGTCTCACAATGTTGCCCAGGCTGGTCTTGAACTCTGGGCCCAAGCGATCCTCCCAACTTGGCCTCCTCAGTGGCCAGGATTACAGGCCTGAGACTCCACGCCCAGCTCAAATCCCCTCCTTGAAGTTAATAGCTGCGTGCCGTTGGGCGAGTCACTCAACTCTCTCTCTGCCTCAGAGTCTTTAGGCTTGTCTGACGAAATCCTAGTCCCTAGCTCCTAGCTTTGTAATGCAGAGGGAATTAAGTATTCTAAGTAAACACTGGAACAGTGCCCTACAGAGTACATGCTGGATAAGCGTTTGCTACTGTTATTTTTCATTCACTATAACTTCTCCCAAAAAGCAGCCAGCAATTTCATCAGGGCGCATTTTGAGGATGACTTTTTAATCCAACATGGGAGGATAAATTAATTGTGGGAGACTTCTTGAAAGACTAAACATCGGGCAACCCCTTCGGGTCCCCTCCTACTGTGGGAGCTTTTCTGTCCTCTCAGTAAATCCTGCTTTCAAAAAAAAAAAAAAATAGAAAAGAAAGACTAAACATCACTTGATGGGGAGTTAGGGGTTTGCTGGGTAGTTTTTATTCATGTGATGTCTGCCTTAAGACCTGGCCCCACTAACACGTGACTTCCTGTAGCGTCTGAGACCAGAGGACAATGTTCTTCTCAATCTGACACACATGAAGCTGAATGAGGACCAACCAAGAAACACTGACCAAACCCCGCAAACAAACCAGCTCTGACAACTGTGACCAAAATCAGATCCAAGAAGTCTGTCTAGGCAGGAGGAAATCCTTCTACTTTGGATGGGAACCCATGACCTTTGGGTGAGGAAGGATTTTGTGAAGGCCATGCCTGGAGAGCATAAGCATAACTTTCCACAGGCAGAACAGTTCCCAAGTCCAGGGAGAATCCCAGTGTGGCGGCCTGTCCCAGCTAAGGACACGCCTCCACTCAGCTCAGAACCTGGAAGTCACGCTCATGATCAGAATACTAAGTACCAGCAGTTCGAGATCAGCCTGGACAACATAGCAAGACTCCACCGGGGACAGGAGGGGCCCTGCTGGGCTTGCTGTAGACATTTGTCACCTCATTGAGTCCTATTTATACAACCTTATCATAGAGCCAACATCGTCCCCGTTTTACAGATGAGAAAACTGGGATCTAAGGTGCCCTGGTTGCTGTTCAAGTTCAAGGTCACTGTGAGTTAGGGGTTAACTAACTGGGCTGAAGCACGCTCGCCTGGGAATGACCCAGGTCTCCCTTTGCAAAGAGGTTCCTTGGGGACTGTTGGGTCTGCCCGCTCACTGTACAGGTGGGAGGGACTGAGAGCCAGCAAGCAGGCCTAGGGCCTGGGTGAACAGAATCGTGGAAAAGCCTGGTGGGAAACCGAGGCTGTAGTTTCTGCAGTTCAAGGTGGTCCACAGCACTTTGGCTCTCACCCGAGGCACCACACAAGGCCTGTGTAGGCGGCAGAGCGGAAGGAGCTGTGTGCAGGCCAGGGGCCGGATCTCCTAATGATTACGATGCTGTGTCCCGGCCCCATATCCTTCTAGAGAGCCAAGAAACACTGAGGTGTCTGCCAGCTCTCACGTGGTCCTCCACCGTGGGGGTGTGGTCACTTGGCTGGGGAACAGTGTGCACAAGATCCAGACCCAGGTCTGTCTGACCTAAAGCCTAGGCATCCCTGCTCCCCAAGGCAGCTGGAAGCCCCAAACACTTGCTCAACGTCAGCCTGCAACACAGCATGGCCAAAACAGAGTCACTCTACAGCCCAGCAATTTCACTCCTCCGTGTGTGCCCAAAAGAACAGAAAACATCTGCCCACAAAAAACACGCACACAAATGTTCACAACAACTTTAATCCTAAGAAGCAAAAGGCAGAAACAACTCAAATGCCCACAGGCTTATGAATGGATAAACAATGTGTGGTATGTCTATACAATGGATGATGTATTAAGCCATAAAAAGGAATGAAAAGCCGATAAATATCAAAGCATGGATGAGCCTGGAAACCATTATACCAAGTGAAAGAAGCCAGACAAAAGGCTACACGTACTGTACAGTTTTATGTGTCAACTAAGACTGGGCCAGGGGATGCTCAGAGAGCTGGTAACATGCTATTTCTGGGTGTGTCTGTGAGCATGTTTCCAGAAAAAACCAGCCTTTGAATGGGTAGACTGAGAAAAGAAGTCCCACCCTGATGGATTCAAGGAGGCCTCCTCCAATTCCTCAAGGGCCTGAGTAGAATAAAGGGGTGGAAAGAGAGGGAATCTGCTCTCTCTGCAGGAGCCGGGATATCCCTCTTCTGCTCTGATCAGAGCTCCCGGTTGGGGGCCTTTGGACCTTGGTTCCAGGACTTTCAGATTCACAATGAGGCTTACACCATTGGCTCCCCAGCTCCCAGGCCTTCGGGCTTGGATGGGAACTACACAGCAGCTTTCTTGGGCCCCCAGCCTGCGGGTGGCAGATCGTGGGACTTCACAGCCTCCATAATCCTGTGGACCAATCCCTCACTAGAAATCTCCTTCTGGCCAGGTGCAGTGGCTCACACCTGGAATCCCAGCCCTTTGGGAGGCCGAGGCAGGAGGACCACTTGCGCCCAGGAGTTCGAGACCAGCCTAGAAAACGTGGTGAGACTCCGTCCCTACAAAAAAGTAAAAAATATACCTGGTGTGGTGATACGTGCCTATGGGCCCAGCTACATGGGAAGCTGAGGTGGAAGGCTCGCCTGAGCCCAGAGGTTGAGGCTAAGGTGAGCCATGATGGTGCCACTGCACTCCAGCCCAGGCAACAGAGTGAGACCTTGACTCAAAAAAAAAAAAAAAAAACTCTCTTTCTATGTATTTACATATATGTTGGTTCTGTTTTTTCTGTCGGTCCCTAATACAGGTTTCACTTATATAAATGTTCCTATAAATTTACAATAGGCAAATGTATAGGGACAGAAAGTAGATTAGTGGTTGTCAGGGGCTTGGGGAGGGGGAAGATGGGATGGGCTGCTTAATGGGCACAGGGCTGCCATTTGGGGTGATGACAAACTTCTGGAACTAGATAGTGGTGATGGCTGCACCACCTTGCGAATGTACCAAAACCACACTGAACTGCACACTTTAAAAGGGTCAATTCATGGTACTGAATTATATTTCAAATCACACACACATGAAATGACGCTGAAAGCATAAGCAGCAAGAGTAAAAATAGATCCCTGGAACTTCATTACTTTAAAGCTTTTGTGCATCAAAGGACGCAATCAACAGAGTACAAGGGCAACCTCCAGAATGGGAGAAAATATTTGCAGACACGTATCTGATAAGAAGTTAATATCCAAAATAGACACAGAACTCAACAACAAAAAGATCAAATAACCTGATTTTTAAAATGGGCAAAGGAGTTGAACAGACATTTCTTCAAAAATGATATATAAGTGAAGCTGGGTGGGGTGGCTCACGCCTGTAATCCCAGCACTTTGGGAGGCTGGGGGGGGAGGGTTGCTTGAGCCCAGTTGTTCAAGACCAGCCTAGGCAACCCAGTAATACCTCATCTCTACAAAATAAAAAGTAAAAAAAAGTTAGCCAAACGTGGTGGTGTGCACCTGTAGCCCCAGCTACTTGGAAGGCTGAGGCAAAAGGATTGCTTGTGCCCAGGGGTTTGAGGCTGTGTTGAGCTGTGATTGTACCACTGCACTCCAATCTGGGCAGCAGAGAGAGACCCCAGTTAAAAAAATTTTTTAAAAGATATATAAATGAGCACCAAGTGCATGAAAAGATGCTCTGCATGCTAGCCACGAAGGAAGCACCAGTCTAAACCATACCCACGCATGCCCATCAGGATGGCTGCCATCAAACACACCGAAGATGATAACATCAGCAAGGATGCGGTGCAATGGGAACCCTGTACCCAGTTGGTGAGACAGCAACATGGGCAACTGATGGGGAAAACAGTACAGAGGTTCCTCAAAAACTTAAAAATAGAACTACCATCTGATCCCGCAAGCCCATTTCTGGGTGCGCAGCCACGATTACGATCACAGCAGAGTCTCAAGGAGGCGTGTGCACACCCGTGTCCCTGCAGCACTGGTCACAATAGCAAGAGGTGGCGGCCACGTAAGCGTCTAGGGATAGAGGAATAAACAAAACACGGCATATTCAGGGATGGAACGGTGTTCAGTCTTGCAGAGAAAGTGCATTCCGGCACACACCGTGATGGGGATGAACTCGAGGACACCATGCTAAGAGAACAAGCCAGTCACAAAAGGGCAAACACCGCATGGCTCTGTGATGAGGTGACTAGTCAGACTCAGAGGGACAGACAGTAGAATGGTGGTTGCCAGGGATGAGGAAGGGAGAGTTATTTAATGGCACAGAGTTTCAGTTTTGAGATGAAAAAGTTCTGTTTCATATCCATGTGGCTATCCTTAATACTAACCACACAATTAAAAATGACGAAGATGGAATTTTATGTCGTTTTTCATACTTTTTTTCTGAGTCGGAGTCTCACTCTGTCCCCCAGGCAGGAGTGCAGTAGCACGCTCATGGCCACCGCAGCCTCGACCTCCTGTGCTCAGGCGATCTTCCTACTTCAGCGTCCCAAGTAGCTGAGACTACAGGAGCGTACCACCACGCCTAGCTAATTTTTTAATTTTTGTAGAGACAAGGTCTCACTATGTTGCCTAGGCTGGTCTTGAACTCCTGGGCTCAAGCAATTCTCGGCCTCCCCAAGTGCTGGGATTAAAGGTGTGAGCCACCGCACCCAGCCTGTTTTAAAATCACAATTTAAAAAAAGAAATAAAAAGTCAGTCCTCTGGGGGAAAACAGGGGGCACAGCTAACATTTCCTCCACGCACCCAGCTGTGTCGGAGAATCACATCCTCCTCTGATCCTGTGAAATGCCCTCCCTTGGTCCCTCCCACCACAACACTGTATGTCACTGACTTGGAACCAGAGACAGGAAGAGCAGGGGTCACGACTCCATCCCTGGGGCTTAGTTCAGCACCTGGTCTCCAGTGGACATTGGGTAAATATTTACTGAGTAAATTGTAGAGCAACCATGCGGGAAATCAGGCTGGTGCAATGATCCCCATTTTACTGAGGCGACAATGAAGGCTCAGTAAGGCCAGGTGACCTGTCCAACATCACAAAGCCAGCAAGGTGTGAAGGAAGAAGGGGACCAATATCCCAGACTGCTGGCCTAAACCCTTCATGACATTGCCTCCCTTCCAGGTCAACCTGGAATCTACTCCCACAGGGAATTAACAGAGACCATTTTCACTCTCTGTTCATGATTTTTGGTTGTTTTGGATCATGGACCCATCTGATAATCCAATTAAAGTTTAGATCCTCTTCCTAAAGCAACACACATATATTTAGATAATAGTTTTCCAAGAGTTCCTGGACCCTCATCTACAGACCTCCGTCAGAGTCCTCTTTCAAAAAACTAGGCGGGGTGGCCCATGCCTGAAATCCCAGCACTTTGGGAGACCCAGATGGGAGGATCGCTTGAGGTCAGGAGTTCAAGACCAGCTTGCACAACATAGCAAGACTCCATCTATAATAAAACAAAAAAACTTGCCAGATTTGTTGGTGCGCACCTGTAGTCCCAGATACTTGGGAGGTTGAGGCGGGAGGATCCCTTGAGACTAGGAGTTGGAGGCTGTAGTACGCTATAACCAGCCACAGCACTCTAGTCTGGGCAACAGAGCGAGACCCTGCCTCTAAAAATAAAAAATAAAAAAACAGAAGACTTCCCTTTCCACACCACTATCTGAGAGAGTTCATGTATTCTCAAGATTTCAGAGCCATTTCTACATTTCTGTGCCTATTGTAAATTCATGCCATAGGCCATCCCCTGTACTTCCGGCTAAAAAAATCCAGGGTAGGGCCCAGGAATCTGTATTAGGAATCCAGAGGATTCTGGGATTGGTGGCTCTCAAACATACACGGATCTGCCTCCCAGATCTCCGACCGCAGCCCTGGTGCCTTCCCGAACTCCTGGCCTCTGTTCCTGGCTTCCTGCTGAACCTGGCTGCTAGACTGTTCCATCACAACCCAACAAGGACCACTCTGAGCCCTACGCCTCTCTCCCACACGTGCTCGTTCGCCTGAGTCACCGCACCAGAAGCCTGAGCGTTACCCCGACTCTCCCTGTCCCCGGCCCACATCCTGACCACCAGCAAGGCAGGTTCATCCTACCTCTCCGCGCTCTGCACCCTTCTCTCTGCCACCCGCCAGTGCCCTGGGCTAAACTCCCAGCTTCTTCTTGCCCCGCCATCCCCACTCCTTCTGGCCACCCTGATCACATCACTGCCCTGCAAAAATCCTTCAGGAGTGGCTACACTTTAGAACTGCTCTGTCCAACACCAAGGCCACGAGTTACCATTTACAACCAAATTAAATAATATCAGGTCAGGCACTGTGGCTCTCACTATCTGAGAGAGCCAAGGCAGGAGGATCACATGAGCCCAGGAGCTCAACACCAGCTTGGGCCACATTCTCATCTCTACAAAAATCAAAACATTATTCAGGTGTGGTGGTGCACACCTATAGTCCTAGCTACTTGGGAAGCTGAGGCGAGAGGATTGCCTGAGTCCAGGAGGTTGAGGCTGTGGTATGCCGTGATCGTGCTACTACACTCCAGTCTGGGTGACAGAGAGAGACCCAAACTCAAGATAATAATATCAAAATGCCTGCCCCTCAATCACACCTGCCACATTTCAAATGCTCAATAGCACAGGTGGCTAGGGACCCCTATACAGGACAGCACATCCCACCCTCGTAGAAAGTTCTAGTGGACAGAGCAGCTCAAGAACTTGGCCTCCACTCAGGCCACTCCCCGCACCCCTGGTCTTGGGCCATACGGCACCGCTCTCATCACCCCAAATCATAACCTCACCTCCAAGCCTCCGCATAGGACAGCCACCCTTTCCCCCTGGCTAGCTCCTACCCCACCTTCAGGTCCCAGAGTGGCTGTCACTTCTTCCTCTGACCAGGATAAGGGTCCCAGTGTCTGCCTGCCTCAGCATTTAAAACACTGAGTTGTAGGCCAGGCATGGTGGCTCACGCCTGTAATTCCAGTGCTTTAGGAAGCAGAGGCAAGAGGATTGCCCGAGCCCACAGATTTGAGATCAGCTTGGGCAACATGGCGAGACCATGTCTCTACAATAAATTTTTTAAAAAAATTAGCCAGGCATGGTGGCACACACATGTAGTTCCAGCTACTTGAAAGACTGAAGTGGAAGGATCACCAGAACCCAACAAGTAGAGGCTGTGGCGACCATGAACATGCCACTGAACTCCAGCCTGGGTGACAGAGTAAAATTCCGACACAAAAAAAACACTGAGTTGTGACAGCCACTGGCACACCTACTCCCTTCCCACAAACCAATGGTTTGCAAACAGGTGGGGCAACGAGTTTGCCCCCCAGGGGACACTGGACCATGTTGGAGACTTTCGTGGTACTGGCATCTGGTGAGCAGAGGCCAGGGATCCCTCTAAACATCCCACAGGGCGCAGGCAGCCCCCACAACCGAGAAGCACCAGGCTTACAATGTCAGGATCGCTGAGATGAGGCACCCCGACCCCAGACTGAGCAACTCCAGAAAGGCAGAAGCTGTGTCCTGCACTTCACCAGCCACCAGCTCACAGTCGGGCACACGAAGATGCCCAAGAGAGACTGAACACATGTGAGTTCATATATTCTAAAAGATTCTTTACCCAGGATTCAGCCAGGTGTGGCGGCTCACACTTGTAATCTCAGCACTTTTGGACGCAGATGGAGGGCTCACTTGAGGCCAGGAGTTCGAGACCAGCTGGGCAACATAGTAAGATCTCGTCTTTACAAAATAAAAAATTAGCCAGATATGATGACACTTGCCTGCAGTCCCAACTAATAGGGAGGCTGAGCTCAGGTCGTGGCTGCAGAGAGCTATGATCATGCCACTGCACTCCAGCCTGGGTGACAGAGCAAGACCTTAACTTTAAAATATATATATTATTGGCCGGGCACAGTGGCTCAAGCCCGTAATCCAGCACTTTGGGAGACCGAGGCAAGAGGATTGCCTGAGTCCAGGAGTTCGAGACCAGCCTGGGCAACTAGGTGATGCCTTGTCTCTACAATAAATCAAGAAAAATAAGCTGGTCATGGTGGCACACGCCTGTAGTTCCAGCTACTTGGAAGGCTGAGGTGGAAGGATCACTGGAGCTCAGCAGGCCAGTGCTGGGGTGGACATGAGCGTGCCACTGCACTCCAACCTGGGTGACAGAGTGAGACTCTGACTCAAAAAAAAAAAAAAAAAAAAAAAATATATATATATATATACACACAATAAATATATATAATTTACCCTGGTTTCCAGTTATCCTACAGTGCCTTTCCTTAAAGACAATCATCGATCATTATGGTAGGATGAATAACAGCCTCCTGAAATAACCAAGTTCTAACTCATGGAACCTGTGAACTTCACCTTCTATGGCAAGGGGGACTTTGCAGATACGATTTAGTCGAGGATTTTGAGACCAGAGGTGATCCTCCTAAGTTATCCGGGGGGGCCCTAAACGCCATCACCATTGTCCTTAGTATTATTATTAGAGACAGAGTCTTGCTCTGTCACTCAGGCTACAGTGGTGCGATCATAGCTTACTGAAGCTTCAAACTACAGGTGTACACCACCATACCTGGCTGATTTTTTTTTGTATTGTTTTGTAGAGACGGGGGGGGGGGAGTCTCACTGTGTTGCTCAGGCTGGTCTTGAACTCCTGACCTCAAGCTATCCTCCTGCCTCAGCCTCTCAAAGTGCTGGGATTATAGGCGTGAGCCACTGCACCCAGTCCTTACTTATGTGAGAACGGCTCAGGAAGGACACGGACACACACACACACACACACACACACACACACACACACGGTCAAGGAGGAAGGGACCACAAGCTAAGGAATGCCAGCAGCCACCAGAACACACACACACACACACACACACACACACACACACACACACACACACATACACACGGTCAAGGAGGAAGGGACCACAAGCTAAGGAATGCCAGCAGCCACCAGAACACACACACACACACACACACACACACACACACACACACACACACACACACACGGTCAAGGAGGAAGGGACCACAAGCTAAGGAATGCCCGCAGCCACCAGCAGCTGGAGGAGGCAAGGAACAGATTTTCCCCTCATGCCTCCAAATAAGCTTCTGTTTATCTTTGGCCAACACATTTTAGTAATTTGTTATATTGGCCATAAGAAACGAATACGGTCAATTCCACTCTGGGGTTTATTGGGTTTTAATCAGAGAATTTGATTTTAAAAATAGAGATCTTAGCCGGGCTCGGTGGCTCAGTCTGTAATCCTGCGCCTTTGGGAGACTAAGATGAGTGGATTGCCTGAGCCCGCGGGTTCGAGACCCGCCTGGGCAGCGAGACCTCATCTCTACAATAAATCAAAAAATCAGCCGGGCATGGTAGCGCATGCCTGTAATTCTGGCTACTCGGAAGGCTGAGGCGGAAGGATCGCCGGAGCCCAGCAGGTAGAGGCTGTGGTGGCCGGGAGCAGCCACTGCACTCCAGTCTGGGCGACAGAGTGAGGCTCCAACTCAAAAACAAACAAACAAACAAAACAAACAAACAGAGATTTTAAAGGGAGTGCCATAGCTGGGGGCGGTGGCTCACACCTGTAATCCCAGCACTTTGGGAGGCCAAAGCGAGAAGACTGCCTGAGCCCAGGGGTTCGAGACCAGGCTGGGCACCTTGGCAAGACGTCGTCTCTACAATAAATCAAAAAATTAGTTGTGCGTGGTGGTGTGTGCCTATGGTTCCAGCTACTTGGAAGGCTGAGGCGGAAGGATCGCCGGAGCCCAGCAGGTAGAGGCTGTGGTGGCTGTGAGCGTGCCTCTGCTCCAGTCTGGGCGACAGAGTGAGATTTTGAATCTAACAAAAAAAAAATTCAAGCCCTTTTCACCAGCCTCCTGCCAACCCTGCCCCTTCCTCCGACCCCCAGCCGTGGCCTCGGGGCCTTTGCTCTTGCCGTTCTTCAACTTGGAACACTCTTCCTCCAGAGTCTCCCAGGGCAGGCCGCCTCTGGTCATTCAGGTCTTAGCGCAAATGTCACCTCCTCAGAGAGGCCTCCCGGCTGCGCCAGGGCAGCCTTCCCAGGCACCTTCTCTTCCCCCATCCCGCTGATGTTCCCCTCACCCTCAGACATGCCCTTCATCGCTTTGTCCGCCCCTCCACGCCAGCCCCGCCCCTCCCCCCGCGGGCGGGCGCAGCCTCTCCGGGGCGTCCCCAGATGCGCCCCCAGCGCCGTGCCTGGCACACAGCAGGTGCTCAGGGCGTTGTGAACGAGTGAGGCAGCGGGCGAGTCTGCCGCCCCGGGGAGGCTCGCCAACAGACCTGATCGTGGCTTTCCGGAAGGCCAGCTCCTCCTCGTTGCCGAAGTCCAGGGACACGTCCTCAGTGTCATCCACCAGGGCCTGGGGGACAGCGAGGGCGGTGGCAGCCCCGCCCGCCGCGCGCCCGCGCCCCGCCCGCGCTCCTGGGCGGCCTCCCCGGTCCCGAGCGCACCCAGGGGCTGGCGGCCCGCCCCCCGGGACCCTGCCGCGTCCAGCCTCGCGACCCCCGGGGCAGCCCGGCCCACGCCCGGCGCATCCCTCCCGCTTCCCTGCCCACCCCCGCGCGTCTCCGGCCCGCCCCACCCGCCGCGGCCCCGCGGCCCTACCTGCTTCATCCTCCCCGGGAGCCCGCCTGGCTCCGCCGGGCGCCGCGGAGGCGCTGGGCTGCGGGCAGCGGGCGCGAGGGGGCGAGCCTGCGCCCCGGGGCCGCCCCCGCGCAGGGTGGGGCGGGGCGCGGGCCGGAGCTCGGGCGGCTCCGCGGGCGGGGGGCTCGCGGGGCGCGCGCCCGGGGGAGAGGGCGGAGACGGAGCGGCGCGGGGAGGGGCGGCCGGGGACCGTGGACAGCGCCGGGCCAGGGCGCGGGGGTGGGCCCGGGGGTTGCGACGTCGCGGGAGCGAGAGGGGAGGGAAGGAAGGCGTGCCCGCGGCGGGCAGCGCTTTCGGGGGTGGAGAAGGTCGTGCTTCCCGACAGCCTTTGCGCCCGGGAGCTCCCCAGGGCCTTGGGAAAAGCTGATTCCCGGGCCCCGCCCAGGGGGTTCTGCAGGCCTGGGGGGAGACCCTGGAATCTGCCTTTTAACGGGTGACGCTGCCGCAGCCAGGGAACTGCGGAGAGATCCCTGCGCATCGGGTGCCAGGTGCACATTGAGCACACAGTGACTATTTATTATTATTATTATTATTATTTTATTATTATTATATTGAGCACACAGTGACTATTATTTATTATTATCAGCAGCAGCTACAGTAATAGTGTTTCCTGTGTGAAGGCCTTCCCGATATCTCCCAGCAAGGAAAACTTGTCACCTGAGGGTCTTTCCGGGCCCAGGACACAGTCACTCCCCTCTGCTCCCTGCCTGCTCCCCCTCCTGACCTCCACTCAGTGGCAGAGGGCTGAAGGTCAAGGTGCCAAGGCTGCTGGACTTGCCCTTTGCCTTCTGACCATGGGCAGCAGATGCCTGTCCCCCACCCCTGGTGCCCCCCCAAAGGGCCCTGGACCACAAGCCCCTGACAGTTGACCACCGCTGGCCACCATGTGTGGGGTGAAGTCAAGAGCTGCTTGGTCTCTGATTCTGTGGCTGGTTGTGGGCTTTCTGTCCCCACACCCCGATTCCTAAGCTGGACCCACAGAGGGCCTGCCGGGTGTGAGGAGGGAGGGCACTTTCTCCTGGGGACAGAATGTCATCTCAGGAGCCAAGACTTTTAGAAAAGGTATTTCCCAAATTCTGCTGCCATTCAAGAAGCTTCTAAAAGCCCCACTGCCAAGGTTGCACCAAAGAGAAATTAAATCAGTCTCCCTGGGTTGGGACCCCGCACCAGTGTTTTTAAAGCTCCCAGGTGTTTACTTTTTTATTATTATTTTTTGAGTCGGGGGTCTCACTCTATCGTCCAGGCTGAACTGCAGTGACACGTTCACAGCCACTGCATCCTCGACCTGCTGGGCTCAGGCGATCCTTCTGCCTCAGCCTTCCAAATAGCTGGAACTACAGGCGCATGTCACCACACTAGGCTAATTTTTTCATTTATTGTAGAGATGAGGTCTTGCCAAGTTGCCCAGGCTGGTCTCAAACCCGTGAGCTCAGGCAATCCTCTCACCTCGGCCTCCCAAAGTGCTGGGATCATAGGCGTGAGCCACTGTGCCCAGCCTATTTTTTATTTTTATTTTTATTTTTTTAGCCAGAGTCTCATTCTGTAACCCAGCCCGGAGTGCAGTGGCATCATCATGGCTCACCAAAACCTCAACCTCCTGGGCTCAGGTGATCCTCCCACCTCAGCCTCCCAAGTAGCTGGGACTATAGGCATACACCATATCTGGCTAATTTTTTTATTTTTTTTGTAGAGACAAGGTCTCGCTATGTTGCCTGAGCTGGTCTTAAACTCCTGGGCTCAAGCAATTCTCCGGCCTTGCAAAGTGCTGAGATTACAGGTGTGAGCCACTGTGCTCAGCAAGACATTTTTTAAAAAGTATTTCCCAAAGCCTACGGCAATGCAGGAAGCTTTTAAAGCCCCACTGCAGAGGTTACCCAAAGAGCAATTAAATCAGGCTCCTTGAAGTGGGACTGCACACCAGGGCTTTTAAGCTGCCGGATGTTTTAAATTAGTGCTTCTCACTCATCGATGTCCAAACCTGGGCCCTGGTTAGAACTGCCTGTCGGCACTGTGCTCAGCATCTGGGTGACTGGCCAGTAAAAACCCCAAGCTTCAGTACACTCATGCCACAAACTCACACATGTACCTCTTTGCCAGAGACCAGCTCCAGCCGGGTTCAGGGTACCCCAAAGGTGGAGATGGCGTCGGCGATTGGGGGGAAGAAGAAAGAGAGAAAGAAAGAGACTGGACTCCGGTCTAGTGCAGAAGCGACGTTTGTTATTGGGAATTACAACGGGTCTTTTATACACAAAGTCAGATGTGGGAGGGACGTCCCCCACCCACCAGAAACCTCAATCCATGAAAACTTAATCAATGATTGCCTTTAAACCCTTTTCATATGATAATCTTAAAATCCCATAACAAAGGATAACCTAATCTGTGACTGACATATTCTATAAACCTTTTTCATCCTAAGATGATTGATTTATGCCAAGTTAAACAATTCTATAGAAGCTTAAGTATTTACTTTACAAACGAAAGTGGCCCTTCCCAGAATGTTTGGAATGTGGCCCAGTCCAAAGTTCACAGTGGGCTACCTGCAAGTAACCCAGCCGCATTCTTTCAACAAAATGGCTGTCTTCTAAAACTATATTCTACAATTTACACCTTCAATAAATCCTAAGATCATGACCCAGAAGCCTGTGACCAATACTAAGGCTCTTAGATGTGACACGAGTTTGAATTATAAGTTGTGTGAAAGCCAAAACTGCAGTTTGCGGAAGAATGGGAGCAATGAGCTTCTAAAGTTAGCTTGTATTTGTCCCAGTCTCAGAGTTTTTATGTTTTGAGCTCACAGGAGCTTAATCTGGTTAGTGCTGAGTAGAAAGGGGGAGGAAATGGGGTCAATAGCTCCCGAATGCATTCTAGTGGTCTCGGGGTCAACAACCCTTCCTGATCCCTAACGCTCAGTGGACCTCCGTGGCCAGTTCCCAACACCTCTTAAATCTAATCTTGTTTTGTTTTGTTTTTAAGTGTGGATTCTGACTCAGAGTCCAGCACAGGGCCCAAGAGTCTGCCTTTTTTTTTTTTGAGTCAGGGGTCTCTGTTTCCCAGGCTGTAGTGTAGCAGCACAATCAAGGCTCATCACGGCCTCAACCTCCTGGACTACAGGCATGTGCCACTACACCTGGCTAATATTTTTTTGATTTTTTTGTGGAGACAAAGTCTCACTATGTTGCCCAGGCTGGTCTCAAACTCCCGGGCTCAAGCCATTCTCCCGCCTTGGCCTCCCAAAGTTCTGGGATTACAGATATGATCCACCACTCCTGGCACCAGGTGTTTTAAATAAGTGCTCCTCACCTGTCAATGTGCAAACAAATCACCTGGGGGCCCAGGTTAGAACTGCCTATCAGGTACTGTGCTTTCCACTTGAGTGATGGGCCTCGTGCAGTACACCCATGCAACAAACCTGCTCATGTACCCCTTGAATCTAAAATAATAATTGCTTAAAACATGTGGGCTCTGACTCAGAGGCATGGGCAGGGCCTGGAATGCTGCATTTCTAGCAGCAACGGGAGAGGCTGCTGCTGCTGGCCTCTGGACCACCCTTTGAACTGCAAGGCTCTAACCACCACAGCCTGCTCTCGAGAGGCCTGATGGCTCTTCCTGCCCAAAGACAGCGCAGAAGTGTCAGACCAAGAGGGCACGCCCCTGGCCCCAGCAGCTGGGATGGGGGGACGTGGTGGAGGGCAGCTGGTGGGGAAGCCGTTGCAAACACCCGGGGGCTTTTCCTTTGACCCCAAGACCCGCCAGCTGTCAGTATATGTGGAATTGGGGCTCAGAGTCGTGGAAACCCCCTTGGAATCCCCCCTCGCGGCCAACTGTCATGCTAAGACTTTGGGTCTGCGATGCCTGCCACAGTTCCTGCCACCTGGAGGTCGCTCCACAAACACAGGGTCACTCCTCGGTCCCCCCATGGCCCACCCACATGGAGAGAAGGCTGATGGTGCAGAGGGTGGGCCAGACCAGGGCTCGATTATTCCCACCCAGGAGAAAGCCCCGCCCTCCACACACCTGCCAGTCCGCCCCAGGGCTAGCTCACTGCCTCTGGGCAGTGGGCAGGAAGTTCACTGCTGGTTCCAGAATGCTGCACAAAGCCCCCTGTCGAGATAGACATTAGGGCTCCGCTCCAGGTCGCCTGAGTCTCAAGGGCTTTAGTGAGAGCCCTGGGGATGGCTTGGGGGCTGGACTTTGGGAAACACTGACCTCCTGGCCCCTGCCCCTCGCTGGTCTCGGACCTGGAGGGGCTTGGGGAGCAGAGCCATGAGTGGCAGCCCCATCTCTGGTCCCTGCGAGTGGGCTACGGGCAACCCGGGGAAGGGGCTCCAGGCTCAGGCGGCCACGGGCCTCTGACCCTTGGAGGTCAACATTGGGGTCAGCAGGCCTGGTGGGGAATGTGGCGGGGTGGTCTTGGGCAGGGACGTCACCTCTCCAGCCTCAGTCTCCACGTCTGTGAGGTGGGGCCACACTTCCCCACAACCTGGCCTGGATGACGGAGGAACACACATGTCAAATGCATCCAAGAAGGCAGAGCAGGGGGCTGAGGGGAGGAGGACCCTCTTTATCAGAGGCAGGTGGGGCAGCAGGGACAGAGCCTAGGGTTTCTATCCGGACAGGCCCAGGTGCAAATCCCTACCCCAGTTGCACCTGGCACACGGCTGTGGCCCCAGTCATGGTGCTAGCACGAGTCAGGCGCTTACCCTCTGTGGGCTGACGTCCTCGTTGTGGGCAGATAAATACAGGCAAGAAGAAGAAAGGAAAAAGCGGGAGCTTGTGCAAAGTGCACTCGACGTCTCCCAAGCAAAGCTTAGTCCAGTCTGAGGACCACAAGCCACTCCTGAGCGCCTGGAATGAGGTGAGGCTGAACGGAGACGGGCCGTCGGTGCACAGGACACATTAGGGTTTGAAGATCTAGGAGGAATAAAATAATGTAAAACAATTATATTGAATGATTTTTGCTTCCATGTTGTATGATAATCTTTTGGAGATACTAAAAAAAATTACTAAAATTAAATTTACCTATTTCTTTTTTTTTTCTTTTAGAGGCAGGGTCTCGCTCTGTCATGCAGACTGGAATTCCATGGCTTGATCACAGCTTACTGCAGCTTGGAACTTCTGGGTTCAAGCGATCCTCCCTCCTCAGCCTCCCGCTACAGGCATGTACCATCATGCCTCTTTATTTTTTTTTGAGTTGGAGTCTCACTCTGTCATCCAGGCTAGAGTACAGTGACACACTTGTGGCCACCCCAGCGTCGACCTGCTGGGCTCCAGCAATCCTTCTACCTCAGCCTTCCAAGTAGCTGGAACTACAGGCACGCACTACCACACCCAGCTAATTTTTGATTTATGTAGAGACGAGGGCTCACCAAGTTGCCCAGGCTGGTCTTGAACTCATGGCTCAGGCAATCCACTCGCCTCGGCCTCCCGAAGTGCTGGGATCACAGGCTAAGCCACCGAGCCCGGCTGCATTTTACTTTTTAAAATATGGCTTCTGAGCCAGGCTCGGTGGCTCAGCCTGTAATCCCACGCCTTTGAGAGGCTGAGGCGAGTGGATTGCCTGAGGCCGCGGGTTCGAGACCTGCCTGGGCAGGCGAGACCTCATCTCTACAATAAACCAAAAAATTAGCCGGGCATGGTAGCGCACGCCTGTAATTCCGGCTACTCGGAAGGCTGAGGCGGAAGGATCGCCGGAGCCCAGCAGGCCGAGGCTGCGGTGGCCGGGAGCGGCCACTGCACTCCAGTCTGGGCGACAGAGTGAGACTCCAACTCAAAAAAATAAAATAAATCAAATAAAATATGGCTTCTGGATAATTTTAAATGACGTATGTGGCTCACATTATATTTCTCTCACTGGAGACTGGTTGGGTGGGAATTAGGAAGGAGGACAAGGAAGTCCTTTTTGAGCTGAGGCTCAGCATTTAAAAACTTTATACAAAAATGTAAACAAATATAGCACTGGCGTTGGTGGCTCATGCCTGTAATCCCAGTACTTTGGGAGGCTAAGGCAAGAGGATTGCTTGAGCCAGGAGTTTGAGCCAGCCCAGGCAACAGAATGAGACCTCATCTCTACAAAAGTCAAAACAATTAGCCGGGATGGGTAGCACATGCCTGTAGTCTGAGCTACTCAGGAGGCCACAGCAGAAGGATCGCCTGAGCCCGAGAGGTCACGGCCTCATTGAGCTGTGATGTGCCACTGCGCTCCAGCTTGGGTGACAGAGTAAGATCCCAACAAAAATAAACGTAAGCCAATATAAAAATACACAGCATCACCCACCGCCGTGTGCCTGTCACTGATTCAAACGTCTCAAGAGACGGCCTGTCTTTCCCTTGGATACCCCATCTGCCTCCCCTTTCCATGTGATCTGGAAGCAGACCCCAACATCGTATCCTGTTATCCTAATGCTTCAGTATGTAGCTCTAAAAACGGGCTCTTGAGAAAAAAAGCCACAAGCAAATCCCCTCCTAAGGACTTCCCCAGGAAACCAAAAAGGTGTCCACCCGAAACCTAGCATGTGAATGTTCATGGAAGCATCTCTCATGGACACCAAAAAGCCCCAGTGTCCATCAGCAGAAGGAGAAGGATGGATACACAGTGTGGCCTAGTCATACCGCGGAATGCTATTCAGCAATCAGAAGGAATGAAACACTGGCGTTGCTGCAAGGTGGGTGAGCCTTGACACATTATGTCAGTGAAAGAAGCCAGACACAAAAGGTCATGCATTGCACAATTCCACTTATATGAAACTCACAGAATAGCCAGGTCCATGGGAGATGAGTGATTGCCAAGGACTGAGGGAAGCAGGGAGCACGGGGTGACTAATTAGGACAAAATTTCTTTTGGGATGATGGCAATGGTCTGGAATCAGATGGTGGTGATGATTGCGTAGCTTTATGAATAGACTAAAAACCACTTGATGTTACTTACACTTTATTTTATTTATTTTTGTAGAGATGGAATCTTGCTATGTTACCCAGGCTGGTCTCAAACTCCAGGCCTCAAGTGATCCTCCTGCCACAACCTCCCAAAGTGCTAGGATTACAGGAATGAGTCACCGCACCTGGCCTAAATATTATACTTTTTTTTTTTTTAAGTTGGAGTCTCACTCTGTTGCCCAGGCTGGAGTGCAGCGATACCCTCACAGCCACTGCAGCCTCAACCTGCTGGGCTCAGGCAATCCTTCTGCCTCAGTCTTCCAAGTAGCTGGGACTACAGGTGTGCACCACCACACCCAGCTAATTTTATGAGTTATTGTAGAGATGAGGTCTTGCCAAATTGCTCAGGCTGGTCTTGAACCCCTAGACTCAGGCAATCCTCTCGCCTCTGCCTCCCAAAGTGCTAGGATGACAGGCTTGAGTCACCACGCCTGGCCCCCCCAGGTGTCACCTCACCCAGTCAATACTATACTTTAAAAGGGTGAATTGTATGTGATGTGAATTACACCTCAATTTTTTAAAGCCACAATGTCATCATCATGCCCCCAAAATGAATGACAGTGTTTAGGATCAGGGACTATCTAGCATCCATCAGACCTCATCCTCTGACTGCCTCATAAATATTTTTGTTTCCCACAGTTCATTTAAATTGCATCCTAATAAGGGCCACATGCTATGGCATGTGATTCCCACATGAAGAAATCTCTTCACCTGGGAAGTTGCTCTCCCACAATCTTTTACTGCACCCTGTGTGTGGAAGGCTGGGCTCCTCCATCCTTTGCACCCTTCCCATGGCCTGCATTCCAGCAGTCCCATCCCTGAGATGAGAGACCCCCTGATTCTCGCCTCCAGCCTGGCATCCTGAGAACCCTCCCTCTACCACCCCTAGGGGCAGAAGACTTGCCAAAGAAATATGGCTGCAGCAAGTTTGAGGCTGAGACAGAGCCAGAAGCCAGGTAAACACAGGGCTGGGCCTTATCTGCAAACCGTTTGCTGAATACACGGTGATGGTTGGCCAAGAGACCAGGAGGTTCCCTACAAACAAGGCCCTTCCCATAAGCACTGTTTAAAAAAAAGAAAATCGACCGGGCTCGGTGGCTCAGCCTGTAATCCCAGCACTTTGGGAGGCCGAGGCGAGTGGATTGCCTGAGCCCGCGGGTTCGAGACCCGCCTGGACAACTTGGCGAGACCTCGTCTTTACAATAAATCAAAAATCAGCCGGGCATGGTAGCGTGCGACTGTAGTTCCAGCTACTTGGAAGGCTGAGGCGGAAGGATCTCCTGAGCCCAGCAGGTCGATGCTGCAGTGGCCGGGAGCGGCCACTGCACTCTAGTCTGGGAGACAGAGTGGGACTTCAACAAAGAAAGAAGGGCGGGGGGAGAGAGAGAGAGAGAAAATTACACACAGGGTCTCCTTTGTTGCCCAGGTTGGCCTCAAACTCCTGGCTTCAAGAGATCCTCCCAACCAGCCTCCCAAAGGGCTGGGATTACAGGTGTGAGACATCGCACCCAGCCCTCCCCCCAGGCCTTTTTTGTGTGCTTGTTTATTCGAGTCAACTCACTCTGTTGCCAGGCTGGAGCACAGCGGTGTGATGGCAGCTCACTACAGCCTTGAACTGCTGGGCTCAGAGATCCTCCCATTTCAGCCTCCCACATAACTGGGTCTACAGGGGTGCCACCACACCCAGAACATTTTTTTATTTTTTGTAGAGACAAGGGCTCACTTTGTTGCCCAGGCTGGCCTTGAACTTCAGGCTCAAGCGATCCTCCTGCCTCCGTCTCCCAAAGTGCTGGGATGACAGGCTTGAGTCACCACGGCTGGCCTCCTCAGGTGTTCTGAACCGTCTACTCAGTGCAGAGTCAGTGGAGTCCACCCACCCCTGCAGCCAGAGCTGTCCCCAGGCCTGTGCCACAGTAAGAGGAGGAAACGCAGATCTCTGTCCTCTGCCGGGTGGTTTCTGCCTTGACCCTCCCGTCAAGTGGACACCGAACTCCCATCCAGGGCCTATAAGACTGTGTGGCAGGACGGGCCACCCTCTGCAGGCGGACTCCTGACACTCGCCCCTCTACCAGCAAGCCAGCCAGATTCCACCATTCTAAGAAGGCACTGAGACCTTTCCTGCCCCAGGGACTTTGCACATGCTCTTCCCGCTGCTTTGCAGCTCCCCCAGCACATAGGCTGGTGTTTCACAGGGTTGAACACATGAAGGTTCAGAGCAGCCCTGCCTGACCTCCTTGCTCCTGTGGTGCCGACATCTTTGCATCTGAGTTCTTTCTGTTTTGAGTTCTTGAGAGAACTTTCACATCTCTTTTCTGTTTTCTTTTTCTTTTTTTTTCTCTTTTTTTGTCCCATGTTGGGCTGTTCTTATTCTCTCTAATTCGAATGTCTACTCAGTGAGAGTAGGACCCTACACACAAAGAAGGGTTGTATGTAGGAGCTCAACTGCCTTATTTTTACTTGCTGGAGCTGGTGATCCTGCCTGGGGAGGGAAGGCAGGGAATGCTGGGCTGAGGGTGCTGAGTGGCTGTTGGCCCCAGAGTGGAGGTCCTGGGGGCTGCCGCTTCCAGTTGGCCTGGTGGGGGGACGGGCACAGCTTTTCCAGTCCCAGTTCTTGCCACCCCCCCCAACTCCACTTAACCCTCTGGGCCCCCTGCCTTTGCTAGGAGGACAAAGCACCGCTGTGTGGGCTGGAGCCCGCACGGCCCGCAAGTTGCTTATCTGCCTGTGCCTCGGTTTCCCCGCTACCATGTTGATCCCAGCCCCTCCCGGGAGCATAGAGTGCTTAGCATGGTGCCAGGCGTGGGGGAGGGGTGCCCTGGGTGTCACTGCTGCTGCTGCCCCTTGTGGCCTCCGTGGAGCCCGATCAGGCTGGGGCCTGCCTGGAGCGGGCGGGTCTACCTCTGCCTGCTGGGCCGGCTGCTCCATCTAGGCCCCCTGGGCACTTCCTTGAGAGGGGAGATTCCAGGCCGGGGACCCAAGGGACAGCTGAGCTTTGATGTGGCCCGCCTGGCCTCCTAAACAGCCCAGCCTCTCACCAGGGCCTTGGAGGAGTCAGCAAACAGGCCAGAGAAAGCCTCTCATCGCTCAAGGGCTGGGACAAGGGGCAGACAGGGCGGGTCAAGAGGGCCTCTCTGCGGGCAGCCCGAGGGTGGGCAGCGGCTGGCACCCAGTGACCTCCGGAGCTTGGCGGGTCCCTCCGCAGGTCCAGTGCTGCGAAGGTCAGGGATGCTGGCCTCTCCCCATGCAGCTGGAGGTCCAAGGCTGTCCCCACTCCGAAGCTCCCTCCCTGGGGCTACTGGGCCAGGACCTGCCGGCCTTCCCCCTTTCCCCTGGCCACTCATGCTCTGATCACCTGGGCTGGATTCTAGGATTTCTGGAAGCCCCCAAGCCCTTTCTACCCCAGGGCCTTTGCGCTGGCGTTTTCCCCTGCCAGAAGTGCCCTTTCTCTTCTGATTTCCTCAGGGCTGAAAATGCAAGGTCTCCCTCTGAGGGGTCGCCCCGAAGCCCGGCTCATGCCCCACCTGGTCCCTCTCGAGGGTCTACTGGGTCCCAACAGGTTTGTTCCTTTCCAACACTTTCCATGATCTCTGGTTCCCGTTTTCTTACTGGCTTGGCAAACTTTCTCCTCCCAGTGTCACTAGGGTATTGTCTCAGAAGAACCGGAGCCTCTTCTGTCCCCGAGCCCTGTGTTGGGTGCACAGATGCAGTGAACGAAGAGCTGGATGACCCAGGAGACAAGCTGGCCGTGTCTCTGCCCAGTCCACAGTCGAGGACCTGGCTGCTCGGGGGACACAGAGGCCTGGTTCTGTGTCTTGGGGGTCTGGTCTCTCCCCAACACACACACATCACTGCCCTCCCCCTTCTCCCACCCCCACATCAAGGACACTTAAACCATGGGCCTCGGAGCCCAGAGCTGCAGCTGTGACACCCCCTGGCCCTGCCCCACAGGGGGACAGGGGTGGGCACCAGCCTTACAGATCAGGAGACTGAGGCTCAGAGCGGGTCTTCAGCAGGTGTGCACAGCTTCTGCTCAATGTTCTTCTACCACACAAAGTTGGGGTGTGCGGAGCCCCCCAAGCCCTTGCCAGTCCCAGGGCCAAATGTCTTTTTCTTTAAATTTTGTATTTTGTATTCATTTTAAACCAGGCTGCCCAGGCCCGGCTGGGAAGCCCTGACCTCTCGGGTGTGGGCCTGTCCCAGCCGCCTGGAGGAGGAGCCTGGGCTGGCTGCCCGCCATGCAGGCCACGAGCCAGCAGGCAGGGAGCCACCACTTACGGGAAACACTCCACTGAGAAGAAAGGGCGCTGGCTATTGGGCCAGCATGGCCCCCGTCCAGATGGGTGAGGAAGCCTGTGTCACCTGCTGCAGGCCGGCTCGGCTCCTCCCTGGAGGCTCCAGAGGCAATGCCGAGGGACACCCCTCCTCCCAAACCACCAAAACACAGATCACAAAGCAACACAGCACATGTGGAGTCCGCACCCGCAGTCGGCGAGTGTGCAGCCCAGCGCTGCCTTTTGCCGGCTGGCAGCTGAGCTCAGCAGCTGGGACAAGTCACTAAACCTTTCTGAGCCTCAGTTTCCCCAGAGGGAAAGGATAATTGTGGACCCACTCCCGAGGGCTGTGGCAGGGATCAAGAGTCCGTGTTCTATCCCAGGCTCCACACACCGCCTGCACCCAGTGTCCACCACCTGAGTAATGTGGACCCACCCTCATTGCCACCCGGAGGTGGAAAAGGAGCTTGAAGTGGCACCTGTCTTACAGATCAGGAGACTGAGGCTCCGAGTGGGTCTTCAGCAGGTGTGCACAACTTCTGCTCAACGCCCTTCCTACCACGCAAAGCTGGGGTGTGTAGACCCCGCCAAGCCCTCACCAGCCCCCAGGGCCAGATCTCCAGACATATTTGGGTTGGACCTGTGTCTTTTATTTTTGAATTGGAGTCTCACTCTGTCGCCCAGGTTGGAGGGCAGTGGCCACTGCAGCCTTGACTTGCTGGGCTCAGGTGATCCTTCTGTCTCAGCCTTCCAAGTAGCTGGAGCTACAGGCATGCACCACCATGCCTGGCTTTTTTTTTTTTAATTTTTAACTTTTAATTTGTTTTAGAGGCAGGTTCTCACCTGATGCCCAGGCTGGAGGGCAGTGGCACGATCACAGCTCACCACAGCCTCAACCTCCTGGACTCAGGAGATCCTTTCCCCTCAGCCTCCTGAGTAATTGGGACTACAGGTGCACACCACCATGACCGGCTAATTTTTTGATTTATTGTAGAGATGAGGTCTCACCATGTTGCCCAGGCTGGTCTCGAACCTGTGGGTTCAGGTAATCCTCTCGCCTCAGCCTCCCAAAGTGCTGGGATTACAGGCAGGAGCCACCACGCCTGGCCTTTTTTTTTTTTTAATCCATGTTTCTGGTTTCTCTTGAGAAACTGGAAGCTGGGGTAACGTTGGGTCTTTGTCCCCGTGGTGGGAGTGAACAGCGCTGCCCCCTTTGGGTGGGGCTGTAGAGCCTCTTTGGTTGTTTCTGTTCTGTGTGTGTGCCTGGTGATTTGCCACCGTTCCTTAAAACCTGCTGCCCTAAGTGGAGTCCCCAGAAGTAGACCCTACCCTGGGACGAGGGTGCATGTGAGCCTTAGGGAGAGCAATGTCCTCCGGGAGGGGGGAGGAGGTAGACTGAGAGGGAGGGAGTCCATGCGGGCTGCAGTGTTAGAAGATGTGTTGATTTTCGAGGGCAGCCGTGACAAAGTGCCACACACTGAGTGGTTTTAAAAAATCAGAAATGGCCGGGCTCGGTGGCTCAGCCTGTAATCCCGCGCCTTTGGGAGGCTGAGGTGAGTGGATTGCCTGAGCCCGCGCGTTCGAGACCCGACTGGGCAGCAAGACCTCATCTCTACAATAAATCAAAAAATCAGCTGGGCGTGGTAGCACGCGCCTGTAGCTCCGGCTACTTGGAAGGCTGAGGTGGAAGGATCACCGGAGCCCAGCAGGTTGAGGCTGCGGTGGCCCGGAGCGGCCACTGCACTCCAGTCTGGGCGACAGAGTGAGACTCCAACTACAAAAAAAAAAAAAAATCAGAAATGTAGGCCAGGTGCAGTGGCTCACACCTGTAATCTCAGCACTTTGGGAGGCCGAGGTGGGAGGACTGCTTGAGACCAGGAGTTCAAGACCAGCCTGAACAACATAGTGAGACTTTGTCTCTACAAAAAATAAAAAAATTTAGCCAGGTATGGTGGCACATGCCTGTAGTTCTTCCACACCCAGCCCCTGCTCCATTAAAGGACCCAGAGGAGGCACAGATATCACTGAGAAAACTTAACCACATGACCACATGCAAGGGACATTGGGAAGTATAGTCAGTGAGTGCTTGACCACAATCCTGTCTTTACAGTGGATGGAGAAAATGGTTCAGTGGACCAATATTCAGCATCTTCCTTGAGGCGAGTTCACATCTTTGGCTTCACCTTTCCATCTCTCCTCATGTGAAGTGCTCGGCCCAGTACCTGGCCAAAGGGGAGCTCATGGTAAGTGGATATCCGGGGTCATGGGATTCCTGCAGCCCCCCCGGGGTTCTTGGATCTATTTGGGGCAAAGAGCCACGAACAGTGCTGGACTTCCCAGCAGTCAACAGGCAGGTTCTGGGCACACTGAGATTTGGGACAGTCACCGAGATGTGACCACGCTTGGATTCTGTGTGGAGAAACCCACACTTCTGCAGTTGCGGCTCTCTGAGAGTTGAACTCTGCCTTTTCCATGTTCAAAGTCAATGCTGAGTTGGCACTATGTTGCCAGTTACAGAGAATCGCCACCCATACTTCCTGCTTCCCAGAGGCAAGGGTGAGATGACTGGTCAGCCCTCGGGCTGCCTGGCCGTTGCCAAGGTACTTCAAGAACTGAATTTTCAGCCAGGCTCGGTGGCTCAGCCTGTAATCCCGCGCCTTTGGGAGGCTGAGGTGAGTGGATTGCCTGAGCCCGTGAGTTCGAGACCCGCCTGGGCAGCGAGACCTCATCTCTACAATAAATTAAAAAAAAAAAAATCAGCCGGGCGTGGTAGCGCATGCCTGTAATTCCGGCTACTTGGAAGGCTGAGGCAGAAGGATGGCCAGAGCCCAACAGGTTGAGGCTGCAGTGGCCGGGAGCAGCCACTGCACTCCAGTATGGGCAACAGAATGAGACTCCAACTCAAAAAAAAAAAAAAAGAACTGAATGTTCGCTTCTTGGACTTATGTGGTTTTCCCACCTCCAAGACATGGCATCCACCATTCATCATTTCAGCTCAGTTCACTTGAAAAAACCCAACCACACAGTAGGGACCCTGAGATGGTCCCTGTCCTGCATGTGATGGGTCCAGGCAAAGCCACGCCTGCTGGGGATGGGGGGGGCTGTGTCAAGACCTCTCCCTGTGCCTGCCCCATGGCCAGGGGACCCTCATCCCACCGCGTTCGGAGGGCTTCCACTCACAGGAGCCACCACATGCCCTTCTGAGCACTCCAGGCGGGAAATGGTGGCCTCATTTTCCCAGGGCTGGTGGAACCCCAAGTTGGAAGGTGCTGGGCTTCTTCCCCATGGAGACCAACTCCCCTGCAACTGCAAACGCCAACCGAAGACCATGACGTGAGTGAGAGATACATTTCCTTGGTGTTGGACACGTGAGATGGGTTGGGGGCAGCAGGCCAGCCTAGACCAAGTGGAAATGCCCGGAGCTGTGGCAGAGCTGGGATTTGAACCTAGGTTGTCAGAAGGGAAGTGACTGATGAGGCCGCCCCACTGGGGCAGGCTGTCCATCCTCTTTCTGCTTGCCTCCCTCCCTGCCACCCACCCTTGAGAACACACACGAAGCAACAGCCCAACCTGGGGCCTGTGGGCTCCTGCTCAGAACCCCCCAAGCCCCCTGTCGATGCAACGGCGTCTCAGCTCTAGGAAGCCCAGCCCTGGGGACTTCTCCATCTTGGCCCTGGCCGCCCCCTTTCTCCCTGGCTCCGGCCTCACTGCCTGCCATTCTTGGAAGCTTGGACCACACCAAGCTCCCTCCTGCCTCAGGGGTCTGCCATCTCCCCTGCCTGGCATGCTCGTCACACAGCCTGATCTTTCATATCCTTCGGGTGACAGCGTAGATGTCGTTCCCTGGAGCAGCCACAGTCAGTGCCCCTCCAGGACCTCTGGCGCTCGCTCTCCCGGACCTGCAGACATGCTGGACTCTAGCCCGGGAGATTTCTCTGTCCTCCAGAAGTCACTGGGCCTGCAGTAGAAGACAGAGGGGCCGGGTGGTGAAGGCCAGAAACTTCCCCTGACCAGTGGCCTTCAGGCGCTGGCATCGAAACACCCCTGTCCCCTGGCCCCTTGGGGGTGGGTGACTCTGAGGCTCCAGTTCTACACTGTCCCCAGAGGGCCCCAGCAGGACTGAGCCCCAGCTGTCCACTGAGGCGAGCTGTCCAGTCACGCATCCCACATTGCCCTTCCCTTCCTCCTCATCGTCCCGTCTGCGAGCGTCCTGTGGGCCCCCACACTCTTGCCTTGGAGTTGGCTTCTGGAAGGATCCATGCCAAGACACCCTCAGAGCCTGCCTGCTACCTCTGTAGTGGGTTGAACTGTGGCCCCCAGGAGAGATATGTCCACACCCTAAGCCCTGGAACCTGGGAACGGGACTGTATTTGGATAAAGGATCTTTGTGGATGTAATTAAAGATCTCAAGAGGGGATCACCCTGATTTAGGGTGGTCCTGAGTCCAGCAGTGACTAGTGTTCTTATAAAGGAATCCAGCACTTTGGGAGGCTGAGGGGAGAGGAATGCTTTGAGGCCAGGTGTTCGAGAACAGCCTGGGCACCAGAGCAAGATGCCATGAACACAAAATTTAAAAATTAGCTGGTCATGGTGGTGCACGCCTGAAGTCCCAGCTACTCAGGAGGCTGAGGTGGGAGAATCGCTCCAACCCAGGAGTTTGAGGCTGCAGTGAGCTATGTTCGTGCCACCGTACTCCAGCCTGGGTGACAGAGCGAGACCCTGTCTCTAAAAAACAGAACAAGAAGCCGGGCTCAGTGGCTCAGTCTGTAATCCCGCACCTTTGGGAGGCTGAGGTGAGTGGATGGCCTGAGCCCGCGGGTTCGAGACCCGCCTGGGCAGCGAGACCTCATCTCTACAATAAATCAAAAAATCAGCCGGACGTGGTAGTGCATGCCTGTAATTCCAGCTACTTGGAAGGCTGAGGTGGAAGGATCGCCGGAGCCCAGCAGGTCGAGGCTGCGGTGGCCGGGAGCAGCCACTGCACTCCAGTCTGGGCGACAGAGCGAGACTCCAACTCAAAAAAACAAACAGAACAAGAGGCGAGGTCAGAGCAGCAGGAGAAAGCCATGTGATGACACAGAGAGACACCCAGGAGACCACACGCTGTCAGAGGCAGGGGCTGCAGTGACACCCCCCCCACGGCAGGGGCTCTAGGAGCCATCGGGAGCTGGGAGGCAGGCATGGGACGGGGCCTCCCTCACGGCCTCCCGGGAGCTGCCTTGCCAACACTCCAGTCTGTCTCCAGCCGCCAGACTGTGAGGGGCGATGTTTGTGCTGCTGTAGGCCCCATCAGGTGGCTGCCTGTGACGGCAGCCCAGGGACATAAACACAGGGCCTGAATGGTTCTCTGCACCTGCACGCCCCGTTCACCTGGCGCGTCGTGCTGTGAACACTCCCGGCTCTGTCGGGAAGGGTCCAGGTGGCTTCACTGTTTCTGTTGGACGTGAGTTCCTTGAAGACCCTTGACCCCCTCCCCCACCCACATCCCCAGCCCCAGGGCAGCGCCTGACCCACAGCAGGCCCTTGTGTGTACTAAGGAATGAGTGAATGGACGCACAGTCCGTGGGCCTCAGCTCACACTGGAACTAGAAGACAACTGTCCACCCCAGCACACCCCTGCTCGGCGCCATCCTGGCCCCAGGGAGTTCTCAACCCCAGCCACATGTTAAAATCCCCTGGGAGATTTTTAAAAATTTTTTCTTCTTTTTTTTACAGATGGGGGGTCTTGCTATGTTGCCCAGGTTGGTCTCGAATTCATGGGCTCAAGCGATCCTCCTGCCTCGGCCTCCCAAGGTGCTGGGACTACAGGTGTGAGCCACCACACCCGGCGGAATTTTTTTTCCCCACAAGATCCACGCCCAGCCCCAACCCTGAGACTCTGAGTGAGCTGGTCTGAGGTGGGACCCAGGCAGTGGCATTCCTAAAAAGCTTCCCAGGAGATGCCAGTGTTGAGAACTGCAGGTTGAAGGGGTAGGGAGAACCCAACCAGGACCCAAGTTCTCGGGAGACCAGCTCTCCCCGTGGGTCCAGACCAAGGGGGGTCCCAGGATGCAAACACCAGGACAGTCCCAGCAAACCAGGATGAGCTGGTCACCCTGACGATTGCCCACACGGTCAGCCACAGCCTGCCATGGCCGCTTCTGGAGGCCCCATTCCCTCGAGCTCTGCTGCCTGGAGGAGAGGCCTTGAATGGCTGCCCAGACCTGGAGCCTCAGAGCAGGGGGGAAGGGAAAGAGGACAGAGGGGGGACGTCACGATGTCGGCGAACAGGCAGTCCCTCTCCCTCTCCCTCCTCCCACCCTACCCACCTGCGTAGTCACAGTTCCAACAGAGGGAGCTGGATTTTCCCATGTGGCTTGTGGGCACTGCCTACTCATTGTGAGAGTCTTTTGGGGTCAGGCTGGATTTGTTTCCGCCTCTGTATCCCCTGCCTGCCCCTGGCACATAGCAGGTGCTCAGCAAACAGGTGAAATGAATAAAGGCCAAAATTGACAGTCGTGTCAGCTGGGAACAACCAAGTGGATCCTCCCAACCTCTGCCCCACACACCCAGCGCCTGCCACAGGGTCAGACTCAGATGAGATGCTCAGTACATGTCTGTTGACTGAGCAAAAGGAAACATTGACAGCTTGTCCAAGGGGGCTTCTTTTGCACCCCAGCCTCTTGCTTATTAACTACCCTGTGGGGGTTTTGGGGGGCTTGTCCTCACACATCCTTTTTTGGGAGATCACAGTTCAACCCGCTACAGAGGTGGTGGGCAAGGAAGGCTTCTGAGGTGCGTCTTGGCATAAATCCTCCCAGAGACCACCTCTTGGTGCTCATCCAGCCACATGAGTGAAGTTAAACTTTCCTGTGCTCGCCTGTTATTTACGGCCAAAATAAAAGCTATGACTAGCTGATCCAAATGTCTTCTTACACTGAAAAGGAATTTTTATCTGGCTCATGGCCCAATCAGCTAAAGATCACCTTTCTTAGCCTCCCCTGCTGTCAGTGACCAATGCTAATAGAGGTAAATCGTGCTGCTTTGGCTTTCCCTCTAGTGGAATGCAATCGTGATGACAGGAGCTGGAGCACTTATATTGCATCCTGCGGCGGGAGCCATGAGGAAAGAGGGGGAAGCCACAGAAGAGAGGGCACCTGGACCCCTGCACCAAAGAGCCTGCCTGCCTGTCCGGGGTGGCTTGTGCTCAGAAAAGAGAGACGCACAGTTCCCTACTGACCTTTGTTACCGCAGCCACACCTACCTCTTACCTTGTTTTGCTCACATCATGACAAAGTTGCCCACTGTGGAACTGTGCTTGGGATGCTTTGATTTCAGACGTCAGCTCCATGGCCTGTGTCTAGGGAAGCCCCTTCAAGAGACACGCAGTCATCTGGGCCATAGAGGGTCCCCTTCACCTTCCAGCAGGAGAGGCAGCAGCCTGAGGTCCTTGCCAGCTTCCAGCCTGCAGAACTGTGAACCACATAAACTTTTGTTTGTTTCTGAGTTGGAGTCTCACTCTGTCGCCCAGGCTGGAGTGCAGTGGCAACTCAGGGGATAACCTGCTGGGCTCCGGCGATCCTTCCGCCTCAGCCTTCCAAGTAGCTGAAACCACAGGCATGCGCTACCATGCCCGGCTAATTTTTCGATTTATTGTAGAGATGAGGTCTTGCCATGCTTCCCAGGCTGGTCTCAAGCCCATGGGCTCAGGCAATCCTCTCACCTCGACCTCCCAAAGTGCTGGGATTATAGGCCTGAGCCACCGGGCCTGGCCACAAACCATTTTTCTTCATAAATTGCCCAGCCTTGGCTAACCTGTTATGGCAACACAAGTGCCTAAGACGAGGGCCTTCAGTATCAGGATACGAAGCATCACAGTCAGTTGCCATAGGTGTCCCCCTCTAAATGGGCAGACGCTCTGAAGCACAGCTACTTCTTTGTGCTGTGCTGCTTCTCCCACGAAAGGGGAGACCGCTTGACCAAGGTCCGCAGGTAGGTGGCAGAGCCAGGACTGACGTCCAGGTGTGTGTGACCCCAAAGCCTTCCGGATCACACTACCTCTAAATCCTGGGGTTGAACAACAACGAGATGCTACCACACAGCTGTAAGATGGCCAAAACCCAGCACACTGACAGCAGCAAGTACTGGCAAGGAGGTGGAGGACCAGAACGCTCACCCGTTGCTGGGGGAATGCCAAATGGCACAGCTGCTCTGGAAGATGGGGTGGCCATTTTTAACAAAACCAACCCTACTCTACCTGTGCCGTCCAGCAATCGTGCTCCTTGGTATTAACCCAAATGAGGCGAAAACTCAGCCAGGTGCAGTGGCTCACGCCTGTAATCCCAGTACTTTGGGAAGCTGAGACAGGAGGATTGCCCGATCCCAGGAGTTCAAGACCAGCCTGGGCAACATCGTGAGACCTTGTCTCTGCAAAAAATGAGCCAGCCATGGTGGTCCGTGCCTGTAGTCCCAGCTACTTGGGAGGCTGAGGTGAGATGGTTGCTTGAGCCCAGGAGGTCGAAGCTGTGGTGAACCCTGATCTCGCTACTGCACTCCAGGCTGGGCGACAGAGTGAGATCTTATCTAACAGAAAAAAAAAACAAAAGCACCTCACTTCTATACAACGACCTGCACACGGATGTTCATGGCAGCTGTATTCATTGTTGCCAAAACCTGGAAGCAACCCAACTGTCCTCCAGTAGGTGAATGATAAGCCATGGTGCACCCAGACTGTTATTCAGGGCTAAAGAGAAAGGAACCATCAAGGCATGAGAGGATGGGGAGGAGCCACACATGCACATCACTCATGAAAGGCCAAGTTGAAGGGGCCAGGTACCACAGGACTCCAGCCATATGATGGTCTGGAAAAGGCACGAGGTGGAGACAGTAAGAAGATCAGAGGTTGCCAGGGGACAGAAGGAGGGAGGGAGGGAGGGCGGGGTAGCACAGGGACCTTCAGGACAGTGAAGCTACTCTGTGACATTGCACGTTGGTCCAAACCCACAGAACGCACAACGCCAAGAGTGAACCCTGATGTGAACATGGACTTGGGCACTGATGGTCAATGTAGGGTCCTCAGCCGTCATAAATGTCCCGCTTTGGTAGGGATGCTGGTAACGGGGAGGCTGTGTACATGTGGGGAGGGGAGAGAGGAAGTCTCCAGACCCCAATCTTGCTGTGAACCCAACTGCTCTAAAACATAACATCTATTTTTTTTTAACCTGGTGGCTCAGGCTGAGGGGCGGGGCCCTACAGGATGGCTCCAGGCCCCAGGCACAGGCCATTGGGGGCGCCCAGTGTTGTGGGGGAGGGGGAGGAAAGGTTTCTGGCAGAGTTGGATCCGGACAGTCTGGGTTCATCTGCCTCTGTGGGGCGACCCAGGGCCCTGGGCAGGCACGTGACTAGCAAGCAGTGGGTGTCAGCCTCCTCTGGGTGCACTCAGAGCTTGGCACGTTCAAAGTGGACATCATATTAGACCAGAGCTTCTGGCTACAACACTGGTGATATTCGGGCTGGAAGACTCTGTGTTCTGGATTCTGTCTTGGGCAGTGAAGCGTCTAGCATCCCTGGCCTCAACCCACAGGATGCCAGACACGCCCTCCCCCGTCGTGACAACTCAAATGTCCCCTGAGCGGCGCCCTGCCCCAGGTGGGAACACCATCCTCGTTGCCTTCTCTGTGTATTTTTCAGGTAGAGAAACTGAGGCCGGTGGGAGCTGGGCTTCCCTAGTGCTTCATGGCACCTGGGAGCAGTCCCGGCACAGTAGGGTGGGGCTGCCCTGCCTGTATTCCTTGGCGTGTCACTGACAAGGACCAGTGACCCTGTGCTGGGGTGAGAGGGAGGTAGTGTGGGCCCCAGCGGCAGCCGCTGCAGTGTGGGGGTGGGGGGACATACCCCAGCCCCTGCCCTCAGGTAGGAGTGAGCCTCAGCTGCTCAGCACCTGTTTTGGCTTGCTTTCCTTCCTGGGTCGCTTCCCAGATAAACAGTTCCCACCTGCAACCTTGTCTCAGGATCTAGGGAGCCAGAGGGCCGGGCCCTATCTTGCATGTGTGAGGTCTGACAATTAAGGTTGCGAACTCATCCTAGAAACTGCGCTCCATACCTCATTGCTGATACCACGAAGGTCACCTTTCGAAGGACTCCTGTTGAGAAGCCATGCACTGACACCAGTGCCTCATCCACCCGACAAAGCCATTTTGGAACTCTTTTTCTGGATTGACCGTCAGAGCTGTCATCATATTATACTTGATATCCTGAATGTCATCTGTCTTCCTTTCAAGTTTCCTTTATTTCCAGGTAAAGAAAAAAGTCATTGGAGGCCAGATCAGGTGAGCAAGGAGGGTATTCCAATACGACTATTTGTTTACTGGCTAAAAACTCCCTCACAGATGGTGCTGTGTGAGCTGGTGCATTGTCGTGAGACAAGGACTCTTCAGGACCATTTTGGCACACACCTTTCTCATGCCAAGATTTTCAGTTAAGATTTTCCTGACTGCTTCTCTATTGATGTTTATTTGGTCTGCTATGCTTCTCACATTCAGCCGATGATTTTGACACACAATTCGACGAATTTTTGCAATGTTTTCACCAGTTCTGCTGGTTACTGGTCATCCTGACCTCTCTTCATCAATGATGTTTTCTCTCCTCTCAGGAAAATGTTCAGTTCGTTTGTACATTGCCATTTTCTTCATGACTTTGTCCCCATAAACTTGGACTAACATGTCCCTGATTTCACTTTCACTCTTGCCAAGTTTAACAAGAAATTTAATGTTTGTTTGTTGCTCTAATTCAAACTCTGACATTCTGGCAACAACAGCTCTGATGGCCATTCCAGAAAGCTTACCAAAATTGCTTTGATGGGTGTACTAGGCACTGGCATTGGTGCATAGCTTCCCAAGGGGAGTACTTTGAAGCAATGAGGTATGGAGCACTTTTGCTAGGGTGGTTCATGAACTTAATTGTCAGACCTCATATTTCCTGCCTTCAAGATTCTCTAGCCAGCTTGGGATCTCGAGTCTTCCTGGGCCTGAGACGCCAACAGACTGCCCTTGTTTGCCCTGCAGCTGGGGGCCAGCTGGTAGGTACCCAGGGGTTGTGGCCATGTGTGTGGTGTTCATTCTGATTGGTCTGGTATCTTTCTAATGCTGACGTCCTGCTGATTTTCTTAACACAGCTTGATTGAGATATCATTTCTATACGATACAACTCGTTCACATGAAGTGCACAATTCAACAGCTTCTAGTATATAAACAGAGTTGTTCAGCTTCACTACAATCAATTTCAGAACATTTTCATCAGTCAAGATGCCTATAATTCTAGCAATTTGGGAGGCTGAGGCAGGAGGGTTGCTTGAGTCTAGGAGCTCAAGACCTGCCTAGGCAACATAGTGAGACTTTGTCTCTACAAAAAGATTTTAAAAATTACCCAGGCGTGGTGGTGCACACCTCTAGTCCCAGCTACTTGGGAGGCTGAGGTGGAAGGATAGCCTGAGTCCAGGAGGTTGAGGCTGCAGTGAGTTGTGCTGGTGCCACTGCACTCCAGCCTGGGCAAAAGAGTGAGACCTTGACTCAAAATTAAAAAAACGATACCTCCCACTCCTTAGCTGTTACTTCCCAAACTTCTCATCCCCACCTCCAGCCGTAGGCAACCACTAACCTGCTTCCTGTCTCTGTGGATATACCTGTTCTGGAAATTTCATGTAAATGGAATCGTGCCTGGTGTGACCTTTGTGTCTGCCTTCTTTCACCACCAGCATGTTTTCAAGTGCTTCATTCCTTTTCATGGCTAAATAATATTTCATAGCCGGGCTCGCTGCCTCAGCCTGTAATCCCACGACTTGGGAGGCTGAGGCGAGTGGATGGCCTGAGCCCGCGGGTTCGAGACCCGCCTGGGCAACTTGGCGAGACCTCATCTCTACAATAAGTCAAAAAATCAGCCGGGCGTGGTAGCGCATGCCTGTAATTCCGGCTACTCGGAAGGCTGAGGCGGAAGGATCGCCGGAGCCCGGCAGGTCGAGGCTGCGGTGGCCGGGAGTGGCCACTGCACTCCAGTCTGGGTGAGAGAGTGAGACTCCAACTCAAAAAAATAAAAAATGAAAAATAAAATATTTCATGGTCTGGATAGAGCACATTTTACTTACTCATCTGCTGATGGGCATGCAGGTTGTTTCTGCATTTTGCTATTATAAATAATGCTGTTGCCAGACGCGGTAGCTCATGCCTATAACCCCAGCAATTTGGGAGGCCGAGGCGAGAGGATTGCCTGAGTCCAGGAGTTCGACACCAGCCTGGGAAACTCAGTAACACTTAGTCTCTACAAAAAAAAAGAAAAAAAAAGTTAGCTGGGCGTGCCACTGCCCTCCAGCCTGGGTGACAGTGAGACTCCAACTCAAAAAAATAATAATAATAACAATGCTGTTGTGAACATTTCTGTACATGTTTTGTGTAGCTAGATTTTTTCAAATCTCTTAGGCATATGCTAGGAGTAAAATGCCTGGGTCCTATGGTTACTCTACATACCTTTTGTACAAGTTTTTTTTTTTGGAGTTGGAGTCTCACTATGTCACCCAGGCTGTAGCACAGCGGCACAATCACTGCTCATCATAACCTTGAACTCCTGGGTTCAACTGACACTCCTGCCTTAGCCTTCTGAGTAGCTGGGACTACAGGCATGTACCACCATGCCTGGCTAATTTATATATATGTGTGTAAAATGTATATATTTATTTATATATATGTAAATATATATGTAATATATGTGTGTGTGTGTGTGTGTGTGTGTGTGTGTGTATTTTTTTTTAGAGTTGGGGTCTTGCTATGTTGCCCAGGGTGATCTTGAACTCCTGGCCACAAGCAATCTTCCCGCCTGGCCCTTCCAAAATGCTGGGATTAGAGGTGTAAGCCACTGCTCCCAGCCCATTTTGTACCTTTTGAGAAGCTGTCAGACTGTTTTTCAAAGCCTTACCAAATTAAATACACACACACACACACACACACACACACACACACACTACACACACACACTTTAATATATAAATATATAAATATTTTACAGAAGCATAACATACACACAGAAAATTGCAAAACCACAAATGCACCCCTTCACGCCTTCTCACAGGCTGGCCAGTCCCATGGAGCCAGTGCCCAGGCCAGGATGTGGGGGCTGCCAGCCCCGAAGCCCCTCCCTGCAAGGCGAGCCATGGTCCTGCCTCCTCATGGCACAGGCTCACTGGAAGGTTGCAGGGGGCAGCGGGGCGGGCTGGCCTGGCAGCCTCAGGCTGAGGCCTGTTGGAAGAGGAACACCGCCCCCACGCCCCTCCCCCACTCTGCTCCAGTTTTAGGATGAGGAAGGCACGCTGGCAGGGGAGGGGGGTGGGGGGCCCTTCCTCCTTGTGGCCCCTGGCGCTTTCCCTCCTGCTGGGAGTTTTAGGGGATTTCCGGGGGTTGCAGAGCAAGGGTGACATTTCCCAGATCCTAGGTTTCAGCGTGACCACACACAGCCCGAAACCGAAAGCCAGGCCTTGGGCCTGGGCTACTGCTGGCCTGGCTGGGATTGGGCACAGGCCAGACCCAGGGGGCTCTTAAAGCTGTTGGGCCCCGTGGCCGGTAGGTGTGAATGTACACGTCTTTGACGACAGAACTCACCTGGGGAACCCCGCTGTCTTGGAGGAAGGAGAGGGGAGCCAGAACTTTGGATCATGTTCTGGGGGAAAAGGGAAGGGTTGTGGGGCGAGGGGGGTGACTGGCTTTGCAGGAAGTTCTTGTTGCCCAGGCTGATTTCGACCTCCTGGACTCAAGCCATCCTCCCACCTCAGCCTCGAAAGCGTTGAGATTACAGGTGTGAGCCACCGCGTCCAGCCAGGAATGTCTTGAGGTGAGACAAGATTGCTGCTTCTGTGTGGAGAGTGTGCTGGCAGCTCCTGTTGCCCTCTGGAGGGGCTCTGCTCTCTGAACATAGGAACCCCAACAGCAGGCAGGCCCCGTGCTCATCGCCCACCGGCTGTCATTGGAGGTCCCAGGCCGGAGCCTAGGGGAAGGAGGAGGGTGAGCATGTGGTTTTTATGCCTGTGGCTCCATCCAAGAGAAACAAAGGCTGGGAGACAGTGGCCAATCCCAGTGCTTTCAGCTGAGGCAAAAGGATGGCTTGAGACTAGGAGTTTGAGACCATCCTGGACAACATAAGGAGACCCTGTCACTGCAAAATTTTTAAAGATTAGCCAGGTGTGGAGGTGTGCTCCTGTAGTTCCAGCTACTTGGGAGGCTGAGGGGGAGGATTCCTTGAGCCCAGAAGCTTGAGGTTTCAGTGAGCTATGGCCACTCCAACCTGGCTGCAGCCCCTCTCAACTGGAAGTGAGGGACTCTGGGCCCTGGAGTCAGGGCACGGAGACTGCCAGATCCAACTTTGCGTGGAGAGAAGCCCATCGTGCGCACATCCAGCCCCTGAGGCCCCAGGGCTGCTTTGTGGTAGCAGCTGGTGTTGCTCACCCTAACTAACTTCCAGGAGGGCTGCGTGAACTAGTCACACACAATCAATCCTGAGACCTCCCTGCTCCTGCCATGGGCCTCTCCTGCTTACATAGGCTCATTCTGCAGACATGCTGACACAGCGGCCCAGCGTGCAACTAATGGGAATAATGAATTTTGCTCTTAGCGTGTTTTCCATCCTATGTCTTCACTGTCCTGGGCTCTGAGAAACAAGTGTCCTTGGCTAAAAGGTTGATATGTCATCCTCCTGAAGGGTGGCTTTGTGGGCTTAATAGGAAAGGTTCTACTGGTAGAACCCAGGGAGATAACTTTTAGCATGAACATGCTTTACTAAAATTATTCCATTTGAGCCCAGATGTGGTGACTGACGCCTGTAATCCCAGGACTTTGGGAAGCCAAGGCAGGGGGATCACTTGAGCCCAGGAATTCAAGACCAGCTTGGACAACACAGCGAGACCTTGCCTCTAAAAAACATTAAAAAATTAGCTGAGCATGGTGGTGCATGCCTATAGTCCCAACTACTTGGGAGGCTGAGGTGGAAGAATTGCCTGAGCCCAGGAGGTCGAGGCTGTGGTGAGCCATGATCATGCCATTGTACTCCAGCCTGGATGACAGAGACCCTAACTCAAAAAAGAATCATTCCATGTGGACCAGTGACTCTAACCCCAGCTGCACATGGAAATTACTTGTGGACCTTTATTTTGTCTTAAGAGATGAAGACCTCACTCTGTTACCTAGACAGGAGTACAGCAATACAATCATAGTTCGCTGGAAGCTTCAGCTCCTGACCTCAAATGATCCTCCCTCCTCAGTCTCCTAAGTAGCTGGAACTACAGGCAAGCACCACCACATCTGGCTGATTTTTTTTTTTTTTTTTTGAGTTGGAGTCTCATTCTGTTACCCAGACTGGAGTGCAGTGGCTGCTCCCGGCCACTGCAGCCTCAACCTGCTGGGCTCCAGCGATCCTTCCGCCTCAGCCTCCCAAGTAGCTGGAACTACAGGCGCGTGCTACCACGCCCAGCTACATTTTTTTTTATTTATTGTAGAGATGAGGTCTCACCAAGTTGCCCAGGTGAGTCACAAACCCGCGGGCTCAGGCAATCCACTCACCTCAGCCTCCCAAAGCGCTGGGATTACAGGCTGAGCCGCCGAGCCCGGCCCGTCTGGCTGATTTGTAAAATTCTTTGTAGATGGCTAATTCTTATTTATTTATTTATTTAAGTATGAGTCTCACTCTGTTGCCCAGGCTGGAGTGCAGTGACATGCTCACGGCCACCACAGCCTCTACCCGTTGGGCTCAGGTGATCCTTCTGCCTCAGTCTTCCAAATAGCTGGAACCACAGGCGTGCACCACCACACCCAGCCAATTTTTTTTATTTACCGTAGAGAAGAGGTCTCTCCAAGTTGCCCAGGTTGGTCTCAAATCCGTGGGCTCAGGCAATCCTCTTGCCTCTGCCTCCCAAAGTACTGGGTTTACAGGTGTGAGACCCCATGCCTGGCAGAGGTGGCTAATTTTTTAAATTCTTTGTAGAAATGAGGTCTCGTTATGTTGCCTAAGCTGGTCTCAAGCTTCTGGCTTCCAGCAATCTTCCCACCTCAGCCTCCCAAAGTGTTGACATTACAGGCATGAGCCCAGACAGGTCTATAATCTGTAGCTCTTCTAAAAATAAAAATGTAGTCAGGCGACTTGGAAGGCTGAGGCAGAAGGATGGCCTGAGCCCAGCAGGCCAAGGCTGCGGTGGCTGTGAGTGTGTCACTGCCCTCCAACCTGAGAGACAGAGTGAGATTCCAACTTAAAAAAAAAAAAAAAAGGATTGTTGCCTCCCCAACACCTGAGACTGTGATTTAAATGCTTTGGGGTAGAGCTGCTAGAGTTAGCAAATAACAATACAGGATGCATTTTTGCATGGGACACATTCAAGCTAAAAATACAATTACATATGTGAAGTTCAACTTTGGATTTAACTGGCTGTCCTGTATTTGATCATGCAAACCTAGTCCCAGGCAAGTTCCACATGTAGTCGGCACTGAGGCATGAGGGAGGCGGCTGTGAGGACCCCTCCCACACCCACGTCAGGAAGTGTCGATGTCTTGGCTGATGCATGCCCCCAGTACAAACAGGAGCTCCTGTGGTCCAGCCTCACTAAAGTGCTGCCACGACAAGTGAAAGGAATCCCGGTCTCTCCTTGCATCTCTCAGAGGGCATCCAAGGAGATCCTGGCCCCCTCTCCTAACAACGATCACCAGCGCACTCGTTGGTATCACCTGGGAGCTGGTTAGAAACGTGGGATCTCACTCCCCACCCTGGACTCCCTGAACTGGAGTCTGCATTTGAACAAGGTCTCTGGGTGATCTGTATGTGCTCTCAACCATAGGTCTCACCTTGGCTGCTCACTGGAATCCCCCAGAGGCCTGGGCCCACTCGCAGTGTCTGGGGCAGTGGGCCAAGGTACCACTTGGGCATCAGACTGCTCAAGACATGCAGCCAGACGTGAGACCATCAGCCCAAGTCAATGTTTCCCAACCTCGTCACTACTGACGTCCGGGACAGATCATCCTTTGCGGTGGGGCCATCCTGTGTGTTCTATTCCACAGTATGACTGACATCACCAGATGCCAACAGCATCCGAATCTCTGACTGTGTCAACTAGGTGTCTCTAGACATCGCCAATGTCCCCCGGGGTGCGAAGTCAATCCCTGAATGAGAAACACTGTTCTGATTCCCTGCTCAGCCCCCTCGTTCCTTCCCTCCCTTCTCTTGTCATCCAGTTCAGCTTCTCTGGGGTTTATCTTTCTCTCACCCGAAGGCCCAGTCCTTGGGTCTTCTTCAGCAGCAGTTCTCACCGTGTGTTCCCAGGCCCAGCGGCTCAGCGTAGCAACCCAAGTGAGTGGCCGAGGCATAACTCTCAACCGTCAAGTGTGTTATGCCAGCTTTAGGATGTGTCCAGAAAAAACACAAGCCACAGATACATTGGCAGCTGTTTCTCCCAAGATGTTTTCAGGAGGTTTAGTATTCGAAGTGTCCTTAAAGTGGAGTGGTATAGGCTGAGAAGAGGTCATTTTGGTTGTTTGAGAACACTCATTTAGAAAAGTCTTAAAAACGTGTGTTATTTTATAGCTGTGTTGGGCTAAAGATAAAAGCTGCTTGGATTCAAGTGGACATTTTTCCTATTCGCCCCCCACCCCTCCTCTCCCAGCACAGCCTTGCCCAACTGGCCAATCTTATCTAGCAGCCATTGCCGGTGCTGAAGAAGAAACAGCCAGCAAGCCAGATCCCCTAATGATTAGGAGAGTGGCCCAAGTCCAGCAGGAGTGTGTCTGAAAGCCTGGTATGGGCACTGCCCACCTCCCCGCCGTCTGTGAATACAAGGACACGGGCTCAATACAAGCCAGGGCTCTGGGAATAAAAGATTGTTACAATTATGTGTTCCCTTCCATCCAAATATTGCAACTGTCTGCCTCTTCCCCTAAAAAAAAAAAAAAAGTAAAAGAACGTATTGTAAATTTCAAAATGTTATCTAAAATGCCAACATGACCAGGAGACTTTGTGTCACGCCAGTGGTCGTGTATCAAAACTTTCTAATATAAATCCTGAGTCGTGCTAAAACTGCACGTAGGCTTTGAACTCAGGGTAGGTGAAGGGCTATGAATTTTGGATATAAATACTAGCGGCAATTTGTGTTCAGGGAATGGGCCTTTTGGCCATGATGCTGATGTGTCTCCTTATAACCTGATTATAGAAATTAAACACTCCCTTTTCTCCCAGTCTCTGCCTCTCGTATTTTAATTGGCCATGAGGGAGAGCAGCTGACTGATTGAATTCGTCAGTAAAAGGAAGGCACTTAGGAGGAGGTAGTGAGGTGAATGGCACATTCCTGGGAGACTTTAGTTAGTGCCAGTGAGTCTACATTTTGTATAAGACAAGGTGAATGTTTGAAGAAAAAAAGGGAGCCGGGCTCCGTGGCGCAGCCTGTCATCCCAGCACTTTGGGAGGCTGAGGTGAGGGGATTGCTTGAGTCCGTGGGTTTGAGACCAGCCCGGGCAACTTGGTAAGACCTTGTCTCTGCAATAAATTAAAAATAACCCGGGCATGGTAGTGTGCACCTGTAGTTCCGGCTACTTGGAAGACTGAGGCGGAAGGATTCACCGGAGTCCAGCTGGTCGATGCTGGAGTCTCTGTGAGTGTACCACGGCACTCTAACCTGGGTGACGGAGTGAGACTCCAACTCAAAAAATCAAAAAGAGAATGAAAAGGGGAGTGCAATCATGCAAACGCCTCTGGGTAGGAGTGAGTCCTATCTTTGTTCTGCATCTGGGAATATAGCTTGGAATCAACAAGATCAGTGTGGACTTTGGTTTTAGGAGCTAGACTTAGACTATAGACCTAAAGTTACAATTGGGCTGGGTGTGGTGGCTCACACCCCAGCACTTTGGAAGGCCGAGGAGGGAGAATCACTTAAACCCAGGAGTTTGAGACCAGCCTGGGCAACATAGCAAGACCTTGTCTCTATAAAAAAAATCAGAAAATTAACCAAGCATGGTGGCATGCACCTGTGGTTCCCGCAAATCAGGAGGTTGAGGTGGAAGGATCACCTGAGCCCAGGAGGTTGAGGCTGCGGTGAGTCGTGAATGTGCCACTGCCTGGGTGACAGAGTGAGACCCCATCTCAAAAATAAAATTAAAAAGTTACAACGGGCACGTCCTTGTTTCTGGGAGACCAGCAAAGAATTCACTTCGAAATGACTGGTGGGCACAGTTCTTTGTAGAGGCTCTGGCCTCTCCCTGGAGATGGGCTGACACTTCCTGTTAGCAATAGCGATGTTGTCTGTGACTCAGCCTCAGGATCCTGAGCTTCTCTTTGCTTTCCTTTACCTGGAAGCTAGTTAAAAATGCAAATATTCAGGTCCTGTCTAGACCACTGACTCTAAAAGTCTGGTGCTGGAGCCCAGCAGTCTGGGTTTCAACAGCCCTCCAGGGAGTGGTATGTTAAGTACCATAACCCCATGAGGCAGATGTCCTTAACGCCGTTCCATTTGTGGAGGCAGGAACCGAGGCCTCTAGAAGCAGAGGCAATGGCTCAAGGTCACACAGATATGAACCCAGTTCTGCATGCTGGTTTCCCAAGGATGCTGGAAGAAATGACCCTCACTGGATGGGCAGCGGCTACAATTCCGTCTCCTGTTGCTCCCGAGGTGAGAAGTCCAGTGTCTAGGTGTCGGGAGGGCATGCTCCCTCGGAAGGTTCCCGGGAGACTCTTCCATACCCCTCTGGCTTCCGGTACCTGCCAGAAACCGGAAACCCCTGGTGTTCCTTGGCTGGCAGATGCCTCACTCCAATCCCTGCCTCCGTCTTCACATGGCCTCGTCTTCTCGCTCTTGTGTCTCAAATCTCCCTTTCCTTTCTCTTTCATTTTACTATTTACTTATTTAGAGACAGGGTCTCATTCTGTTGCCCAGGCTGGAGTGCAGTGGCATGACCATGGCTCACTGCAAGCTCCAACTCCCGGGCTCAAGTGGTCCTCCCGCCTTAGTCTCCTGAGCAGCTGGGATTACAGGCATGAGCCACCACACCCAGCTAATTTTTAAAATTTTTACAGGGACAGGTCTCACAAAATGCTGCCCAGGCTGGTCTTGGACTCCTGGGTTCAAGTGATTCCCCTTGCCTCGGTCTTCCAAAGTGCTGGGATTACAGGCATGAGCCTCCACACCCAGCCTTTTTTCTCTCATAGAGATATCAGTCATTGGATTTTGGGCCTAACTAAATCCATGATGATCTCACCTGGAGATTCTTAATTTATTATCGTTACCATTGTTTTTAGAGGTAGCATCTCACTCCATCAGGCTGGAGTGCAGTGACACAATCATAGCTCACTCACTGCATCCTTGAACTCCTGGGTCAAGCGATTCTCCCATCTTAGCCTCCCAAGTAGCTTGGCCTACAAGCCACTATTCCTGGCTAATTTTTTTTCATTTTTTGTAGAGACAGGGTCTCGTTTAGTTGCCCAGGCTGGTTTTGAATTCCTGGCTTCAAATGATCCTCCCACCTCAGCCTCCCAAAGTGCTAGGAGTACAGACATAAGCCACCACACCCAAGCCCTTTAACTTAATTAAATCTATAAAGATCCCATTTCCAGGTAAGCCTGCATCCTCAGGTACTGGGGTTAGGACTTCAGCATGTCCTTTTTTAGGGACACAGTTTGACTCACCACCCTCTACCTGCCTTCATTTCCCCCCTCATTCTGCTGTTTATCCTGGGTGAGAGAGAGAGGCTGGGACAGAAAACCTAGACAAGTACATGAGATGGGTGGGGTGTCTGTGAACCGGGGTCCAGGCCTCTGACCAAGAGGGATTTCAGGAAAGGAGAAGTGAGAAGACAGAAAGGAAGAAGCATCCAGGAGATAAGTGAAGCATTTTCTTGGAACTGGAGATGACAGAACAATGGATGAATGGCGGTTCTTAAAATAGCACCTTCTGATGAGCAGGGCGGGAAGACATGCTGACGAGAACAGCTTGGCAGTCACATGGGATGGAGAACAAAAGTAACTCCTAGCCTCTCCATGGCTAACCTTTCAGGAGATGTAAGCTCAGACGCTGCTGGGACAGGAGAGGCCATGTGAAGGCGTAAGGCAGGCATGAGCAAGGTGATAGGGACCAGTAGAGAGTGTGTCCAACTGGGGAGGGCGTACCCTCTGGAGTCTGCTCAGGCTGCCATAACAAAGTACCATGAACTGGGCGGCTTCAACAGCAAAAATCTATTTTCTCACAAGTCTAGAGCCTAGAAGACTGAGATCAAGTGCCAGCTGAGTTGGTTTCTCCCGAGGCCTCTCTCCTTGGCTTGTAGATGACTGTCTTCTTCCGTGTCTTCATATGGTGTGTGTCTGTATTTTTTCTTTTTTTTCTTTTTGGTAGAGATGAGGACTCAGTATGCTGCCCAGGCCTGTCTTGAACTCCTGGGCTCAAGCGATCTTCCTGCCTCAGTCTCCCAAAGTACCGGTGTGAGTCACTGCACCCGGCCTGTGTCTGTATTCTAATCTCCTCCTCTGATCAATCAGTTTGGACTAGGGCCCACCCTAATTGACCCCCCCTTTTATTTTTTATTTTTATTTATTTATTTTTTTGAGTTGGAGTCTCACTCGGTCGCCCAGACTGGAGTGCAGTGGCCGCTCCCGGCCACCGCAGCCTCGACCTGCTGGGCTCCGGTGATCCTTCCGCCTCAGCCTTCCGAGTAGCCGGAATTACAGGCATGCGCTACCACGCCCGGCTGATTTTTTGATTTATTGTAGAGATGAGGTCTCGCTGCCCAGGCGGGTCTCGAACCCGCGGGCTCAGGCAATCCATTCACCTCAGCCTCCCAAAGGCGCGGGATTACAGGCTGAGCCCCCGAGCCCGGCTGACCCCCCCTTTTTAAACACAGAGGCTTGCTCTGTTGCCTAGGCTAGAGTGCAGCGGTGAAATCACAGCTCACTACAGCCTCTAACTCGTGAGCTCAAGCGATTCTCCTGCCTTAGTCTCTTGAGTAGCTGGGACTACACACCCAGCTAAAGCCCTCTTTCTAACCTGATTACTTCTTAAAGACCCCATCTCTAAATATAGTTCCATTCTGAAGCACTAGGGGCTAGGGCTTCATCATATGAGTTTGTGAGGGTGAGGGACGCACTCAACCCCGACACCCCCTGGGAAGGCTGGGTTCCCCTTCACACTGAACATGCTTCCTTTGGCACATCAACCACGTTTGCCCCCATGGAACACCCGTCTGCAGATTCTGCTGTCAGTGACCTGGTTCCCAGACGGGCGGAGTCGAACTTTGCAGGGGTTGGGGGAGCTTCTGTCCTCTTACAGCTCACAATTGGAGAAGCAGCTTTATGCATTTATTTGGAAAAGAGAACTTACTGTGTGGTTTCTCCGCCTTGGGAGGAAGTTCCATGGAAAACAAACAAAACAACCAACTTGTTTTTGAGATACTTTCTCCCAAGATGGTTGACTACTCAGGCGGACCCCCCAAGTGCTGCACAGAGCTGAGCCTGCCTTGGGGACACAGTGGCTGGGCGGGGGCCAGCCTAAGGAGCCGCTCACCCCACCTGCCCTTCTTGGGTCTTCCTCGGAGTCTCTGACCATGGTCATCATGCATGTTCATTATTGCCGTCTCTAGGTGGCAGCTTTCTAAGCACTCATTGAGTGCCTGCTGAATGCAGGAACTTTTGGTGGGGGGTGGGGAAGAGAAGGCATGTGAGCTTGTGGGGAGTGAGCAGCACCCGGAAGGGTCTGACGGTGGGTTCTGTGCTGTGAGATCACAGACAAGTGATTCTGGCTCCCTGTGCCTTGGTTTCCCTGTCTGTGAAATAACACTGTGCCTTGCCATATTGCAGGGCGCTGGGCAACTCGTGTGAAATCCTGGGCGAGAGCACTCTCCAAAATCCTGAAGGCAGAGGAAACAGAGTGTTGTCGTTCTCTCTGGGTGACACCGGAAATCTGTGAATGAGTCATGGTTGTCACCAGAGAGGAGCGCCCTTGGGTGCAGAGTGAACGATCAAATGCAGAATCCCGAAAAGGTGCAGGGAGATAAAGCAGAAAAGAGGGATGCTGGCCTCAAGCTCCAGCGGGCTGCTCTGGGCTGAACACACTGCTTCCTCCTTGTGTGTTTCAGGTTCCTTAAAATAAAATGGAGGTCAAAATATCTACCTGCAGGGTCATTTCAAGGTAATAATAATAATACATACTGATATGTATGTGCTGGGCTCAGGCGATTCATAGACCAACAGCAACCCTAAAGGGTAGGGATTTATTTCTGCTTCCATTTCGCAGATGGGGCTCAGAGAAGTCAATTCACTTGCCCAGGGTCACACAGCTTTCAAGAAGTCTGCTAGGCTGCAGAGCATGTGCAATTTGATCTGTGAGAACTCTTGCAAGACGTCAAGCTTCCAGCAAAGCTGCACTGTTGTCAGTGATTGCAAATCCTAGGAATGAGGAGAATACGGAACTGGTGAGCAGTGGACGGGTTAATCTGAGACGCCTTCCTGGAGAAAGCAGATGTGAAGTCGGGTTGTGAAGTGGGTTGGCATTACTGAGTTCAGGGTGGAGACCTGGGCAGGTGATGGAAACACAAGGCTCAAGGGCACATGGATGGTATTTAAAGGCACAGGACTGGACGAGATCACCCAGGAAGTAGGCGTGGCCAGGAGAGAGGAGAGGTTGGGACAGAGCCTTGGGGCACCCAGACTTGGGAGGTGGAGGGGATGAGGGGAGACATGGGGGGAGAAACAGCTCCAGGTGGGGAAGCGCTCCAGGAGAGAGCGAAGGACTCAGACGCAGACGGGGGCTCAAGTTAGATGCCGCACAGCGGCCTTGGAGCTTGGTGCGTGGCAGGCGTGAAAGCCTGACCTGGGGGAGCACAGGAGAGGACAAGAGGGGAGGAGTCAGAGACTGAGGAGTTGAGGTGACACGTTCAAGGAGTGTGTTTCTGAAGGGAGCGGGACTGAGGGGGAGAAGTCGTCGCTGTAGCCCACAGAGCTGCCTTCTGCTGTCAGCCATCTTCGGCATTCTGGCCCAGCCTCCACGAGCATCCCGTGTGGACTTGGCACCAGATGTTTGCCAGATAAATAGTGATCATAACAGCCACACCAGTCACCCGTCCCACTGTCCCCACAAGGTTGTTGGGAGACGGAGATTTAAACAAAGATAGCTAAGAAAGCTTCCTGGATGGCAAAGGCCACTCTTTCCTTGTTCTTTGGGGACCATCATCCTCAGTAACGTGAGAGTTTTTTTCTTGCAAACCCTTGGCTTTTTGAGCACATGCTGCTGTTGGGAGTGTGAGGGCAGGTACAATCTTTTGGGGAGGCTGCTTTGTGTTTCTCTAACAGAATATGAGGCTGAGTGATTTATTTATTTTATTTTATTTTATTTATTTTACTTTATTTTATTATTTCTGTCGCCCTGACTGGAGTGCATCGGCCGCTCCCGGCCACCACAGCCTCGACCTGCTGGGCTCCAACAATCCTTCCGCCTCAGCCTTCCAAGTAGCTGGAACTACACGCACACGCTACCACGCCCAGCTAATTTTTTGAATTATTGTAGATATGAGGTCTCGTCAAGTTGCCCAGGCGGGTCTCGAACCCATGGGCTCAGGCAATTCACTCACCTCAGCCTCCCAGAGGCGCAGGATTACAGGCTGAGCCACCGAGCCCACCTTTGAGGCTGGGTGATTTATAGAGAAAATATGTTTATTTAGCTTATGGTTCTCTAGACTGGGAAGTTCAAGGGCATGGCACTGGCTTCTGGCAAGGGCTTCTGTGCTGCGTCATAACATGGCAGAGAAGGTCAAAGGGAAGCAGACACATACACAGAGGCAAAAACCAAGGGCGTCCTGACCTTATCACAACCCATATTCTCGGAAATGAATCCATTCCCGCAAGAACGAATCTAGCCTCAAGGGAGTGAGAGCTGACTACTGCAAGAGGGAAGCCAAGCTGTTCATGAGGGTTCTGTCTCCCTGACCCAGGGGTCTTCCACAAGACCCCACCTCCACACACTGCCACGTTGGGAA